>CM024675.1:19671941-19986057 GCA_014182725.1 Eucalyptus brandiana
GTTAGGATTAAGCACAAAAATTAACTAAAACTGTCGTGAAAAATGTGACAATTGTGAAAAATATTTTCCAGAATAGGAAAAGACACTATTTTCTAGTGTATACTTGAAACCTAAGAATAAATTGAAAAATACTTCCTGTCATTTGATATAAAAATTTGGTTTTGTTTTTTTAAAATAAACTTATATAATTTAGGTAGTAGTAACTCGCGAATGGGTAGCAAGGAACCGGGTATGAGCACCAGAGTCTCAGGTTAGCCTTGATGCCCCCGACCCACGTGTTAGGGATCAGGTCATCAGTACCCAGGTCTTGTGCCCAACCTTGATGGACCGAGGCTCAAGCCTTGAGGTACCAGACCCAACCACCATGGACCCAAGAACAAGCATTGGGGTCCTAGGCTCCACCTCGAGGGACTCATGCATGGGCACCGAGGTCCCAAATCTCGACCTTGATAGACCTTGGCTCACGCACCAAAGACTTGCGCCCGAGCATCAAGGACTCAAGCACGAATCACAAAGCTAGAGTGTTAGGGACCCGTGATTGGGTGTTGGGGATCTGATCCCATGCTCAGCTTTTGTGGACCTAGGGTACCAAGGCATTAGGACGGCCTCGATAGACCTAGGCATGGGCGTTAGGGGCTTGGCGTCCCAGGCTTGACCTCATGGACTTAGGTGGGATGCCAAGGCCCCAAGCCCAACCTCAATGGACCTAAGCCCAAGCATTGGAGACTTGATCCGGACATCAAGGACTCGAGAACTAACATTGAGGTTTCCATGTCCAAACGTAGAGTTTTGTGTCCAAGCATCACACTTAGTCATACTTTAACAAATGATTTTCTATTTTTTGAAGAGAAAATCATTTTTCTAAATTTAAGTATAGGTATTTTGTTGATTAGGAAAAAAATTTCATTGACTTATTTTTCTAAGCAAATCAAATGCCAAAAAATGAGAAAAACGTTTTCTCATCAAATGTTTTTTCACAAAACAAATGAAGCCTATTTTTGGTGTGGATTTGTAATGCTAATGATTGAGAAGTCAAATTTTACCTAAGCCTTAATCATTCCAGTATCAATAACATTAGTCATAGGCCAGTATGTCTTGGCCAATTATAGCCCCATCGGTGTGAAATAACAAGTAAGAAGAACTGTTGCAATCTTACCTCAAGAAAACCATGTAGGGATTCGGCTAATAAATTACTAAATTTAAACTTAGCTCGGGCTCTCCTAAACACATATCAATTCATGACTATTGATCCAAGTTCTTAACAAGAAAATTATTTTTATATAAGAGTCATCACTAATCAATTTGATGAATCAATCAAATACCCAAGTAAAGTAATTGGAGAATTAATTCATTTCTACAAACTAGAAAATCTAGGGTCAAGGACATGATAATACTAATTATCTAACTAGTGCCCTTTCGGTACCCCAATCTTGTTCAATTGCTAACCAAAATGTTCATGTAACCCTCTCGCTAATTATGAGTCGCAAGGTTCTATTCATAATTAGGCTAAAGGGAAACAATAATCGAGTAATCATCAAAATAAAAATGCGCGAACAATAAACTGGCATTTCTCTCTAGCAACATTAAAGACCCCATTGTGAAGCCCTAAAAGTTTGTTCAGTTTTTGGGTAAAGGAAATCTTTTTTATTAGAGATTTTTGCATATTTTAAAAGAAAACTACTCGAAATCGAATGTGGTCGGACAACGACTTATGGGTTTGGGTCATGAACATGAACACTAAAAGCCTAATTGTAGAAGTGGGCTCAACGATTCAAACCCAATCGGACCATGGCCAAGATCAAGCCTGAATTTATCAAAGGAAAACACTTAAGCCCACTCACATTAAAGACCAATTTACACCAACTTTTAGTGCATCCCAAATAAGCCCAGCTCCGAAATTAGCCTATAACTCACTTTGACTTATATCACCGAACTCGCTCCTGGACATGGAAAAACAGAGCACAAGGAAACAGAGGACGTCGTCGCCGGAAGATGGCCCTACCCGGCTCGGCCGGCGACGGCGAATCGATGGCGAACTGGAGATATGTCCGACTCGGTCCGGTCGCCTCGCACGTCTCGGAGCTGGGATCCTAGGAAGAACCGACTCGAAACAAACAAAACAGGGGCTTACCGGAAGTGGTCGTCGAAGAAATAAGGCCTCCAGGCCTCCGGTTAAGGCTGACGGAGGACGGCAAAGGCGTCGGAGTACGGCCGAGCCGGAGGCGCAAACGACCCGCTCCTCTCCCTGTTCGCTTCGCTTCTGATCCTTTCTGTTCTCTCTCACTCTTCGTGCTCCCCACCTCGCAGCTCACTTTCTCTCTCTGTGTGCAGAGCTTGTTTTCTTCTCTCGTGTGTGGACAGAGTTCGTTTTAGTCCATGTGAGAAGAAGGGAAAAAAAAGCTTCTTTTCTTTGTCTTCTTTCTTTGATTTTTCTCCCCTTCTGTCTTCTCGGAACTTTGGCCGAACTCTCCCTTTTCCTTTTGGGTCTATAAGGGTACGGAGAGAGAGACCCCTCGTTTGTCCTCTGTGGCCGGGGCGTGTGCAACTGCATGACATGCAACTCATGTATGTATGAGCCCTAAATTATATTAATGCCGAATAGATCCCAAGTGTAATGCAATTGCAGATCAAAGTGAATTATATTTTGGTTTATGAGTTGGATCAACCTTTAATTTTCTTATGCAATAAAGAACTAAATGTGATAGTTAAAATTTGGGTGTCGATATGAACTTGGCCAAAGTTCACTTTGGAGAAGAGAAAACATGGGGACAGGATTGAAATCAAAACCCACGGGCAATATCCGGTTCACTGGGCAATATTGGTTCAGTAGTTTGCCTGAATTTCCAGGTCCTTGACCCACAAGGCACATGGATTTGAAACGGACCAAATGCCAAGACAGTACTGAACTCAAAAAGGTCAGTCCAGTCCGGCTATAAAAATGCTTGACAATAACTTGACTTTGCTCCAAGACATGTTGGCCTGATCTTGAAGCTGATTAACACAATTAGTTCTCAATGTGAACCAGATTTTTGGGTTGGTTAGATAACCACAATACAAAACCAGACTCTGAGAAGAAAGTATTGCCCAAAAAAGAGAAGAACTCACTCGAGAAGAAATTAACATCATATATGGCCAAAACCAAACCAGTCGGATTAACGGCATTCGAAGCCTTCCGTTAGATGTAAAAGCTGAGCTTTAGGATAGCCAGAACCATATTTTTGGTTCGGTTAGATGACCACAATATGAAACCAGACTCTGAGAAGAAAGCATTGCCCAAAAAAGGGAAGAACCCGAGAAGAGATTAACATCAAATATGGCCCAAACCAAACCGTCCGATTAACGGCATTTGAATTCTTCTGTTGGATTTAAAAGCTGAGCTTTAGGACGCCCAGAACCATGTAGTTTGGATTTTGGACCGAAATGAATATTAATAAATAGCTTTCTTATGAATCCCGTACATGTAACTGGCTCAGAACTAGGAAACTAATGGGGAACAGCTTCTTTACTTCTTTTCAATTCTCTGCAGTCATACCTTCATGACTAATTGAATGAATAAATTATAGAAACAGTTTAAAATTCGTCTTTCTAATGGTGTCGTCCCACAGCTTGGCCGCAGAGCAGAGCATTGGAGGGAATGTTGTACTCATTGGCGAGGCTCTGGACCGGATTCCAGACCCTGAGATAGAACTGCTGCCCGAGATACTGCCGTTCCCATATTGCCGATCGCACATTCCACATGCCTTGGTTGTCCAATGACATGTATATGCTGGTCCATGAATTTGGATACACCTGCAAGATTTTGGACGAGGCTAAAGAGTTAAGGCAAAGAAGAAAATCACAGTTACGGAGAACAAACACGAAGGTGACCTCTTCTAATTGATTCGCAATTAGAATGACCAAGGAGTTACCTGAGCAGTGTGTCTTGTGAGTGTGTCGACAAGATTATAGCTGCTCCTACTAGCTGGTGTCCACTGCCCATTGCCATACCTGCATTTTGAAGCAAATAAAGATTAGAAATTCTGACCGACTCAAATAGAGAAATCAATGTGCTGAGAGATGCAGATTGACTCACCCAACAACCCAGAAATCATAGCCATCGAGGTGCCAGGATTGAACGGTGTTCTCGTTGTTTTGGAAGACAATCTCAATAAAGTCATGCAGGGAGGCCGGAATCACAGAGGTGGCGATGGATGGAGAACCGCCGGATGGACTAGTTTGCATAGAATCTGTGCGGAATACTCCAGGAATGTTGAAATAGTCAGCAAGTTTAAGAGGAGTATCAGCATTGATGAAGGAGACCCCATTGACAGCATAACGTTGTTTTCCATTGATGAGAGGGGCCGAATTGGCCAACACGATCGTTCTTGATGGTGTGATCTTTCCATAGTGGAAAGAGCCTTGGGGGTTTGGTCTAGCAGCATTTGCAGTCAAATTCCACCTTCAAGGACAATCAATATGTAAGTGGCAGATCTATGTCTTATATTGATAAATGCATCGCAAACTGTTGACAAGTACCATCGTATATACCTGTAGGTTCTAGCTTGTTTCATGGACCAGTCAACTTCAATTGTCGGGCCAGCTGGCAGAGGCCCGGAAACTGAACTGTGTGAGTTTGAGTAGTGGAGAATGGCTGTCGCGGTGAGGACAGTCTTCGTGAACCGAGTTGATGCAACGACATAGTAGTCCTTCGATGGCTGATTTAGTGTCACCAAGACAGTTACCGATTGGCCAACATGAACATCAAGAGAATCGTATATGTTCTGAACTGTGTGAGATCCTTCAACTTCGATCAGTTTTAGTGTGTGGCTCTGGATCCTGAAGTTCAATGAGGTTGACAGCCCGACATTTGAGATTCTGAACTTGTACGTTTTACCTGAATGAAATGAAGTTGAGAGGCAACAATTGGTGTAAGGGCTGTGTTTACACGACATGAGAAGACACTTTATAGCAAAATGGAATGACAAAATCAACGTTTGAATGAATTACCTTGATCACCAGCAAAAGTCGCCTGAGGCTGGCCATTTATAATGACACCATCAGGGAAAGGAAGAGATTTTCCAGAGTCCAAGGTCTGGCGTAATGTCTGCAAGTGGCAAAGAGTAAAGATTGACAGTGTAAGAAAGAGTAGGAGACCGGAGCAGACACGAGCAACCACCTTCCTAAATTTCAGTTCTCAAGAAGGTAACAAGATATTTGACTAAGGAAAAGCTTGGCATACAAGTAATAACCAAGAACCCTATCAATGTTCACTTTATTTTCAACAATTCTCACATCGATTGCCAGGCATCAGCAGAAACAGGAAACGGAAATTTGATCCGACACTAAAATGATTCCAAGTTTTCAAATATCTCTGGTTACTTCTAATGTCAGAGGAAGCATTAATGCAAAGACAGAAAGTTGTGAGTTCAAAAAAGAAGAAAACCTTTCAATGTTTGGGTTCAAAGAGAAGGAAAACCTCCAATCAGTGGTAACCTCAAACACAGGCTACTATACTGTCACGAATGAACAATCAAAGATTGACTAGCTAGCTGGTACAGAATGTTCACAATCTTAGCCGTTCTGGCCCAACTGAACAATGTCCACGAGAAATTTTGCAGCCAATGGCAAATGCGTCAACATGGCAAAAACAATTTGCAAACTTGCAGCATGACAAGAGTCAGCAAGCTATTTGATATGTATATCGTACAAGAGATGCATAGCTCAGAGTATAATGTACTTTAATTGATTGAAGGACATCGAGTGAGCTGCGCACATAAAACTTCTGTGTACGCACTCATCTACGGAAAAGGATAAAGAAATGGACAAATAACTAGAGAAACATAGTCCGCACCTTATGGCTGGTCTTGAACCAATCACCAATGAGCAGCGTGAAATCTCCATCAGGAGGTGGATAAGGAATAGGAATCGGAGGTCTCTGATAGACATTAAGTGCTCCGTATCCGCCAGCAGCCTTGTGAAGGGCGGTCGAGGGGAAATATGTGTAGGCACCAATCTGGTCCTTGGGCTGAAAGATATATGTGTAGTTAGAGTTTGGAGGGATGGGACAATTTGTACCCAGGACACCATCTTGCCATGAGTTCTTCCTCTGTTTGATCCCATTCCTGATTGCGAAGTACCAAGCGGGTTATAATCAATTTAATTATCCCAAGTAAGATGACTATGTATGCAAGATAGAAGCAGCAAGTCCATGTTATTGATGCTTTACCAAACAACTGTCGTTATTATCAAATTTAAATAGGACTCACGGACAGCCAGCAAAGAGAAGCACAGTTAAACAAAAGGAGGTCAAATTGTTTATTTATTTTTTTGGATATTTCAGGACAAAAGCGGTCTAAATAACTTGGCCAAATGCAGTTTCATACAATTGACTAGTCTATTTTTCCTCTCTTATGTCCCGTAAGCGTGCAAGCAAAGCATCAAACATCTGGCAGAACTAGCTTTCCTAGAAGCATAGAGACTCCACAAAAAGGAAGAATATGCTCTAATGTCGTTACTTTAAATAAATAAATAAATAAATATTCAACTGCTTCTGCAAATGCTGCTAGATCTATGAATTGACATGAAACCGACATTTTTAGGCCGAGTAAGTGTAAGCCACATTCCAAATCAAGGATTTCTAAAACAGGAAAACATACGAGAAGAAAGCATTTCCTTCTTGACTTTGCTATTCAAAATCAAGAACTTGAAAAGAGAGTATCCGAAAGCGACTACTGCAGTTAGCAACACCCTTAGCTAAAAATAGTGCACATGTACTAAAGATGGTTCCAATGGCGGACCCGAAAAACGGGGAAAACAACAGCTTGAGCCAAAACAGCATATGAGCCCATACTGACACTCACCAAGTAAGAAGAAAAGGCTCGTCCAGCTTGTTGATCAGGTTGAGCACCAAGTTGTCATTGGTGACCACATCGAGCCTTGGCCCAGGAAATTGACCGTTTATCAGGATAACCTTCAAAAACCCCCCCAAAAAAAAACAATCGTCAGAAGAAGAGCAAACAAAAGCAGAGAGCTGGAAACGTCTTCACCAGCTCATTCATGAACCCTGAACACACTTCTGAACAGAGAGACAGAGTTCGCGCAAATCAAGAAACCTGCTGGGGAACGCCAAGCGGGGAGATGGTGCCGTAAGTGACTGTCCACGTGTAGAATCTATAAGGGTCGTCGGCCATCGCCAGGGACGCGCCGAGGAGAGCCAGGACGGCGCAGATCTGGCGCGCCAGCCTCGCCATTGCGATTGCCACTGCACCCGCAAGAAGTTGGAGACATGTTATTCAGTCCATAGTCCTCTGGCATTCTTGAGATAACATAGAAAGGAATCAAAACTCACCAGATTTCAGGGATGATGGTGATCGGAACGAAGGCACAGAGAGAGAGAGAAAGAGGCAGAGAAAGAGAGTCTTGTGGAGGAGAGGGAGTGGGAGCAGTTTGCAGGGTGCAGAGCCTTAAATAAGAACAGACGCGGGAAACAGAGCTCTTAACTCAATATGAGTGCCAATATTATCATTATTGTTGTTGTTGTTATTGTTAATTTTGTGTTATTCTCTTTTTCTTTTTTTTTCAAAAGGTTTTTTATTTTCTATTTAATTTATTTATTGTATAGTGCTTGCTCTGTTTTTGGGGTTGGGTAGAAGTAGAAGATGGGGCCCAGGTTCATGCACGATGATGAGATGTTTTGTCTGAGGGAGGGTGGAACTAATGATACGACATTATTCGGCGCGGGTTCGCGCGTTGATCATTGATGGAATTTTGCTTCGCACCAAAGTTAGGTAAACAAAAATAAAGAACATTTAAAGCGTACACATGCATTTAACAAAATAGTAATAACAATAATAATTAAAAAATAACTTTGGTGTTCTTTGAAGATTAAATCCCGCCACCATATCCTCTTTAAGGGTACCTTTGGTTCAACGTTTTCGAAACAGCTTTAACCTTCAAAACTTCTTGGAAAAATGCTAGAGTATTGGACAAGCCTTTTCGAGTAGCGTTCGATCAAATGCTAGTCTTAGGATCATTGAAAATCCAAAGTAGAGACTGGCATTTTATAGTAGCATTTGCATAATGCTAAAATTAAAGTTAAACATTTTTTTTTTCCAAAAGCAATCTCACCAATTCTTTAATTTTCCGATTTTGCCCATCCTTGTTATTGTACATATTTTTTGCGTGAGAGTACCCTACGAGGGCTAATGAGGCCAGATCTATCTAGCAAAGGGGCGGCAAGAGTCGCTTGAGGTCACGAGACCAAGCCTCAGTCTCTTAGGTCGTGCAACCCTCCTCGGGGGTTGCTCGAGTCAAGTGACCTCAATTGACAACCATCGACATTGGATTTGGCCCCTTTGTGACTTGAGCCCTTGTCTAACTCTAGCGAATGGTTTGATTTTTTCTAATAAAAATATAAAAAATGTAGCCAAAGCCCCTTGCAAAAGTTTTTTTTCGGCCAAATTCTATTTGAACCGAAAGTTCATTTGCATAGAATTTTTAATAAACGCCATTTGCATTTCCCCAGAAAGACGTTGACTTTCAATTTTCTTATTCTTTATATCATCTTTGGAAATTGGTATAAATAAGTGCTCTCCTCTAATATATAGTAAAAGATTGGGTTCTACACCATTTTATTTCAATATGCAAGACTCCCATTCCTCAATTAACACGTGTCATATCTAATTCGACTTGCAAGTTTATATGCTCTTTAAATGCACATGTTTGGGCAGCATTGACTATGACCGTCCCAACTTCACTTTCACGAAATTTCCTCTTCGTTTCGAGAGAGGGCCAATGGGAAGGGTCCTCGTTAGCAAACGAGAAAGTTCGTGCACATTTTCTTCATTTTTTCCCTCACCGAATTCAATTTCTTTATCCAAACTCAAGCTCAGGTTTTATCCGCCTCCAAAGCAATTTGAAAACTCATCGGAGTCCAGCTACAATAATTTGCAAGACAGGTTGGCTATAGCCTATAACTCAGTTGATGACACCCCGGAATTTCACCCACCGACTTCCTTTTCTTTTCTTTTTCTTTTTCTTTTTTGTGGGTCAAACGCCTTTATTGTTGGAAAGGCAAAACTTTTTTTTTTTTTTAATTTTATGTCTCGCATATCCCAATGCTTATTATGATTTTACTTGTCATTTTTTTTTTAAAGTAAGCTTTCGTTGTCAATGAATGTTGTTGACATCTGTCCACACGTCTTTAATTTCCAATCCCTCGACTCCGGCAAGATGCCCGGTGAATTTATTTAATTTGGACCAGCCTGCATTGAATTTAGCATTTGTGTCCGCTGACATGTGCTTTTTTTTTTGGTGAAAAATACGAGAGTCCCTAATTAGACAAGGGTTTCATTGAGTAGATAAATTCGGACTTTTTATTTCGTGCGCGACCTACATAAAAAATACTCCCGCCTGCAAAGGGATTGTACGAGAAATGTCGGAAAAAAATATTTGCCCATTAACCCGGAAATTCTTTTAATACGGATGGAGACCAGTTTCTGAATTTTTATTTTTTTTATCTGGGAAGAAGAAAAGTTCAGGCCAAAATAATCTAAATTTTGAAAATGATGCATATCATGCAATTGTCAATTCGCCATGTGAGGGGTGGGGTCACCGTGCTTTCAAAGCGCATACAGAGACCAAACAAAAGATTCTGGTCAGATTTGGAGGAAACAACATTTTTTTAAAAAGCAGAAGACAAAAGGTTGCCGATATTGGACTACCGACAGAAACGGGCGGTGGTTGTGAAGTTAGGATATTGGATTAGGTTTTCTGAATCTTGCCAGTAATGCATATAAATATACGTATATAAATATATATAATTTAGTTTATATTTCTGTTGATGGCAGAAATTGGTGCAGAATTTCGCTGCAAAACATGGACAATTTGGTCTCTCTTTTCCACCTTCTACTTCGGGAAAATATATGGCGCATGAATTGAAAATATTTCTTGAAGAACTAAACTCTTGGAAAACCTGTTTGGATGTCTTTCAGTATTTCTAAGAACAAACATTTTAGTTATATTTGGCATTGAATGCGATATCTTTACTTCCTTTTGAACTTGCTCCTTATGATTAAAATTGCACATAGAAAAGTTTGGTGTCCATAGAAAGGAGAACACCATGACATGATTGATAATGTCAAATTATCTCTATGTATGATACTCAATAAGGGTGATCAGTTCCCAAGTAGTTCAATTCCCACCTTGGGACTGAAAATCGAACCAAGAGGATTGGTTAACACATAAGCTATGCTTGGTAGTTATGATAAAATTTATCATATCCTGCGTTTGATGCCTGCTCAAGACATGATTAGTCAGATATGAGGGGGATTAAGCCAAATAAAATTATCCCATAAGAGAGATTGGATAAATGTGAATAGAATTTTTAATATCTATGTTTTTCATAAATAACAGACTTCTTAAATTAACATATTTAAAATTATATTTCACTATATATCATATTTGAATTCTAATATAAGAAATTCAAAATAACAAATTAGTTTTTTTCATTATATATTCAAATTTAATTATATCTTATAATATAAATACAAAAAATATATATATCACATATTTTTGTTATTTTAGTGATTTAGGTATATTAGTATAGTTTTCTATTTAATAAAGTTTTATTAGAGAATAATGGAAAGAGAAGAAAGAAATAAAAAATGAAATTAATTAAAAAAGAGAGGAAAATAAAATAAAAAGGAAAATAAGAATAAAGTAGACAAGAGTGACGAAAGAGATTTTTACTATCTCCCTTTGTGAAATTTGTGGTTCATTTATATTAACATATTGTTCATACTAAACGGTATATATAATATGATGTGAATAGGGGTGTGCAACCGGACCGGATAAACCCGGTTCCCGAACTGGCCCACTCAAAAAACAGGGTTGGGAACCGGTTCCCAAAATTTAGAACCGGTTTGAATTGGTCCGAGAACCGGTTCCAAGGGATTACCCACCCGAGAACCGAATCGACCGGACTGGTTTGGGAACTAGTTTGAGAACTGGTTTGTAAGCCAACCCAAAAATCCAAAATCCTAATTTGTTCCCTTGTTTCTATCTTTACTTCTCACACCCGCAGACTTCATTTTCCTTCGTCGCGCCATTGCCAGCTCCTCGTTGCGACATCGCCAGATCCAGCTCCCCATCGCGTTGCTTCCTCATCTGCGTTCAACTGCTTCCTCGTCACGCCATCGCCAGCTCACCCCCATCGCTAAGCCCCTCGCCGGTAAGAAGCTCGGCAAGCGTGCCCTCAAGCTCGTCTGCAGAGGTAATGCCCCATCAAACCCTTACTCGTTGTCTTGTGTTAACATGCGTTCTTGCTCCCTTTCTCCTTTCTGTTGGTTGGCGAGTTGATGATGAGTTTTGGGTACGTGATTCGTCAGATATATAGTGACTGACGGTCTTGGCTCTTTATGAAACCTATTTGATGAAACTTTAGCTGGGACTGGGTGCATCGAAATGCTGGTTCTCTTTGTTGATGAGCCGGATATTCATTGCGAATGGCAAGTGCGACGGGGTGGGGTGGGCTTAAACGGGTGTGTTGCGTGTTTGTGGTTCAATTGAAATTTCTTCGGGCTGACTATTGGCATGTCCTTGTGGTTCTTCTTGATTGGCAGCTGTTGAAGACAAATGCTTGAAAAGAGACGTGAAGGAGGTTGTTAAAAGCATCTGACATAGTCACAAAGGGTACGAATTTATCTTTTTTTTCTAGTTTGAGCACAAATGCTAGTCAATGCAAGGTCGAATGAAATCTCTGTAGTTGCTTGGAGCCACATCTTTTGTTCTTGTTGATTCTTCTTTATATATGAACTTCAGGTTTTTGTCAAAGATTTTGCACCACGTAGAATGCGAGGCCAAAGAAGGAGAAGAAGATCAAGCGCATCAAGGACAAGGTTGAGGTCCCAAGGTCCACTCCTTGGCAATGGAATATGGAAACTGTTTGTGTAAATCGTCAGTCGATTTTCGGTTGGAATTCACTTTGTATTTTGGTTTTGAGATTATAAAAGTTCTATTTTCTTTGAGATCGATTGTTCTGTTGGTTTGAAAGCGTGTATGGTGATACCTAGGAACTTTTGGATAAGAATGAGTCATTAACATTTCGATTGACAATGTTTTTAATCGCTAGTCCTTGCGGTTTTTATGTAAAATAGGTTTTGAGGTTGCTGTATATAAATTTTTATGCAAAACAGGTTCCAATATAAATAGGATTTAACCCTAGAATCGGATCGGAAAAACAGGATGGGTTGGGTACAGGGTCTAATACAAATAAGGTCGGGTATATGATCCAAAAAATGGGAACCGCTTATAACAGGGTTGGGTATAGGGTCCAGATCTGGACCCTACCCACCCTGGACCCAATCACCCTTAGATGTGAATATATCGGACTTTATTACTGCAATTACCATAAATATAACAAACGTAACCATAATTTCCGGAATCGAGAATCGGACCACCTAGTCCTAGTAATGGTCTGATCTGGTTTTTGGGAGGTCTAATGGAACTAATAGATTCACAATAATTCAAGTTCTTCAATCGTTGCATTAAATTCCACAACAATCAACCCTCTTACCTTTGTGAAGCAAGAAAAGCAGATCTTGGTAAAGGCACCTGAAGAACACCTCACGAAACGGCCATTACCGAGCAAAACCTTAGAGGGTTGTGGAATTAGCACAACAACAGGTGAGGACAGTCAAGCAAGCACAACACACAGCTAGAATTCGACAAGTCTCGTGAAAATGAACGACCAGCCGCGGGAATTGCAATGCGCAAAACAGCGAAAAAACAAAGCATTGGATCGTACCTTGATGAGATCCAAAAAATAGAGCAAGAGAGGGAGGCGAGAGTCAAGACTCAAGATGAGACCACGAAAGGAAGCATTGAGCTCGAGTGGAAGGGATGCGACTCAAGTGAGAGAAGGTGGTGCTGTTTGAGAGTCGAGCGAGAGGGATGCGACTTAGGCAAGTGAGGGAAAGAGCAAGGTATGAGAGGCGATTAGGATTTACACACTACAATCACGACCGTTCTTTAAGAAATAAAAACAAATTTAAAAAATAAATCGGTCTGGTCTGGGCGATCCAGTTCCCATCTTGAAACCAAGAACCTGACCAAAAATCACCAATTCCATATGGAACCAGCAACTGGACCGGAGCCCCTAGGAACCGCCGAAAACTGGGTGGTTCGTCCGATTAGGGTGGTTTTATATGCTCACCCCTAATCCTGGATCACATCTCTGATTTGATGAATTGCAAATTGCATGCAAACATAACTAAATATAAATGTGGATGATATATGTAACCTATCAATCATAAAATTGATAAAAGAAATTCCCTTCATTAAATAAAAACGGAACTACTTTAGAAGCTGACGATACCATCTGTATTTAAAACGGTATGCATTTTCTTTTCCCTTATGATGGAGTTTTGGCATCCCCCATATAATACGCTCACAATCATTCAAAATATTGAAAATGGAAAGGTATCCAAAATGGATTGAATTCTATGAAACAGAGCTGATAAAATTGCATCAACTCCATCAACGCCTTGGCTCTAGTTATTTGGCTTTGTGATTCACCGCAAAACTAAATTAGCATTAGCAAATACGTTGTGGCCCCTAATCCTTGGGTGTCAAGCTCATACGCAGCAGCAAACATCATCTGGCTCTAGCCATAGTTCCTACTCTTACTAGCTAGTTAGGAGACTGCAAAGTGAATAAGTATAGATCCCTTGGAACTACTAGATACAAATCATCGCCAATATCCTCATAGAAAAGACATCGCTTTTCTGGTATCTAGTGGATCCGATAACTAAAATAAGAGCGTCCACTCGGGGGTCTGCTCCTACAACCTTAACGATAGTTTAACAAAGACAAATCATAAGGTTATTCATCATCCAAGTCTTAAAACTGATCAGACCATCACGCAACAATGTGCTTTAACAAACCTTCACATAGTTAGCAGAGACTGCAGTGCAGCATTCTTGACGTTGAAGTTCCTGCCAACAGCTGCAGGTTTTCATTTTTTGTCCTCCCTTTCTTGATAACCAGGGAAAACCCACAGGTACACAGATCAGCGGGCCACATAGGAGCAGGCATGTTGCCCCATCACCCCACTTCTGGATGAGATGTAGATACATGCCTCAGAAGAAAAAATTAAACCCTCCACCTCATGGTTCGACTTCTGGGTATCCCAAAAACTAGGGTGCACTACACGGGGGCTACATCGTGACTGCAAGTTAACAGATTATGAAGCAGTATGGACATTGAGCATCCTGAGATGACTTTAAGTTTAAGCACGTTAGCTTATGTTTTCAGATAATCAGTCAGCTTTAGGGGAGCCTTAGCATTGCTTGCTCTTTCCATTGCTGAGCAAGGCTGTGTGGGACAATACAATTATTCATGAGGAAGTGACTTTCCGTAGAAGAAAGGCCCCCGGGGGCTTGGTCTGGCAGCACTTGCAGTCAAATTCCACCTTCAAGAACAATCAAGATAGAAACTTTAATTTGCTTTGTACAAAAATTGGTGGTCTGTCAACTCATGATAAATATCAATTCTTTCCATGCTAGGATTTACTTGAGTTTTGACTAGCACAGTGCAATATGTTAGGAGACATTTGGACATCAAGACAGCCAATTTGATAATTCCACATCACAACCATTAGTGACCATGACATGTTCATAGGACTTCTCTAACCTTTCGCTTAATCTACTGTTACAAGAAGACAAGGCTGTCTTATTTGTAAGATAGACTTGGTTTAAATTGAAATCATTATTTCTGCTAAATAGCAACTTGTCTGATTCTCATTAACCACAAAATAAAGAAGTTCATAGAAAATTTTAACCATCTGAGATGACATTGCACTCATTCAGTGACTAAACATTCAGTAATTGGTTAAAATTAGCCACAAATTGTCCAAATGCACCAATCGCACAGTAAATTCAGTAATTCAAGTCAAAATTGAGTGATCCAACTGCAAATTTCCAAGTACATACCTGTAGATTCTAGATTGTGTCCTACATCAGTCTACTTCAACTGCTGGACCAGCAAGGTGGGGTCCAGAAACTGATGAGGGGAATTTGAGCAGTGATGTTGACGGGAGAAATTGAGTAGATATATCTTCCCTCGAAATTGTTCCTCGATATGATGATGTTGACGGGAGAGACAATGATTGTACATTTGAAGAACGTTGAAAAGCTTATGGATAAGCTCTAAGATTCTCTTTCGAACGTGTAGCCAGCAAAAGGCAATAAGATGAAACGAATATCAACTATAAAGATGCAAGCCTTCTGAAGATTGTGTTGTTCATATGTCAACAATGGCAAGCACTCTAACTTAGCTGTTTTGTTGGACTAGAGAAAAGCAAGATGAACTCAATCTTTGATATATGGGCCACATCTTCTCAAAATAAAAATTGCATTTTGCATCATGGCTACCTGATTGATGTCACTTAATCCCAGAACTCCCATTGGAGGCATCATGATAGTTTTTGGCCACCAAAAGCAACCACCTTTCTGAGTATCCAATTACCAGATAATTTGGGCGAATAAGGAAACCTCGCTGAGATAGGTCATTTAAATCTCATGCGCTGGCAGTCTCTGCTATCAACAAGGACACGAAATCTGTTCAACAAGAAGATTTGAGTATTCGTGGAAGACCACCAGGATGATGTCTTCATAAGACCCATGCAGATGCTGGGCATACTCAAATTTTTCTGATCACCAATAATCTCCACATGAGCAAATTCCATTCTCAAAGCAATGGAACCGATTTGAGTCCCGCACTATAATCTTCCTCCTCATAATCTTTGAGATATATTTGATAGCAGTGTGGCAGTCTCCACATGTTCTTAAGTTCTTATACACCTTAATGGGAGTCCCTGGCGAGGTTGAAAGAATACCAAAAGCAACTGCAAGTTTCTCACTATGGAAGGCAAGATTTTGCACTTTTTGCTCTTCCTCCACATCGTGTAGCACAAAATTTGTGTCAGGCACATATCCTTCTTCTTTCATCCTCTTGGACATCTCCGTCAAAAATACATGTATCTCATTCGATTTTGGATGGGATGTATCTCCGACTAAGAAAACATGTTGCTTTCTCCCAATCTGAGTCCAGCTCAAACCAGGTTTCTTCACCACTCCTCTATCTTCCATAATCTTTCTGATTTTTGTAACCTCATCCCACATACTAGCCGTAGCATACAAATTAGCCATAGTGATATAGGTAGCTGGATTCTCCGGCTCAATTTGAAATAATTCCTCAGATGCTCGTTTTGCCAGTTCTATGTTTCCATGAATTCTGCAGCCCCCGAGCAAGGATGCCCACAAAAATCTGTCAGGTTTCATTGGCATTGTGCTAATGATCTCTTCAGCTTCTTTAAAACGGCCCGAACGGGCTAATAAATCAACTATACAAGCATAATGATCGGGAGTATGTGTCAGTCCATGCTGTTCAGTAATTGAGTGGAAATACTCAAGACCTTTATCTACTAACCCAGCATGAGTGCAAGCAGAGAGAACCCCGACAAAAGTGACATGATCAGGCTGAATACCTGATTCTAGCAACATGTCAAAATATTTAAGAGCTTCTCTGAAAAGACCATTCTGAGCAAACCCAACTATCAGTGACGTCCATGAAACTAAATCCGCGTGTGGCATCCCTCTAAACACTCTCTCTGCACTCTCCATATTTCCACACTTGGAATACATATGGACAAGGGCACTTTCTGCAAATGAAGATGGATCAAATCCACTGCGCATCATGTACCCATGGACCTGCTTACCAACCTCTTCTGCTGCATGATCAGCGCATGCATTCAAAACCCCTGCAAATGTGAACTCATTCGGCCTAATCTTGGAGTACATCAAATCAGAGAACAGCATAAAACCCTTTTCGATCCTCCCATCACCGAAGTACCGATCTATCATTGCTGTCCACGTGACAACATCTCTATCGACCATCCTTTCGAAAATGTGCCTAGCCTCCTCCACACTCCCACATTTACCATACATATCCGATAGAGCACTCCAAACAACCTCATCCGATTCCAACCCCAGTCTCAATATATGGCCATGAATCTCTTTTCCTCTGCGTAAACATGGTATAGCTGCAGCCGCAGCAAGAGCACTGGAAAAAGTGAACTTGTTCAACATTGGAATTTCAAGCATTTGCATCATTCTAAACAGTTCGATTCCCTCCCCGGGCATGTCATGGCGAACATAACCAGACATCATCGCCGTCCACGAAAAATTGTCTCTCTCCGGCATTTCATCGAACAATCTCCTCGCCTCCGAAAGTCGACCAGCCCTCGCGTACCCGGATATCATAGTATTCCAAGAACACAAGTCCCTGTGAGGCATTTCATCGAACGTCTTCCGGGCGTCGACCAGGCTATCGCATTTCGTGTACATGTCGATGAGCCGGTTGGAAATGACGACCCCGGGCGAGAACCCGGCTCTACCCATATAGGCATGGACCATCTTCCCGGCTCCGACGTCTCGCTGCCTGAGGCAAGCCTGCAGGAGGGTCGAGTACACCAGAGCAGAGGGGCGCTCGATCCGACCCAGCAACCGGACGGCTTCCCTCAGGCGCTTCTGGTCGCACATGACGTCTATGGCTTCCTTGAACTTCTTCTCCTCGCACAGGCGACGTACGATCCCGTCCCTGGCGTCCGACTTGAAGAACGCCTTCCGGAGGCTCCTGGGCTCGTGCTGCTGCTGCTGCTGGGCTTGGGAGGAACGAGAGCGAGAGAAGAGTCTGTCGCCGAGGTACAGCATTCTCGGGGAACGGCAGGGCTTGGGATCGAAGAAGCTCATGATGGAGCGAGAGCGAGATCCCAACTTCAGCACTTCGAACGTGGAGCTCGAAATCGTTCGTCTCATGGCGAGACGAGAGCATCGCTGGCCGCCATTTGTGAAAAGCTTGCGAAGAAGGAAACCGCGAAGGCAACGCTCTCTCTCTCTCTCTCTCTCTCTCTCTCTCTGGGATTTGATTTTGCTGGAATGTCTAATTTTTTGCGCCGTTGGATAGGAGGAAAAAAATCATTTTCATGAAATTGGACAATATTATCTAATTTTATGTTGTGCTAATACAATAAACAAAAAGCCTCCAAACTAAGTATATTTGTGAGAAGTTTATCATCCGTTAATTTTGTTAAATTTTACCTTCAAATTGTTCAATTAGATTGCATGCAATATTTATCATAGATTTATTAATTTATGATTTTTGTAATATTAATTAAATTTAACGGAGGTAAATTTATTATAAATATACTAATTTATGGTGTTTTGTGGTTAGAAAATTAGTTCAGACAAATTTATTATAAATATACTAATATGAGATTTTTAATGATAAAAAAATTAATTTTAAGTAAATTTATCGTAGATATACTTGATTTGAAGTTTTTCATGGTATTAATCCGTTTATATTTTCCATGACATTACAATTGTTTTAGTAATTATACGTTGTCAAATGAAATCAAGAATATATTTAATATTTTTTGTCGTGTAGTGAGCCTTTCGTGCAAGTAAACGCTACCTTCCAATGGTCAAAAGCCCCCAAAGTGACTTCCCACAAAATAGAAAAACAAAAAGAAAGATGAGGCCAATTATTTGCATATTTCCCGTGCAGAATCAAAAGGGAGAGAAACAGGAATGGTGGCTAGAAGGATAAATGTGGCACGGGTTACCGGTTTGAAAATTTTTGTGTTTTAAAAAATAATTTGAAGTAAACGTGGTAAGATTATACCAATTGAGATTTTTGGAGGTATTTTAGTAACTATGCGTGGTCAAAGTAGATTAGGAAAATAGACATGGCCAAAACTATATATAATGGACTATATTTTAATTGGTGTTGATTTATAGGTTGGTACATACAATATAAGTAACCATTTATATTTTAGTTTAATCCATAATGATGATGTACGGTTTTGAATCCATGCGATCTCGTTTATTATTCACAGAATCACAAGTCCTATTTAAAGAGCAATTATTAACATAAAATAACATATTCGATAAAAAAAAACATGAAATAACATAATTTGAATTAGTGAAATTGCACTTTTTGAAAATGACCTATGCCCAATTGCCCATTCCTTTAAAATGCAGTGGTGCTGGGGTCTTGGATTGTTCCTTTGAATGGTGGTATCCTTTTCCAACACGCACAAGCTACTTCTAGTTCTTGGGCATTAAATGAAACTGTTTATTAGCCTCCGACTACTGTTAATCTCCATATTAAGGCTGTCCGGCCTCAGAATAGGTTTTGGATCTATAGGATCCGCTTCTAGTGGCAAATGAATAGCATACTTGTCGAACTATCTCATTTTATAATTCTTCTAGTGGCAAATGGATAGCATACTTGTCGAACTATCTCATTTTATAATTATAATTTCATCCTTAAAATATCGCCGGGTCCAGAGGAGAATGGTTTGGAATAAACATTTGAGAGGATGCAGTAAAATTTTGGGAAATCTTTTCTTTTCCCAACCTTGCTTTTTATTCATACATCACTCCCTCTTTTATAGTTGAGGTTAAGGGTAATAGAGACATTTTCAAAGGTCAGTGTGGCAAACAAAGCATGTTATGGAATGGAAAAAAATAAATAGTATAATGTCATCGGGGATCAACAAAATGTGAAAAGAGTCCATACATACTCAATAGTACAACAAACCTTATTACGGTGTACAATTTATTAAAGTGGTCACGTTGATCATTCATAAATTCTCTCACTTATTGATGGGTTCATGATCTAGATCGAAATTAGAACCTCCATTAGAGTTAAATTCTGGTTACCATGTGTCTTTAGGATATGATTCTTCAAAATACCATAGGTCTAGGGAAAAAAATCCATCGATTTTGGCTAATTTCGTTTGTACTCATCTAATGCTTGGTGAATGGCATCTTTGGTGGCATGATACCCATGGGAATAATCCCATGGCATGTCCTTTGATAAGTAATGGGTCATAAGAACTTTGGAATAGCTTGATCGTTCATATAGATTCCTTTGAAGTTATCGATATTCTCTGTGAATTTCTTTGAAATTGCATCCAAAATGAGATACACGTGATTTAGTAATAGGAATAGGACAGCTGGCCCTGAAGTGTAAAATTTTTTTATTCTCTATAGAAGAAAAAATGGTTGCTTGGACTACAAGGTTTTGGAGTTTTGCGAGTAGGTTCTACCAATAAAGGCGAAACCATTTGAGAGCCTCTGCGAAAAAAACACCTCAGAGAATATTCCTGAATACCTTCATAAAGAAAGGCGGTAGTGATCCTATGGACAGCGGCTGTGAGAAATTCAATGGTCGTGCTATAGTTGTGAAATAAATATCGGAATAGCCATTTTCAATTACTCTAAAAAATCAGGATTGTCGAATCTAAGGATACGGGCGAACGACAGTCTGGATTGATCCCAAACAATCCAAGATTTTAGGCCTTCCTATCATCGGAATATCTCTGATCGGTAATTTCAGACGAAGGATTTCTATCTTCCAAACCAAAAAACGATTCACGGGTTAAAATTAGCTTCGAAAGATGCACGGACAGACGCGCGTCCTCTCTTTTGATACTGAATTCCCTTGCTAGAGATTGGAAAACAGCATGGCATGATGTACAGTGCTCCTGTCTTGTTCTCACGAACCTAGACCTCCACTACGTCATTCGACACATGGCAAGCAAACCGCGAGATACGGATAGAACCCCAAAGAAAAAAAAAAAATCTGGAATCAAACCATCATCGAACATTAAGATATCACGGGCCTCCATAAGCCGCACGAAATGCCAAAACTCGGGCGAACGTTAATCGAACGAATGGCGACGGAGGGGCGGGCTGTCCATTTCCGAGGAACAGCATCTTTCTTTCTTTTTCATCGCTGTCGTCCTGAGAGAACCCAAAGACCCGAAACGAAACGGGACGTAAAATCATCATCAATCGAGGAGGAGAAAAGACAATGCCAGAGCCAAAGCCAAAGCCAGAGCCAGAGCCAGCGCGAATCCTTATCCCCAACAGCGCCACGAGACTCGCAAAAAAAAAAACAAAGGAACTTCTTCCTTTTCCACGGAAAACATGCGCGACGAAACCGGAGGCTCTCGACACGTGTCCGGAATCGGCTGCCCGAAGAAAAGAGATTCGGGACGAGGGAGGGAACGGGCCGATCCCCTTTTTTTTCACTATTATTATTCCCTCGAGGGGGAAGGAAAGAAAGAGCAGCCTTGAACAGGGGCACGATCCGCATCGCCGAGGAGGGGAATCTGACCGCGGTCCGTCGGGGCACGTGGCGGCGTGAGGTTGGCGGGTGGGGCTGGGAATTCTCGGGCGGGTTTCGGCGTGAGATTCTCCATCGAGGGGTGCTCGATGAGCGGTGGTGGGGGCGGTTCGGTCGCACGGGACGGACGAGGACGATCGGATGGGGAAAGTTTGCGGTGCTCTAAGGGAATCTCCCACGTGAGGATCGTTCCCCACCCCCTCCCATTGTTGACCAACTCGTCTTTCTCCCTCTCTCTCTCTCTCTCTCTCTCTCTCTTTCTATAGCGCACTAGGGCACCGAATTTTATTATTGTTTCGATTGTACATTCTTCCATTTTACCCTTGTTCACCAATCATGGGATCTTTTTTTTTCATTTTTTTTTGGGGTTCGCGCGTGTCGTGTGGTCGTCATGTTGTGTACGAAATTTATGCTTTTATCATGGTCCAAGAAGACGACACGAGCCATAGGGTTTATGCACGAAGGGTTGTGATTCGTGAACGAGGTTCTTGAGTATTTTAGAATACTTTAGGTGGACAATACGGTAATTATACATATATGTACTAAATGCAGGTAATTGGCTAGATAAAAAAATATATTCTCCATTCTCTGATAAAGATGAGATTTACTGTTATGATTAGTCTTGTACTTGTATATATGTAGATCTCATTTCGTATCCATTCACAAGTTGAATACATTTCAATGATTCTCATAAGAGTTTCTCTTTTCTTGAGTACAAGTGAGTAAGATTCACTTGGGAAAAAATTCCTAAGCTTGCACAGTTTAGGAAATGCTAAATTGATCAATTCGTGATACTTTGCTCAATTTTATTGATCTCGAGCTGAGCATACACACTATCGCCTTCTCATTAGGTGGGACCCACTCGAGTTTGATAGCGTGATGATTCAATAGTATTTTGATATGATCGTGGTAGTATTTGATATGAATGGGCACAAATTGGCACATTGAAGGAAAGTAGGTCTTGCCAATTGGCACGTTAAGGGGAGTAGTCCTTGCCAAACTCCAAGAGTGAAACCATTTGACGACTTGATTGAATGGTTAATTGCCTTTTATTTGGATGTGGAAACTCGATATTATAATTACATCCATTTTCACTCGTAGTAACCATGAATGTCACACTCCATTATTTTATGAGTTGAAAAGGCATAGCCAAATACTTGCAATGAAAAGTAGTTAGGGATGACTATTGGATAAATTTCCTCTAGCTTGAGTTGCATACGTTTGAGTAAAACATTTTTGTCATGAAAATCACAAAAAGTGTAAGAGATATAAAAAAACCTTAAATATTTTTTGGTAAAATAATATGTTTTCTTGTCCATTTAGGTAAAATTTGAGAACACATGAAGAGAATTTAATGACAAGGTAAATCCAATCATTTTTTTTCTTGGCATATTAATAATGTCTGGAACCAAAGCAACGCCGTACAATTCCCGACCATATTTTAAATGAAGAGCATAAATCGACGGTGCCAATTTGATAGCTCTCCCCAGGAGCGTGAAATGACCAAAACACCCTGAACCTAATCCCACCCGATAAGGACACGTAGGTCAACCATTGCGGGCTGTCTTTTCATTTTCGCCGCGTGAGAGTTCCGGAATCTCAGAGATTCTCGCCGATCCGACCCGGGGGAACTCGCCCGAGTCGGGGCACTGAGTCGCCCGAGTCTCGTCCTGCCTCCGTAAAAATACGCGACGACCCGAGAGAGGGGGCGAGAGAGAGAGAGAACGAATCTCCCCGTCCTGAATCTAAAGACATTCTTTATAAGAAGGAGCTGCTTGCACCCCAGTTTTTGCGGCGTAGACAAATGTAGAGAGAGAGTCGTCGCAGGAAATCGAAAGTCCCCATCGAAAAGAAGAGGAAGAAGACGAAAGGGAAGGAAAGGAAAGGAAAGGAAAGGAAATCTTGGGGGAGAGAGATGGAACTGAGCTTGGATTTGAGCTTGGCTCGGGAGCCTCGGCCGGTGTCCGAATTCTTCAGGGAGGTGTCCGGGATCCCAGATCGCGACGAGAGATTGTCGAAACTCGATGACTATGTGGCAAGATTGGAGGAGGAGATGGGGAAGATAGACCCTTTTAAGCGCGAGCTCCCTCTTTGCATGCTTCTCTTGAACGACGGTGAGTCTCTCTCTCTCTTCAGTGGGTTCTCTCTGGTCTGGGCAGGAGCCGAACGATCGAGACGATTAGCTGAATTCGGCGAAACCCAATTTTTTTTTTTTTTTTCTAGAAGCTTTCTCTCTTCAATATTTTGTCGCGTGGAAATGAAAAAGAGGCATGGCGTTTTATCTCTTCTTGACGCGGCTGATTTCTGAAAAGAGCTGAGATTTTTCTGCTTAAAGAAATGGGTTTCTGAATTAGTTATTTGTTTTTTGTTAATCTGTAATAGCTATGGAAAGGTTGAAGGAGGAGCGATTGCAGTGCAAGGAAATGGAATTTATTCGACCGAAGAGGAATTCTGATAAAGATAAGAGGGCAGAAGTGGAAAACACGGATTCTTGTGATCAGAGGAAGTGGATGAGCTCTCCTGATCAGAATCTGGTAATAAGACTTGTCATCACTAGTTCGTGTTAAAGTCTTCTGATTTTTTTTTTTTCTTTTTGGTTGCAAGAAATGAATCCGTCCTGTGTGAAATTTTAGGATCAGTACGCAGCCGAGAAGAACCCAATTGAGCCCTGTAGCTACAAGAAGAAAGGGGGGGCGTTCTTGCCATTTGGCCTCCATAGAGCTCCTCCGAAGGAGGGCAAGGATTCTTCACCAATTTCTAGACTTACCCTTTCGACTCCGGGCTCTATGTTGGCCTCTCCTGATAATGATAATATCAAGAAGCTCAGTTTTGAGGCGCCCTTCTCGACGGACCATGCGAAATTGCAGAAAAGCCCACAGCAGCAGCAGCAGCACCGGCTGCAGCAGCATCAACTTAGGAAGCAAAGGCGGTGCTGGTCACCCGAGCTCCACCGCCGGTTCGTGGAGGCATTGGAGCAGCTCGGTGGAGCGCAGGGTCAGTTACTAGAACCTGAGTTGTGTTTTTCTTGGATTATTACTCTTGGACAACGGTGAATTGTGACTACAGATCTAAAACAATATTTTTTTGTGAGTGAACTCCATAATCGCTTTTTGTTGATATGACAGAGTTTTCACTTGAATTGGAATTTTTTCGTACTTGTTGAGTACTTATTCTGTCTTTTGATTGAGGAAGCTTGTCTGAAGTTGTAGTTTGATTCTTTTCAATTGATAGCCCGGACCAATCTGGTGTGAACAACATGAGCATTTGCAAAAAGCCCTTAAGAATATTTAGTTGCTCCCTTGTTCTACCTAAAGAATTGGAGTGATGAAAAAAAGTGGAAATGCCTATCGCTCTCTGTTCCCCTGTAATCCATGATTCCCCATGTTTTAAGTGAGTTCATCATGATAAGTGAAGTCACTTGCTCTAATTATGCTGTCTGAGTTGGTTAATGTTTGCATAGAAAATGATGAAAAGTCACCTGCGGTTTCTGATCGATAGTAGAAGAAATCTGATGTCTCTCTTTTTGCCAAATTGCAGTGGCTACTCCAAAACAAATCAGAGAACTTATGCAAGTGGAAGGCCTCACTAATGACGAAGTTAAAAGCCATTTACAGGTGAATTATCCGTCATCCATAGGAAAGTTGTCTTCTCCATTACCTCATCATTTGCTAATCTTTTGTGCTAATTCTGATCACATCGCTGTTTCCTAATTCTTGCAGAAATATAGACTTCATGTCAGGAGAATCCCATCACCATCTGCCGCCGTGGAAAATGGCTTGTCTTTAGTGCAAGAACGAAGTGGCGTGGACCACTCAGAGCTGAGGACCTCAGAGTCTGATTCTCCCCAAGGCCCTCTCCTTGCCTGTGCATCTGCTCGAGCAGCTTCTAGTGCTGGAGGGGGAAGCGCGGAGATGACAGATGAAGAAGAGAACTCTGAAGGCCACAGTTGGATTACTGTGCTCGGAGAGAAAATCGCAGCCCATTAAACTCGGCGACCAAAACCGCACACGGGATCTTAGAACGTTAAAATAAAACTCAGGTGATGAGAGAAACTAACGATCATTTTCTTTCTTTCTTTCTTTCTTTCTTTTTTAACTAAGGCATTTTCGGAGGGGAGAAATTTCACCGGTTTTAGTCGAGAGAGAGTAGAGAAGCCTTGGATTTGATCCCTCTCTTCCGTGTTTTATGAACTCGTTCTCTGTTTGTATTATAGCTTGGGCTCCATATCATCCCTGGATGAAGAGGTTTTTCCTGGAGCCCTTGATGGATTCATGAGGTTATGTAACACTACTGACTTTTTATCGAATGTGAGGTTGTCCAATACTCCGAAGAAGTTATGAACAAGATTGCAGCCACCAATTGAGTCACTATCTTCTGCATGTTCATCAGATGTAATAGCATCAGTGCTGGCTTCTGTACAATGCTCTGCTGTCGGATCTGCACGGGGGGAATTCAGACAGGAGCGGTGAAACTCAGAAAAAAGTAGAAAAAAGAAAGCAACGCAAGACCATAAGTGATCCTGTCTTAAAAGACACCAACTTTACCCGAACAGATTCGTAATCCAATGCACTTGGCACCGATGGAAATGCTGTCCCTATGATACAATGTCCACGCGGAAAAAGGAACCTTTTTCAGCATGTGAAGAGCCGTTGATCAATAGGTGACTTAGGCTAGGCTTATCGGCTAAAAAGTGCTTGCTTAATCTCGAAATGATTTAAAAGGGGAAAAAAATCGATTTTGTTAATAAAATAAGCAATGTAGGTAGGCCAACCTTGAAAAAGGAAATTACTTGCGTGGACTGCTCATGTATAGGGTTTTAAGTCTTGTTGGGTTGGGTGAGACTCGATAGTTCAGTGAGATATCAAACCATGATTGAAACCATGATTAGGTTTACATTTCGAGTAGAAATATAAATGCAAAAGACTAGAGGTGAACAATTCAGGTTGGTTGCTGTGAAAAATCGTTCCTTTAATGTGGATGCATATAAGGATCGAAGAATTGTCAATCATAAATTATGTGCCAATTAGGTCTACCAACAAACCTTCTTAATCAATTCAGTGGATTAGTTTCTAGATAATCTTGCCATCTTGCAGGAAGGAGCCATCTTGTCAATAATTCTGTATATGTACTTTCTATGATACTTTCAATTTAATATGTTCATTGATTTTCCAACTTGTTATTTTTCCTTTCATATCCATTCAATACAATTCACATGAAAAAAGCTCAAGTCCCATGTGGAGTTGGAGAGAGCTTTTTGATTGATTCATAAGTGAATGACCGATCCCAAAGGCCAATTGTGCATTTCTCTTGGGTTTCTAATAAAATAATAATAAAACGAGACTTCCCTTGCAAGTTATGTTTCACAGATAAATTAACTTTCAACTCCTTTTGAAGAGAAAAATGGAAGTCATATGCAATATGTCATATAGCAATAATACATGGAGAAACAAGTTAATGAGAAAGTGAGGAAATTCAAAATTTAAATATAAATCGAGTGAAAAGGCATTTTATGTAAGAAACTCGATGTACATCATATTGGCGGCTCACCCATGCATGACATATAGACCAATCTATGATTTCCTTTGTTCCTGGTTACAGCCATTTTGCTCCTTGATCCTACACTTTCTAAGATCTATATGTCTACTTTTTCATTTTTGGCTAGACACTTTAACATACATACTTCCAAGGAGCAACGAGGCAGCATATATTTCTATTATCTTAGGCTGCGATGAGGGCAACTTTTCCTCCTAAGTCCTGCTCAGAATCTGGGAAAACGATAAGTCCACTTTATCGGCTTAGCTAACCAGTTTTCAGGTATAAACACTACGCACCAGGCGATATAGACAAAGCAGTCATTTTCAAGATCAGACAAGAGATCAAGATATGGTGACCCCACGAGAATATTGCGCACGACTCAGGATCGCTTCGCTCCACTTCAATAATACGACACCCACCTGTCTTTCTTATCTTCATGCCGTCTCCAGCGTCCTGCTGATCAAGCTCGTTTACGCTTCTTATACATCTTTAATCGAGCTTGCTGTGAAAGGAGCTGATATTGATTTAGAAATTTGTGAGAAAATTTCATCGTTTGAGCTAACTTTTGGGATGAGAAATACTCAAAATTACCCATCATTGATATTAAAGTCCAACTTGTCAACAGATTTGGACCTAACAGTGACATGAAAGGGCTACGAATTGGATGTTTCGCACATTGGTGGTGCTTTTGGTCCGAGAAAGCCTTAAAACCGCCCAATTTCTGCATCAACGTAGACAGCAACTTCAGGAATAATATCTGAATGCACTCACTTCAACGGTCAATTATTGTGGATCCTTTAGTAACGTGTAATAGACACATAATGTAATATTTTAAGTTTTTAAAATAATTGGTAATTATCGCGTCAACTTTAATATTATATAGGATTGAGAAGTCCTGACTTTTAAATCGCTGGCCTTCATTATCATCAATTTCTCACTTTAAATTTAGGCCGAGTCCTCCACTACACTTTGGTCTATAGCCAAATATTTTTATTGGTACTAGACAGATGTATAGGGAAAATCGATTATAAGGGTAGGTTCCCCTCCCCTAGTAAAATAAATATATTAGTCTATACTATATAGGAAGTAATTCATATTTAGTTTCAAATCTCAAACTCTATTTTTTTTTAAACAAAAATTTACATTACAATATATGTAAATTTACTTTTGAGAAAAAAAATCTATGTAAATTTACTTAAAGTTAGAAGCAATTGTATGTTGTATGCAATATGCAAAGATGTAAATTCATTATATTAGAATAAAATCTCTCAAATCTAAGAGATGTCTTCTCATCCATAAAAGTTAAAAAGCAAATTTTTTGAATTTTCTTCATCTAAATAGATGCAAATAATTTGTCTATTTTCTTAGGCTCATCCTATTTTCACCCTTATTAGCTCCCCACACCCTCTATTACATTGAATTGACTACATTAACTCTTGTGGGCTCCACTTTTGATTTAAGATTATTTCTTGCCATTTTCACCCCTTAATATTGGCTATTGACACTCCCTATCATATCAAATTAACTACATTATCCTTTATGATTCCCGCCCTTAATTAAATATTATATCTTACCTTTATTTCTTCTTTTTTTTTTCAATTTTATTGAAAGAAAAACTTACTAACATCACTTTCAAACAACTTTTCTTTTCACCCTAGCCAATTCATCCACGCCTGTTACATTTCAAGGCATCCTTCATGTTTTGCTTCTTCAAAACTTATTCTCCACTATTATAACTTGAGTAGGCATTAATCATATATTGGAGTAAAGAAATGTCAATATTATCAACAAATTGTTTACTTTATTTTCGTAGATTATCCTCATGATCGTGAATTTTTCACTTCAGATTTTGGTACAAATTGACTCAAAAATTGAATATTATGGCTGGTGTATGCATTATACACAATTTACTCAAAGATTATCCTCTTCCTATGCTTAAATTACTTTTTGAATAATTGTTTACTAATACAAACAAATAAATATAAAAATCATGACAAAATAATTATTTTTTTTGGTTAGAAAAATCAAATAATTAGGGGCACCAATTTTGTAACAAATTGAGAAAGAAAATAAAGGCAAGCATTGGTTTTAATCAAGAGTGGGCCTCATGTTTAATATTAATAAATATTATTTGAGAGGGGCATTGGTATTTTGTCTATAGTAAAATTGAAGCAAATTAAAAAAGAAAAGGTAAGAAATAATCTTCAAGCTAGAGTGGAGCCCGCAAGGGTTAGTGTAGTTAATTCAATGTAAAATGAGGTATCAAGAACCAATAAAGGGATGGAAATAGTAGGAGCCCTTTTTATTGTGTACTTTTTTCTAGTTTCCAATGGATTAAAATAGTAAAATCTAGAACAATTACTGTCTATATCAAATGTACATATAATTGTTTTAAAAGTTACCATGAAATACTTTTTAGTTTGTTTGAAAGATGAAAACCAGATAATGAATTCAAATTGCATGAGTCTTGTGTCTGAAAAAGTATCCATTTAACACTTGTATTCTAGCTTACATTATAAATAGGGATAAGTGCAATAGAAGTCCTAAAACTTGTTATGAAAATACAATTGAGTTCAAAAACTTGCAAAAAAGTGCAATCAAGTCCTAAAACTTATTAAATTGTTTTAATCAAATCCTAAAATTAACACCGTCAAACTTCCTAACAGAAAATACTGATGTGGCGTGGACGTGGCTTTTTTTAGTTGTTTCTCTCTCCTATGTGGCGAATAGTTAAAAAAAAAATCCACACATACAAAACGACGTCGCATCCTCCTTTCGTCTTCACCATTGTGTTCCCCCCCTCCCTCTCTTTCCTTGTGCTATTCCCAAGTGTCCCCTCCCTAGGCGTCTCTTTTCTTTCTTCATTGTTCGAATCACATGTCTTCTTATTCATCTTCTTCTTCCCAAATTCGTTTGAACTCAAAGCCCAAACTTGTGTCATTGTCTCGTTCCCTCTAAACAAAATTGATGCTCGATCTCCCTTTGAACCCTAAGCCCCAAATCAAATTTGACGATCTGGAGTTCTCTTGCGATTTGGGTCCCCTCCCAAGTTAAAGTTTGATGCCCAGCATTATTTGGAGTTCATAGAGCTCGAGTTTGACGCTCGTCATGAGTTTGTGTTCTTTTCTTTGACGATTGCGAGTTTGTGTGAAGACCTCTATTGCGGGAGTCTCGACATCTTAGCAGTGAAGTGAGTGGTGTCGAGGATGATGACGGGGTCAGCGATGGCGATGACGACTCCTCCTCACACAGGTATCGCTCTCTGTATTATAGCATTTTGGTATCTCATGGTAATGCTATGATTTCTTTTGTTTTGCAAATGTGCTTTAATCTCTGCATTATGCAAAACGATGTTAGTGGCGTCTTCATTTCTTCATTATTTGGAGTTCAGAGAGCTCGAGTTTGACACCCATTGACTTTGTGTTCTCTTCTTTGATGATTGCAAGTTTGTGTAAAGACCTGTCTTGTCGGCGTCTCGGCATCTCGGCGGCGGAGCGAGCGGCATCGGGGATAGCGACGGGGATAGCCACGGCGATGGCGACTCCTCACGCTGGTATCGCTCTTACATTATAGCATTTGGGTATGTCATGGTAATATTACAATTTTTTTTTTTTTGCAAAGGCATTTTAATCTCTGCATTATGGTTGTTTTGCATTTTCCAATTCTTGCGATAAATTAGAACATTGTTGAAAATTAGAATATGGCCTACCGAAAGGCGGCAATAGGTCCCTCGCTCTCACTATTTATCATGTAGTTGTATTGTGGTTGTAAAGCGCATTGTGCTAATTTGCCGTTTCTATATTGATTGTTAGTCTTTTATAAAAATATCTTCAATTTAGAACTTGAACATTGCTTCAATAATTTGATGATTGAAAGTGCTTTGTTCTTTGTTTTTGTTTCCTTGTAGGTCCAATGGCTGAGAACAAAGTTTATGTCACTTTTTGTTATGGAGGTAAATTTCAAGTTGACCTACCGTTGGAATACATAGGTGGAAGGGCTGATGTTGCTAAAATAAATTTAGGTAAGAGTTCACTGTCTAGTATAATTGAAGCTTATTGAGGCTTTGGGTGTGTGTAAAATAGAGAAACTCTTTTACAGAGTTCTTGGAAGTATGACTCTTATAGACGGAATAACTTTTAGGTATTTATGTGATAACTTTGATGTGATAGATCTATTTTATCATTATCCGCGTTATGAAAATATTGAGCTATATGTTGAGCATGTTGATGATAAAGAGACAAGAGTTGAGATGGGGGGCGTTGAGATGGAAACTGGAGGTATATATAATGTGAATATGAAAAAAAATTGATAATGTGGCTGGTAATATATTTGAAATTGTGATTGAGAATATTGATGATGACGGGAATCGAGTTGAAGTTGCCAATAGGGATCTAGATGAGGAAGATGATGATGATGCACATAATTTGGTGAATGTGGAACAATTAAGTGATGATGATGATTTTGAACTAGTTGATGCAAGGATAAAATTAAAGGAATTTTCAGAAAGACATAAGCTCAAAATTGGCGCTTATAGTGAGGCAACTGGTACTTCCCAACTACTGATTGTGGATGAGGCTCAATCGTTAGATGATTCTAGGTATGAAACAGAGTACCATGATTCAGATGAGGAAGACAGTATTCAATCAAGTTTAAATGATGATGGTGACGAAAAAGTTGATGTTATTTCAAGAAGGAGAAGTAGGTTCCCATCATATGAGCAAAGTGGTACAAATCTAGTATTTATTGTTGGCATGACATTTGAGGATGCAACTGAATTCAAAAATGCAATTTTGAAGTATTTTGTGGCTGAACAAAAAGCAATCAAATATACTAAGAACACAAAAAGTTTTGTAAGAGCTAGGTGTGCCTAGAAAAATTGTAATTAGATGATCTATGGTGCTCTTGATAGCAAAACTGGGTTATTTCATTTGAAAAGGTATGTAAATCAACATATATGTAGTATCACTTTCGAGAATAAGAGAGTGTCTAGTACTTATTTATCTAAGTACTTGAAGTTAGACCTTGATATGTGTAATGGTAAGAATCGAGAATAAGGACACATGAACTTAGTTTATCAAATTATTGAAGTTAGACCTTGATATGTGTAATGGTGATGAATGGGCTTTGATAAGTGACTAACAAAAAGTATGCAATACTTCTTTATGACTCATTTGTAAATTGATTATGACATTACAATGCTTATTAGTATTAATGTTTTGCTTTTGTTTCTGTTTCCATATATATATATATATATTTAGGTATTTGTTAGGGTGTCGTCCCTTCTGTAGTTGAACTTTTGCTAAATATAGAACATAGGATGTGTGCAAAGCACATATATTCCAACTGGGGTAAAAATATAAAGGAAAACAGTTGATGAGACAATTTTGGAAATGTGTCGAGAGTAATAATATGTCAGATTTCAAGGTGCATAGACAGAGATTAAAGGAAATGACTCAACAAGGTCATGATGATTTATTCTGTATTGAGCCAAAACATTGGTGCAAAGCCTTCTTTAACACAAATATTAAATGTGATGTCGTTGATAATAATCTTATTGAAGCTTTCAATAGGAAGTGTGTGGAAGTTAGGTGCAAGGCTATTGTGAGTATGCTGGAGGATATTAGAATTTTGGTTATGAATATAATGTATACTTAGAGGGATGGATGCGCTAGATGGACTATAAATTATGGTCTAAGGATTATGCATAAGTTACATGAGAATACAAATGTTAGTAGGTATTGTCATTTGATATGGAATGGAGATGAAGGATATGAGATTACAGAAGGTGGTGACAAATATGTTGTTGACTTGAATTTAAAGACTTGTTCTTGTAGAGCTTGGGAACTTAGTGGAATTCCATGTTGCCATGCCATTTGTGTGATACACTATAAGAGAAATGACTCGAGTGACTATCTAACTGAGTGCTTCAAGAAGGTAAAGTATCTAAGTGCTTATCAATTCATGATGCCTACAGTGAGAGAAAACCAATAAAGAAGCTCCTCAACCCCCACCGATGAAGAACATGCCTGGTAGGCCAAAAAGAAGTTGAAGAAAGCAACTGATTGAGCTTGTAAGAGGTGATAAAATGACTAAAGAGGGTATGCAAATGACTTGTTTTATTTGCAATATGGTTGGACATAATTGCAAGGGATGTCCTTTAGAAAAGGTATTTCCTCAACTAATTGATCATCTTAATGATGGGCATGTTACTTTAACATGTTGTCAATCAATGCTTAATATGTGTTTCTCAGGCTAATGCTTGGGCCAATGTATGTACATTCAATGCTCGGGCCAATGTATGTACATTCAATGCTCGAGCCATTGTATGTACATCAAATGCTTATGCTAATGCAAGTATAGTTGAAGCTCATGCTCAATCTCAGATTAATTCCACTAGACCAAGGCTCGGAAAAAGACAAGTAAGTTGCCATCTAACCATTATTGTAAGTTTTATACGTCAATGTTCCAATTTAGTAATTATAAATATATATTGAGGTTAAAGCTAAAGCAACAATAAGCGTAACTGAAGGAGGATTCGAAAGCCATGCTAATGCTTCTACAAATGCCAATTCAATACGAGATAATAATGGGCATGTTAATGCTTCTGCTCAGGCTAGTGTAGATATAAAAGGATGTAACATTAGTGTAAATGTAAGAGGATGTAGTACCATTTCAATAGTCCATATAGGATGTACGGCTACCGTTGATGTAAGATGATGTAGTGGTGAGGCCAATGCTTTTGGTGAAATTCGTTTGGATCAAAGGGAAGACATTTATTGTGCACCGGCCAATGTAATGGCTAAGGATAGACCTGAGAAAATTTCGATGAGTAATACCTCAATCCCCGAGCATACATGTATTGTGACTACATTCTCATATTGAATGAACTTTTTATTATTTCAATTTAAAAGACCTGCCATTGAAAATGACATGATACAAAGAGAATCATAAGCCAAGAGAATGAAAATGGTAGGGTTAAATGTTGACGCAAATCCTAATATTTTTAAAATTTTCTAATAGCAATTGCTTGTCTCCTTAAGCTAAAAACATGCTCATTCTTATGTAGCTTAATACAACTGGTACAAGAATCTTTAACCTATCGGACAAAGGGGTAGTTTCAGGAGCTACGTCAGCAGCAAAGGTGCATTCTCAAGTTAGTGCACAACCTGAATAATTAAGAACTTGTCCTTAAAGGCATGTTGTTGTAATACAAAAGGCACCATCATAACCCCAGGCGAGTTCCCAACCTTAGTCATATCATGCATTAGCAGCTCCTCGAAAGCATATTGCGGTGAAGCCGAAGCCACTATTGCAACCCAAGGCCAGTTCCCAACCTCAGTTATCTCATGCAACAGTAACTCCTCGAAAGCACGTTGCAATGAAGCCAAAGGCGCTATTGTAACTTGAGGCTAGTTCCCAGGCTCAGTCTTCTCATGCTACAATAGCTCGGAAGCATGTTGGTATAAAGTGAAAGGCACCATCACAACCCCAAGCAAGTTCTCAACCTCAATCATCTCATGCAACATTAGTTCCTTGAAAGCATGTTGCATGTTGCAGTGAAGCCAAAGCCACTATCACAATTTGAGGTCAGTTCCCAACCTTAGTCATATCATGTAGCAATAGCTTCTCGAAAACACATTGCGGTGAAGCCGAAGCCACTATTGCAACCCAAGGCCAGTTCCTAACTTTAGTCATCTCAGGCTACAACAACTCCTCCAAAGCCTATTACTACGAGACCATATATAAGGAAAAGCGCAAGAATTATGAATAAAGTGAAGGCTGAATCTACTGGATCACCGGAGACCATTGTATTTGATTGATATGTTTGTTAAAATTGGTGTTGTTAGGTGAATTTATGTCAATTATTAGCTAGTTTTCTGTATGAGACATATGTAGTTTTTGTGCATATAACTTTTTGTACACTGAAAGTGCATATTTTGTTGAAAAGAACCTTTTGTGCACTGAAAGTGCAGGCATTTTGTTGAACAAAACTTTTTGTGCATTGAAAATGTAAGCATGTTGCTTTGTCAATGAATCGTGTTTCAGCGAGTTATGTGGGATGCTTGGTTTTGGTTTGAATAATGCACGAAAGTGGTTGCTCTTCAGGATTGTTAATAGGTGATTACTGAAATTGGCCATGAAGAATTTTCATTCTTCAAATACTTTTGTTTTCTTCTTTCCCATACCTTTTTCTCAAGTCCCTTGGGGGGCATTAATGATAACCAATACCACAACTTCTTATTGCTAATTTTTCATTTTAGATGATGGGGGGTTTTGCTCTGTGTGGTCTTTGTGGTTTGCGTTGGATGATTCATGGAAGATTTGATTAGGTATCTTAGGTATTATAGCCGACTGCTTTGATTTCACTTGCTTGAACAAAGGGCGAGGAAGAATTCTACTATGTGCTTGGTGGTCAAATCGACTCTACTAGGAGTGGGTGCTCATGGCGAAGATGTGGAATCATGTGTTGGTTGATTGATGACTTAAATTAGGTGTTTTCGTTGTGTATCGTTGGATTGCTATATGAGGGAAGTTATTGAAATAAGGATGCACTTGGTTTTTGACACATTCCATTTGTAAATGTTTGAGGCAAGCTTGTTATTAAAATCATGAAGAAATCACCAATTAACAATCTCGATTGCATAATAAAAAAGTTGTCACATTTTTTCAAAGTTACAAATTTATTCCGGTGGCAATAGCTCATATAGTGCTATTGACAAGCACACAAATCAAGCAACATTTTTGAATGCGAAAGTAATTTCTTGCATGGCAAGCAACCGGTCTTGCAAACTACAAACTCACATTAGATTTCATTCCCATCTCAATTATCCACAACTAGTGTTCAAACTTATAAACTTAGAAACAATGTATTATGGAAGACTTAGAAAATTCCCACCAACTTTTAAATTACATATAACCAATACAACAATATAACACATGCATAGAATGGATGCCGATTAATATAGCATCTTTTCTTTCTTTACTCATGCGAGCTCCTACTTTAAACGTTTATTTTTCACCTTTTGAGTCTTCATTTCAGCTAGCAATGAGCTCACATCGACTTCGTCACGCCTCAATTGGCTTGATTCACACAATGCTTGATTTCTTTCAAGAAGGTCAACTATCATGTCCCTTACATGATCTGATATATTTGGATCAACCCACATGAAGAAATCACAGCAACTTGGACTATCAAACTTAGCACATCCATGGAACCTTCTTCCTGCGTTTTTCCTTGTCTTTGTCGTAAGAATTGGCGATTGAAGACCACAATAACATGTTGGCTCCAAGTTGGCCTCATTAGGAGTTACGCCACTTGATTCAAATGTTGGCGCCCTCATTCTTCTGGGCTTCGTATTATAGGAACCTAATAGAAGTTTATTAGCTGTATTACGATTTGTTCATAACATCTTGATATAAGTATATTACCAATCTCTTTAAATAGATTGTTAGGTGAAACATATTTTCAAGTGAAGCAATAAATATAAATAGAGAATAGAATATATTCTATCTATACTAGAAACAATGTCCTATATATAATGAAATAGAAACTTATCAAGTTCCCACTAGTACTCAAATCATGATAGATAAAGAGTACTAATTCGACTACGAGTAGAATCATAATCTAATTTGAGACTCTTATATGAGCTAGGGGTCAATGTAACAGTCCATATTTATGGAGCCATCCCTTTCTCATTGGCCCCTCAAAAGAAGAAAGCAAGAAAGGACTATAAAGAAAGGGATCTTATATAGCTGCTTGGGATGGACCATAAAGAAATGAATTTCATGAATGCCTAGGAAAAAGAAGACTTTAAATGGTAAATTTATATTGCATTTCCATTCTTGTGGAAAGGCAAGATACCGAAGCTTTACGCACCAATTGTTATTATTTATTCTTTGCTAAGGCATGTGCTTCTTTTGCATAACGCAATGAAAAACATCTCATGGATCTCTCAAGTAGTAACTTCTGTATAATGCAATGTGTTTACTTGAGAGATTTAGGAGATGTTTTCAATCTCCAAAAACATCTCTCTTTTCATATGCACTGGATGAACAAACAACCATAACTTACTTTATATTGCATCAATGTTCTAATTTGTCACTAGTATTGGAGAATGGAAAACAACCACGACAAGAGATGCACGGAATGCTTAATGACGACGTAGAGATTAACCTAGAAAGAATCAAAAGCGCCTTTGCCTATTTATCTCTCATGTTCCCAATGAGCGAGACCTAAATTCTATAGTGTGGAGATTAAAGTGCATTTGCAAAACAAAAGAAATCGTAGTATTACCATGAGATACCCAAATGCTAAAATGTAGAGATCAAGGCCTGCGTGAGGAGGAGTTGCCATTGCAATCCCTGTTCCCGTCGTCGTCCTCTATGCTGCTTGCTCTGCCACTGAGATGCTGAGACTCCCGGAAGATAGGTCTTCGCACAAACTCACAATCGTTAAAGAAGAGAACACGAACTCACAACGAGCATCGAACTCGAGCTCTATGAACTCCAAATAATGATGGGTGTTGAACTTTAACTTGGGAGGGGACCCAAATCGCAAGAGAATTGTAGATCATCAAATTTGATTTGGGACTTAGGGTTCAGAGGGAGATCAAGTGTCAATTTCGTTCAAAGGGAACGAGACGATGACACGAGTTTGGGCTTTGAGTTTAGACGAATTTGGGAAGAAGAAGAAGAAGAAGAAGAAGAAGAAGAAGAAGAAGAAGAAGAAGACATGTGATTTGAACAATGAAGAAGGAAAAGAGACGCCTGGGAAGGGGACACTCGGGAATAGTGGAATGAAAGAGAGGGAGGGGGAGGGGGAACATGATGGTGAAGAAGAAAGGAGGACATGACATTGTTTTGTATAAGTGGAATTTTTTTAACTATTCGCCATGTAGGAGAGAGAAACGACTAAAAAAAAACCACGTCCGCACCACGTCGCATTTTCCGTTAGGAAGTTTGATGGTGTTAATTTTAGGACTTGATTGAAACAATTTGACAAATTTTAGGATTTGATTATACTTTTTGCAAGTTTTAGGATTCAATTGCATTTTCGTGACAAGTTTTAAGACTTCTATTGCATTTATCCCTTATAAATATGGATGACGCCAAGATTAATTGAATATCTTAGTGGAAACATTTCTTGCAATAAAATAACTTTATTATTTTAATACAACTATAATCAAAATACATATTTACTTTCATTTAAAAAGTTCAAGAACGATGTTTAGGAAATATCCAATTGAACTTTGTATTTCTTTTTTAACCTCTTTAATCACTAATGTGCACTTAGGGTGCATTTGTTTCACAATAAGTGAATGATTTGGTAAACAATTTCCTAAAAATAATTACTTGTATTATTTATAAAAATGAATAAACGAAAAAGAATCATTATTCATGAAAAATATATAGACATAAATTATTATTGATAATGAAATATTTTTTATTAACTGATTATTTGTAGTGTCACAAGCGATTATTTTTTGAAAAATATTTCCCTGTCACATTTTTCGTAAAATAAATAGAATTTTAATAGTGTGAACTTTAGTCAAAAGTTCCATGTAATTTTTTTTTTGACTTCATCACTACCTACACCCAAGGGGAAGTGTTACACTATTCAAACTCTAAACCAAAACCTTTCATCAATAACTTAACTTTTTATAATAATTGGCAATTGTCCTTTAAAGTCTCAAGGAGCCTTACATATTGAATTTTCTTATGTTATTTCTGCACTAAATGATCCAATCCAACTAATTAATAAGTTTTAACATATTATATTGTTGACAAAAAAAAAATGATCAACTTTTGGTTAGTATTGACAAGTGTCAAATTGAGTTGATAACGATAGTTTGGTCAAAATAGTCGACGGCATTTAAGAATCGTCAACCCACTGGCGAAGTCATTGATATTAGACATCATCGAGTCGTCACCAGATGACAAGGTCATCATGACTATGGCAAATTTTACTAAGTGTTGGAATTCAAAGGCAATAATATTTGAATTGACACAAGAACATAATTGCTGGATAGTTATGTCTTTAAAATGTTTGTATCTTCTTGTCAATAACTATCGTAATAGGAAATAACCACCGATAGGATTAGATAATTATTTATCTTATTCAAAGTACGTAATCGCAAGGGTTGTGCTTTCACTTGGATCAATAATCGGGATGGAGAGGAGTTAGTAAAAGAAAGACTAGATAGAGTTATATGTACAATTGATTGGCGACTGACCTTTCCGGAAGTTGCAGTTTTCACCTTACCTACCCTAGGTTCTGATCATAGCCCGCTCTTATTGCATACGGACGCCAAAGCTACCAAGCGAAAGAGGAGTTTTACCTTTGAGGCCTTTTGGGTACAAGATCAAGAGTGCCGATCGGTCATTGTTGAATCTTGGCTTTTCCAACCAAGGTCAGTCCACTCTCTTTTATCCAAACTTATGACTGTTTCAGTGGCTCTAGATACATGGAGTTGGCGAAGGTTTGCCAAGGGACACCATCAGATTAGCCTTTTGAAACAAAAACTCCAGTACCTCACTAATCAACCCAATGGCAGTTGTCCGTGCTTCTGTGTCGTGTCCGACACGTGTCGGAGCGTGTCGGACACGTTGACACGCTCGGACATGGTCGGATACGCGGTCAACGCGTGTCGGATTTTCCGACACGCGGTCAACTTTTATCGACACACGTGTCGACGCATGTTCGGAAGACTGATGGAGGGTGGAGGCGAGGGAGGGCGAGGGAGCAGAGGTTGCGAGTGCCAGCGAGACGGAGCAGAGGCCGCGAGCGCTGGCGAGACGAAGCCACGAACGGACCACCGCGACGGCGAGAGACGGCTAGAGAAAGAGCCGAACAGAGAGAAAGAAGAGAGAAGGCAAACTCCCGCCGGCGAGACGAAGCCACGAACGGACCACCACGACGGCGAGAGACGGCCAGAGAGAGGTGAGGGCCGCCACTGTTGCGATGGATCGGCGACGAGAGGAAGAGGAGAGGAGGGAAGGGGGTCGTGCGGCGCAGCAAGGAGGATAGGAAAAGGAGGGCTCGGCGGCTCGCTAGGGTTTTTCATAAAGAAATCCAAAAAAAAATAAGAAACGAGGTCTGATGGCATGAGAGAGAGAGAGAGGGGGGGAAGTGACAGCTCACCTATCACTGTCAAGTGGGGGAGGGAAAAAGTAAAATAAACGTGGGGGTGGAGGGAAAAGGACGAACGAAAGAAGGGGTGAATTTTGGGGATTGTTTTTTTAACCGGAAAATTAAAAAAATGATTTTGAAAAATAAAAATATTAGATTTTGAATAATGATAAATTTTGGTTATTGTAGAAAATCATGAATTTATTTAAATAAATTGATTCTAATTTCTTGTTAAAATTATTAGATTTTGAACGAAAGAAGGGGTAAACTTTTGTTAAAATTAAAAAAAATGTTTCATATTAATTATGAATATATCTTTTGAATCTCAAATGAATTGATTTGTTAATATTATTAGTATAAATTTATTATAGGCTATTTTTTAATTAATTATTTATGTATGAATTTGAATTAAATTAATTAAAAATAAAAATATTTGTTTAATATACAACGTGTCGCAATGTGTCGGAATTCTCTATTTTTTAGAAATGACGTGTCGACGTGTCGTGTCGTGTCGTGTCAGACGCTCGTGTCGTGTCGCGTGTCGGTGTTACATAGGTTATAATACAGCGAAGGTTCATTGTATTAAATCAGAAATCTATAATCTATGGCAGCAGGAAGAACAGTATTGGGCGATGAGATCATGAGTTAGTTGGCTAAAATGGGGGGATAAGAATACAAATTTTTTTCATGCCACCACTATACAACGCAGGCAACGCAATCGCATCACTATGCTACAGGATGATGATCTAACTTGGGTTCGAGATCAATGAAGATTGCAGGATATGACAAGCCTTTTCTTTCAACAGTTGTACACCTCGACAAGCCATCGAGAGTATGGACCAATCCTAATGCAATCTTTGATAACTCTATAAAAATAGAGTTATTTTACCTATTTTAGGCAATAATTAATGCAATATCTATGAGAAAATATTTGGATTTCCTTCTGATTATTCGAATTTTCCTTGTTTATGCATAGAATAATGAGATATGGAGAAGATAAGGAAAAGAATGGCAAATATCAGAAATTCAAATAAAAAAAAGCAGTGGAAGATGGATATCAAATTAGGAAATTATTGATTTTGTTCCATAATGTTATCTGCAAGCGTTGGGAGATAGATATCTGTGATATATCTTTTGAAGAGGAGAACATTGAGAGCCAGAGAGCAGCTAGGTTTTTGTTAGATCATTTTTTATTGTTCTGAGAGTTTTTTCAAGTATTTTGAAGAAACGACAAAAGTGGTAACAGAATTCTTGTCATTTGATTCAAGATGTTGGGTTTGATCTATATTTTTATTTTTTCTTCTACTATGTTCTAATTTTTTTTTGTTAGGACTACAATGTAGCCTAACCATGATGATGTGAATTTCATGATTTTTATGTTTTACAATTGATTTCATTCATGTTAGTTATATATTATTGTGTTTAATGCTTTTGAGTGACTGGCCACCACTTGAACGGTTGATGTGCATGTTTGAGACTGAGAAGTGATAATGTGCAATTGCTCATTATAATATATAACCATGAATTAAACATAGATAGAGATATACCGAGTTATTTGTGTAACTTTCGGTGATAAGGTGATCCAAAAGACTCATTGTAAACCAGGAATATTCATATTTTTTAATGCACTAATGTTTATTTTAATTCACATAGAGATATAATGGATTAATAAACTGAGTAGGTTTGCTATACCTAGAGATAGGATAGTAAGTTAATTAGGAAATTCTCTATCACATGTTTGATATCGTTCTTGTACCCACAACAATATGAAATTTATATCTAGTGGTTATGGTGAAATCGAATGCTCTAACATATTTATCTGATGGATTTACTGCATTTAGTCTACAAATTTTATTTTTAATTTATTCTTAATTATATTTTGATCTGTTAGATAAATTTTAGAATTAGTCTATTTTAGTATTTAATTAGTTTATTAATCGTCGATCTCCGTGTGACGATACTTTTTCTCATCATTATATTACTTGTTTGATGTGTGCACTTGCGTTTAGAATTTTACGAACAATGTCCACAAGTGGTAACGGAGGATATGAATTCTGCCCTTATAGCTGATGTCACCCGTGAAGAAGTAAGACAAGCAGCCTTTCAATTGGGAGCAACAAAAGCGCAAGCCCGGATGGATTGAATGGTATGTTCTATCAACATCATTGTGATATTCTCCAGGAAGATATTTTCCTTTCGGTGCAAGGTTTTTTCATCTCTGGTGTCGTACAACTTGAGTTTAATCGGACCACTATATCCTTAATTCCCAAGATCCTGAACCCGGAACGACTAGACCAATACCGCCCGATAAGCCTTTGTAATTTTATATACAAAATCATTTCCAAAGTCCTTGTAAACCGCCTTAAACCTTGGTTACCTGAGCTGATATCTATTGGGCAATTTGCTTTTGTCAGTGGCCGTCAGATCTAAGACAATATTTTAGTCGTTCAAGAGGTCTTACATCAGCTCTAGATCAGGAATCGAAAGAAAACATTTCATGCAGTTCTAAAGTTAGACGTGCAAAAGACATATGATTGAGTTGAATGGGACTTTTTTCAAGATTATCTACTCCACTTGGGATTCCATACCAAATGGGTTCAGTTAGTAATGCAATGCATCACCACCGCATCTCTCAGTGTTAGATTTAATGGCGAAAACCTACCTTCTTTCCACCCGACAAGGGGTATCAGTTAGGGGGACCCAATCTCTCCATATCTTTTCATTTTGGTGGAGAATGTGCTATCAACACTTATTCATCGAGCTGTGGGCATAGGCAATTTGAAAGGCATTCAATTGAACATGTGGTGTCCTACTCTCTCCCATCTATTTTTCGTAGATGATGCTATATTTTTCCTTGATGGGAAAATATAGGAAAGTCAGAACTTAGCAAACATCCTTAACCAATATTGCTTAGCAACGGGTCAAGCAGTAAACAAAAATAAATCTGGTATTTTCTTTAGTAAGAACTGTCCCGTTCGTTTATAGGAAAACCTAGCCCAAGAACTTTGAATACCCGTGCTGACAAAGACTAGTAAATACCTAGGCATACCATCGGATTGGAGGAGATCAAAAAAGGAGATGTTTGCCTGGATCTTGGGTCGAGTAAACTCAAAACTCGAAGGCTGGAAAGAACAGTTCATCTCCAAGGGTGGTAAGGAGACTCTAATTAAGACAGTAATCTAGGCATTCCCTCAGTACGCCATGTTTATTTTCAAGATTCCTGTGTCTCTATGTAAAAATATTGAGCAGAGAGTGCCTAGATTCTGGTGGCAGAATAATAGCAATAAATCTGGTATCTATTGGAAACGATGGGATGTACTTAAGCATAGGAAAGACATTGGAGGACTTGGATTTCGCAACCTCATTACCTTTAATAAAGCCTTACTGGGAAGCAGGTGTGGCGTCTCCTACAAAACCCATCCTCTCTGTGGAGTCAACTTTTTAAGGGTCTTTACTATCATTCAATAGAGTTCTAGCATGTTGACAAAGGGCCTAGACCATCATGGGGCTGGCAGAGCATTTTGATGGGCAGAGACTCAATTCTAGATCACCTACAATGGTTAGTAGGAAATGGGCAACGGATCTCAATAAGAGAAGACAAATGGTTGTCTCGTGGTCCCATTGGCAGTCCTGCACCAAGAGGGGAACCAGCAAAGGTTGCAGATTTTATTATTCCGAGTAAGAATACTTGGAATGAACCCCTTCTGCGCAACAATTTTGTTGATCACACAGTTGAGGAAATACTCACCATCCAGCTTTGTACTCATTGTATAGAGGATCAACTAATTTGGAAGGGCACCCAGAATGGTGTATACATGGTTAAGAATGGATATAATACTATTAGATCTACAGCAGTCACCAATGAACAAAATTGCGCCTCCTCCTCATATCAAACACCACGTCAACTTTGGTGGAAGATTTGGAATATAAAAACCCCCTTGAAGATACACATCTTTATGTGGTCTTTATGTCATAATGCTCTATCTACAAGGGACAATCTATATCACAGAAGCATCATTCTAGATTTAGAGTGTCAACTCTGTAGAATGCACAGCCCAAAAACAACGGAACATATATTTCTACTATGTCCATGGACGTGTGATATGTGGTGTCATTCAACGGTTCAAATCATACCAACAGATTACAACACACACATCATAGATGCTTGGTTAGCATATTTGTTATGTAACCGGGATATCTTACCTGATATGGAAACCCTCGCACACATCCTCTGGCAGATCTGGAAGTCCAGGAATCACTTTGTTTTCCACAGATGTCTCCCTATCCAGCACAGGTTGTTGTAGAGGCTTTTGCGAATGCACACACTACTCACCGTTGTCATGGAGTGTTGACGAGATCTCAAATTCGTCCCCCAGGTTCAGATCGCGCGTGGAAGCCACCGGAACCTGACATGTTGAAAATCAATTTTGATGGAGCTTTTCCCACTGGAACAAATGAAGGATCTGTGGCGTCTATTTGTTGAGATCATTTCGGTTGACTCGTTGATGGATTTACCCACACTGTTACCACTACCTTGGCGCTGCAGACAGAAGCACAAGGCCTCACACTCACCTTATAGCACCTGTTGCATAAAGGGATGGAACATAAGCAACTTACCTTAGAATTTGACTACTTGGCTCTTGTAAACGCTGTGCATACTTCGTGTTCGACGCCATGGGAGATCCGTGCGATCATCTCTGAAGCTGTGGCGCTGCTACCCTACTTCCCCACATTACAGATCGTGCATTGCAGGAGGGAAGCCAACCTAACTGCTGACTGGGCCGCAAAGGCCCATGGCAACCGGAGTCTACCCTTGAACTAGGCTCATTCCCCTCCCCCACCTCTGTTGGATCTTCTCTGTACTGATATTCTGGACTATGGTGGCACCTTTGGTTAGCTAATATATAATATTTCTCTGTTTTCGACCAAAAAAAAAAAAATTTCCATGAGGTCATGTTCTTGCAAATTTATTTATTATCTTTACTTTCTTGCAATATATATGGTTTGACACGATTCTAGTCTCCATACATTTAATTTTCTCATTATTTATTTTATTGTCCAAAATCAATGAAAGACCCTTTGCAACCTTTATCGATTCATTAATATTCTTGAAAGATTTTTCATCACATTTTTGGTGAAACATATAGTTACTAATAAAATCAGAAAATAGCATAAAAACTTTTTTTTTAGGTGCTAGAGAAAGACCATTTTACTGGCCAACTAATAATTGGAAGATGATCTTAGATTTTGTGAAGTGGCCAATTTGATTGGTTCCTATATAGAAAGGCTAGTTGTCCCGCATGTGCTGCTTTAATGCAGAATTACCCTCGAGAAAATATCATTAACAATATCTGTTTAATTTATTTAGAGATATCATCCTAAAAATAGAAGGAGAATCGTCGTATATAAAACAAACAGGTTAAAACCTTAGTTAGCATACTTGCATGGAGTGAGATTGTTAGACAAAATGGTAAATGGGTGTTCTACTTGATAAATGAAAATTACAATTGATAATTTTGAAAAGCAAAAAGTGAGACAAATGACATAAATTATACCCTAATTTTGGGCCTTCTATTTCATTCCTTGACCAATAACTAGATTGGTGGTCCAAACATATATGGAGAAAATGTAGTCTACAAGGTAGCGTACAAATCAAACCATGACAGCTTTTGGGCTAGAACAAGAATATTGGGAGCCCAATCATATATGGAGAAACTATCGTTTGCAAATCAATTTACGACACCTAAATTCTGTGCAAAAATAGTGGTTTGTACTTTGTAGGGATGCGTGCCAACAAATAAGAGATTGACAACAAAAAGAAAAAGAAAAAAGAGCAAAATTTAGGACCAAGTATCGCATTAAAAGGAAATTAAGTTTGTCTCGATCATCGCATAGTTCCGCAAATTTATAAATCATATCAAATTCTTAACTATTAACACTATCTATTACATGCATATAATTATTTATTTAAATGTTATTCTACATGATATCTGTACTTTAGTGCAAGGTACCCCGCACACATCAGAATAGGTCAAACATGATCTCTAAGGTCTAACGAAAATAAGGATTTATTTATTGGTTTTATAAAACGGTTGCAAAAAATTATATTTTAAATTTTGAGAGAATTTATAAATGTCTCTAGCAACTTTGCTTGTGTTTACGGCTGCTTTGTGCATGAGATCCTAATTTCAACTGTTATCATTATTCCGCAATTATATCGATTTTATTTAGAAAAGAATTAATCTGTGTGAACGTGCAGTCCTGTTCATATACCTACCGTGTATTTGCATGTTTATTAAATGCATACGTATTATGCTGCTTTAAAATTTATTGCTCACCAAAAAATCTATTCTTGTATGTAAAAATTATATATTATATGCTGCTAATATCTACTTGAAATATCACTGTTGCCCGATTACGTTAACAACTCTCTTCAATCTTTCTCTATAGATGAGCACTACGTTACTTCGCGATTGCACATGCTAGCGGTAGTTAAAGCTAAACGAGCATCATAAACAAATAAACAAATAAATAAAATGAACGATATAAAATAAAATAAAATAAAAAGCTATATGAGCATTGAACTAGATGTGTACTATATGACATGGAGATCATAAATCAACTTAGTTTTTCTGCTTTTAATACACATTAGTGCACATATTATAAATTAATGGATCGCACATGGTCATCAAGTCGTTTCACTGAATTCTATGAACCGAAAAGACTGGACTATGGACAACTCGAAAAAATATCTAAAGTTTTATACTTAGTGATAAATACGACGGTGCGGTGTTAGATTAGATTGAACTGAATGTTTAGATCCGCCGGTCAACATGGGCTCCTAGAGTATTAAATCCTGGTCAACTAGCTGAAAGATAAACATATACGAAAAATAACTAAATAAAATTTAAATAATGCCCCAGATAAGGGGCAAAAATAAAATATTGATTACTTAGGGTGTGACTTTCCGCGGTGCAGATAATTTTTCTGGAGCCATCAAGCCACTCAAGTCGAGAAGAAATTATTTTATTTAATTCTAATACTTATGTGTTAAATCAATTGCAATAAAAAAAGGCAAGTTGCTTGTGAAGTGATTGTGAGTTACATCTATAAGGAATTTTTTTTTTCCAATTTGAAGAAAAGTTAAACCTTAGTCCTTTCCTACATAAATGCAATCGAATCATAACATGTCAATTTACAAAATAGATCCCTAATCAAATTTTTATTTTTGAAAAGTTGCCATGTAATCCTTTTGATCATTCCCCCTAATTTCCTGCTTGGCATTATAAAACCATGTATCTAAAAAAAATTAATGGAAAGATTGCATTGCTATATCCCAAAAGTTTTAGGATCATATTATGCGATTTAGATACTTATTTTCAAAGAATATAATATCCCGATTAATGTTAGATTCTCTCTTTTGTTCCTACATCGCTTCCATTCCATTTCAAGAACCTTATCAGGACCGGACATTTCATAGCATTGCCTCAAATTTTGATTTGTAACATTCAAAGTGATAATTAGAATAGCCTCATGATGGGATTCTTGAGAAAAGATAATACAGTTGAGTTGACAAATCGATACGCTTAAGCTGACCCTTGCCATTAATTGACCATAAATACAAGAACTGAGTAAAGAAATGCCTTGAGATAATATGTTATACTATACTCCCAGTCCGTTAGATTGACACTCATTTAACTTATTATATTGGCGGACAACATATAATAAGTCCCTAAGAGTACGAAAAATTAAGTACCATTTATACGGTATCAACGAGAAAAAATGGTTCCATTAATAAACACATTTAGGTCAAAGACGATGGATTTAGAATCGATAGCCGAAAAAAGAAAAAAAAAAAAAAAGGAAGAAAGAAGAGAAAGGACTAGAATTTTCCTGGATACAAATTTACAAATATTTTTTTTTCAATGTAAGACAGAAGCATGAGCATCATTACACTAAGGATGAAATTGTACTTCAAAAAATTATTTGCTCCTAGAAATTGTTCTGTATCGCTAGCGACTTTTTGTGTATCTCCCAGGAAGAAAAAAGGCTTCAGAGCCTGGATATATCCATTGGCGCACAATGAAAAACATTCTGCATTTTTTGAATGTCCCCCGCTTGCTTCTCCTCACGTATGATCTGCACAAGAAGTAGAATTACAAAAAAGAGAGAGGGTTTATCAGCAGAACTCTTGACATAAAACCCTAATTTGATTTTACACAAAATCAATAAAAATGTAGCGCTTCTTACGTGGATAACATGATTTTAAGCAATAACCATCGGAGTCAATAATTTCGGTTCGATCAAAACCCTAGATATCTCACTCTACTCATCTTTAGGTCTTGACTAAAAAACGCACCAAAGTCAGATTTTGTACTGTGTGAAATTGTTGCTTCACTAACTCATAGAAATTACGAGCCTAAATCTCAGGCATTGGACAAGGAACAATAGCTATTATACTAATTGCTCAACTCAAAAGCAACAGAAACATCAATTTCCATAGATGATTATTGAAATAAAAAGGTTCCCATCGTGATGCGGCTTGAGTTGTCCGTTCTTGGAAAACAGGAAGCATCACAGCACCAAAGTCAATGCATAAGATCTCCTTTTGCTAATATGCATATGCAGAGGATCTTATAGTAACCACCTAAGCAGTTCAGGAAATGCTAAGTCCTCTCATCACATATATCACAATACTTTCTTCCTTGTCGCCATTAGATGATATCTCAAGTCAGATTTCATATAAAGGCGCTTCCAAAGACACTGGATCAACTATATTCCCCACATAAGTTTAACCCAAATAAGCATTTTCTATGTCATTCTATATGCCGTAGGATGTGGTGAAATGGAGGGCAAGCATTAACTTGAACAATCAAATGCCACAGTTTGACGTAGAGCTGCTACCGAGGATTGAACATTTCTGTGTGTGTGCAAAGAACAAAAGAAATCTTCCCCCGAAACCTATCTTTGCTGATTCAATCATCAGATCATCAAATATAGACAAGAACTTGGGCTCTATGGGTCTCTTGAGTACTAGTCTCCCTATTATGAGGATCGAAATCATGTGCATTTTGTCGTAATTCCAAAAGATCTCTTCACGTGCAAAACCTTGTCCATTATGCTGCGATCTATGGCTACCGAACCCCCCCAAAAACCACCATGAAATTCAACCTTTCTTTTGCCTCCAAGGCCATCTTCGTCAATTTATGAAAGAGAATAGCAGATTCCACACTTCAAGCACCAACACCCCATAAATGCAGAAGACGACAAAAAGAATCGCTCACGTAATAGAAAATTCCTTTGGTACAATCAAGGCGCAGAGAGAGAGAGAGAGAGAGATACACGTACCTAGAACCATAAAAACCGCCTCAAGAAACTCGGCATGGGAAGAAACAAGAACTTAGCCAAAAAAAGGAAATTGTTCATCAACAGGAAGGACCACCGTTGTTGTTGTTGTTGGTTCGCTCGTCGCTCCCAGACCTCTGCTCTTGAGCATGCTCTTGCTGATCTTGCGCTTGTCCCTGTTGTGGCTGCAGCGAGAGCTGGTGCGCCTGAATCTGGTACGGATTGTCGAAACTCCCCAAAGCCAGGGACGGGGAAGCCGGCGGTGGAGAGATTACATTGCTTGTGGGGTTGTTGTACCTGGACGGAGACACCGAGTTCCCGACACCGTCAAAGCCGCTTGCATCGAACTTGATTTCAAGTTGTTGTTGCTGCTGTCTAATTTGCTGCTGCTCATAAGCCCTAATCATCTCTTGCCGCTCCCTCGCTGCCACGGCGGCTGCGAGTTGCTGCGCATCGAACGCCTGCTGCTGCTGCTGCTGCTGGCTCTGGTGGTCCCTGATGACTAGCGGTGGCCCGCCGGCAGCGGCAGCAGTCGGGATCCCCATCATCGGCATCATGTTGTAAGGCACCGCCGCTGACATCGAAGGATTTCCCATGTACGGTGGAGCTCCAGAGGGTTGCATCATGGTGGGTATCATCGCGTGGGGCCCCACGTAGGTGGCGAGCTCCTTCTTGGCAGAGGCGAGCTCCTTCTGGAGCAGGTCGAGCTTGTGCTGGAGGATAGAGATGAGGCCGACGCAGCCGTAGACCGGGTCCCGCAGCCGGGTCTCAGCCTCATAGGCGAGGGAGTTGACGGCGTCCTCGCGCTGCGAGACGTTCAGCTCGTTGAGGAGCTTTGTCACGTTGCTCGCGCCGAACACCTTGTGGACGTAGGCGAACTTCTGCGGCTGGTCGGCGGGGAAGTAGGGGGCGAAGACGCACTCCTGGGTGCACTTCCTGCGGAGGCACTTGCACGCGGCGCAAGGAGAGTTCGACGACGACATGTCATTTGCCCAATCTCTCGTCGGGAGAGAACCTCATCAAAGAGAAGAGACCCAAGATCTATCAAGAGCGACGCTGCAAGATCATAGGAGTACGAATCAAATCGAGCACTCGAAAAAGCGAAATTCAGCGAAATACTCCAATCGAGTTCATCGACAGTCCATGTACGGAAAAATTCCGGCGGAAAAACAAAACCAAGACAAAGGAAATTCAAGTCGTTAGGTGGAGGGTTAGCGGGTTTGTAGGAAGAGAAGGGAACCAGATGCAGATGCGAACGAAATGATACCCTCAACCCGAGAGAAATCTTATAAAAAAAAAAGAAGACCGATTGAAACTTTGTCAGATCTTTTCTACCAAATCATCGCCATCACCGCAATCTAGGAACGGAGAAGGGCTGTCAGTGCAGCCGTGTGATCCGGTGGGTCCGGCGGGGGTTTCAGAAGTGCAACCTAACCCTAAGCGCTTCGAAAAGGTTCTCTTCTCCTCCCCATCTGGGGACAAGAAGAGGACGGGAATCGACGGTTTGGTCATAAATCTTAACCCTCATAATTACCTCTTGCTTTCGCCCCTAGCGCGCGACTCCAAATCTGAATCTGAAATTCTCTCTCTCTCTCTCTTTCTCTCTCCCCCTCTCTCTCTTCAACGTCGTATCATACTCCTCCCTCCTCCTGCATCAACAGCCCAAGAACGAGATTTTCCCTCCGATCCTCCCCGCCGTTCGTCCCTTCCATTCCAACCCCCACCTCGAACAAAACCCAGAAAATATTCTCTCGGAAAGACGAAGCATTTGGAACAAAGAAGGGAGAAAGGCCAAGAAGAAAAAAAACAAAGAAAAGACACAGAGAGAAAGAGAAAGAAAGAGAGAGAGAGAGAGAGAGAGAGAGAGAGAGAGAGGAGGGAGGGAGAGGGAGAGGGAGAGAGAAAGAACCGCAAGGAAAACTCAAAGTTTTAATCATCATCGGTATGTATGACGTACCTGGTCCACGGTCTCCAACCTGAGCGATGAATCTCCCCCCTCCCTCCCTCTCTCTCTCTCTCCCCCCTCTCTCTGTGAAAAGAGAGTGCAGCGGATGGAGACAAAAAGCCGATTCAAAGAGAGGCGCTGAAACTTAAGAGCGAGAGAGAGAGAGAGAGAGAGAGAGAGAGAGAGAGAGACGTGGGTGTGAAGCGAAGGGATTTGGCCTTATTTTAAAGTATGGAAATAGGGGGAGGGAGGGGGGATTAGTGACAGGAGCTCTCTCTCCCTCTCTCATTGACCAAATCCGATGCTCCCATGGAATTTGTGGCTTCCTTTTCATTTTCCTTCCATGTATGCGAGCATGTATTTAAAGTATTCACGCTGCGTTTTTGACTTTTTCCTTTTTTGTTCCCCCTCCTCGGTTCGTTTTGGTTACTTTGGGATAACAACGAAAGTTGGTTTCGCCTAGGTTTGACAAGTTCTTGGGGGCGCCCCAGGGTTAAAAACAAAACACCCCCCCCAAAAAAAAAAAAAAAAAAAACTTGCTGCTGCTGATCTCCAAGGAAGAGTCCTTTTTTTTTTTTTGACCAACACATGCGTGCGAGTGTGCCTGTGTCCGTGTCTGTGGCAATTTTATTTTATTTTTAAAATTTTCGTATTGTTTAAGAAAATAATCCCATCATTCAATCATCCTTGTTGAGCAAATACCCTACACTACACATCGATGTGATTTATACCTAATGGTGTTATCCTGGTGGCCTTTGGAAATTCTTTCAAGAAATCAACTCATTATCTTAGTGACTAAAGCTAATAATAGTACAAGCGTGATTAGTAATATAAGGTATGAAAATTATGCAGTGGAGATACGGTTCAATATGTATGTGTCTATATATATAAAGTCATTCTAAATAAAATTGCTAGAAAGTTCGGTGCGACAATTATAAGATTGTAAGAATGATATCTTCATGATCTTACGTTGGTTCCGAATAAGAAGAGTTTACCAATTACAATAGGAATATCTTAAATTAGAAGTTTTTGTAGTAACACTATATCGAACAGCTGAATTTTGTTGCTAATTCATGCTATCTAACAAAAAAATCACAATAGATGTGAGATCAAAATGATTGTGTTTTGGATATACAAATGATCATTTTGATAGCATCACGTTCAAGTGATTCGTCATGTTCAAGGGATCCGTTTATTTACATATGTCATGAAAAGGGTTCGTCTATAATCCAATTGTGGTAATTAGTATGGCGTAACCATAAATGACATTACAAGCACTCACCAATATGTAAATGAAAGGATCACGTTCAAGGGATTCATCTATAGTCCAATGGCAGTAATTAGTATGTCAATCAAGGGTTCATCTATAATTTAATTGTGATCATTAGTATGACATAATCATAATTTTCTTGATATTATTGTAATTTACTCTATATCTATAGTAACATAACACTACTTCCATTCATTTTCAGGATAAGAAGGATGAAATAATAGTCATTGGACCGTAGAAAACCATAAGGAAATACATGTAAAAAAGCTTCTGCAATCTTTGCATTTACCACACTGCTTTTAGATATACATCTTCGGATCCTTAGATAATTGTCATCCTTCGAAAGATCCCAATCCCTCAAATTCTCCACAAAGCCAAGCCCCTAATCACTTGGAAACCCTAATCTTCCGCCATCCATCATCACACGTTGTTCCCATCTGCCTCTAATTGCCGTCCCCTTTCTAGGCGCTGTCACCTTATACAGGAGAGAGAGAGAGAGAGAGAGAGAGAGAGAGAGAGAGAGAGAGAGAGAGAGAGAGAGAGAGAGAGAGAGAGGGCTGGGGCCGAACTCTCAGAGAGAAGAGGGGCTGCAGTGTGTAGATTGGCGACAGCAGACGGGCAACGAGCAGCAAAACTTTGATGATATGATAGATAAACTCACAAAGCTGTTTATGGTGAGATGATATTTAGTTACCAAAATAAGGGTACGAAGCTTATCCATGGGTTGAAAACTTGATGGTTTTTTCCAGGTTTTCCCATGACCCTATTCAATGACAGAGTCTATCATACATTTTGCAAACACTTGGTATTATTGATTGCTTAACATTCCATAAAGTCACTTCAACAGAGCCTTTATTTTTGGCGAAGCAAGAGACCTCAACTCTAAGAGGTTTCTCAAGCTGTGAGCATGTTTCCCCTCGCTCAAAGCCTGGATTAAAATTACTACAATTGCGCAATCTCTTTGCCCCCAGAAGTACACCCATGTAGATTAGTCGTGCTCAGGCGACCACCACGAACCACAGCCCTGACCATCAACCAAAAACTCCACACCCACCCGCCACAATCGACGACCCAACAACCTCCATCTTTGTGTGGGGTCTCTTACTCAAATCTGAGGTCGCACTTCTCAGATTAGAGGTTGTGCACCACTGATCCGAGGTCGCCAGACCTCTGTGAAAGGCCAGAGAAAGAGAATTGCAAGATAGGTGCTCTGACCAGGCGAGACGAAACCAAGTGTGGGATCGGAGGCAACGACGATGCATTAAGCTCAGCTGCAATGGCGATATCACTAGCTATTGGGACAAGTTTGAAGAAGATTAAGAAGAACAGGAAGAAAAGGAAAGACAAAAGGGTTAAATAAAAAGTTACAAACAATATGTTCAATTCAATTTGCTTTCAGTTGGCAATACTAATCAGCATGTCATTGCACAATTTTGCTCAGTCAGCAAGACATCAGCGAAAAACACATGATATGACACATGATCTAATGGCAGCTTAACATTGAATCTGTTTTTTGAAAGTTCTCATGCTTGAATGAACATTTACAAAAAAGATATTTGGTACTCCATTACAAATCGAGTAAAAGTTTAGAAATTTATGTTGTCATTATTCCGTTATTCAAGAACAAGAAAAGAAAGTCTTTAAGTTCTGCAAATCATCGCCTTGACCTAATCTCACACAATTCTTGGAACGGAAACTCGACAATGGTCGGCAGGATACCAAAATGCCAATGTGGGATTCAGAAATGCTTTCCAACAAATTCAATTGACACTTCGAACGTTATGGGAATTCGAAATATGAATATTTAGACCTTCTAAAGAGCATGCACCTTTCTATTTAGGCTGTGACTTAGAGCGACATTATCAAACGGCGAAAATATTGAAAGCGTCCAAGCTCTGAATGTTATGAAAATTTGAATAGTTCAAATTTTTTTCTCCAAATACACAATGGATAGAATAACGAATCGGGATAGATCAACTCACTTTCCAAATTTTTATGGGGGGTGAAATTGACATAAAGAACAATTGAGATCATGCTCTAGAGCCCAAAGTATAAATATAAGATATTAGATCTACCTATGAATAATTGAGATTGGCACGTGAATAGGATTTTCTGGTCCGGTACAGGGACCACCGGAGCACAAAGTCGAAAAGGACTTCGTATTTTTTTTGACAGAAACCTACCAATGCCATTGCATGTCAACCATTTTGACTCTTCCTCCAGATTTGTAACCACTTTTCAGTGTCCTGTTTCAGCCCCCTTTTTCCTCTCCTCTCCATGCTCTATACTTTTTCAGTTTAAGAGTACCTATCATGTGCATGGCTTTGAGTTTGATTGGCTTGACTCCTTTAAATACATGATATGAATATTAGGAAATCTTTGATTCTATGGTCCTAAGAGGCACTGCAACTTTATAATTTTTTTTATCATTGGATTTAAATGATATAGATCCCGATTATTCAACAGATCTCTAGGTATAGACGGTTGTGATTTTTACTTTTCATCCAACGGGTATATGATGTATGTACAAGATCAAAATGAGTTACATCGCATCAACTAAACTTTATTAAAAAAAACATAATTTTATGATTCTGAAATAGTGAATTCATTCACTTTCTGAATGAGAGAGAGAGGGCACATACCTAATATGTGAAAATCGCCCCCGAAAAATCTGAGCATCTAAGATAAGATTTAGTGGAAATGAAGTAAAAACTTTCACCAGGAAAGGCCGACATCATCATTCTGGCGCTCCATGCCACCGGATCGTTGCTCTTGAGCTAGCTCTTGATGTTTTTCGATGCATGCTTGTTCCGACTTCAACGAGAGACGATGAGCTTGCTCGTGGTACGGGTTCATGAAACTACCCAATGCTAGTGATGGCGAAGCCGGGCCTGGAGGAATTGCATTATTTGCGGTGTGGTACTGTATTGCAGAAACAAATTCCCCAACACCGTCAGAACCATTTGTGCGATACTTAGTTTCATGTTGACTTTGCAGTTGCTGTTGATCATGATGCCTCCTAATTTGCTGCTGCTCACAAACCCTACCCATGTCCTGTTGCTCCCTCGCTGCTGCAATAGCCGCCAGTTGATGTTCTTCGAGCAACAGCTGTTGGTTTACCAACGTCGACCCTCCACCATGCCATAGTGCGTCGCCCTTGCCCCTAGTCGTGATGACCGGTACCGTATTGTGCAATGCCATCATGGACGACAAGGGATTACCGGCCGGAAACATCGCCCCGGGAGGTTGCACTGTGGCTGGCATCATTGAGTGGGGTCCCATGTAGGCAGCGAGCTCTTTCTTGGCATTGCTGAGCTCCTTCTGCAGCAAGTTGAGCTTGTGCTGGAGGATGGAGATGAGCCCAACGCACCCGTAGATGGGATCACGGAGGCGGACCTCGGCCTCGTAGACGAGGGAGTTTGCCGCGTCTTCCCGCTGCGACACATGGAGCTCGTTCAAGAGCTTGGCCACGTTGCTCGCGCCGAAGACCTCATGGACATAGGCAAACTTCTGGGGCTGGTCCGCGGGGAAGTAGGGGGCGAACACGCACTCAGGGGTACATTTCCGGCGTTGGCACTTGCACGCAGCACACGGGGAGCTCAGCGACGACATAACATTTGTCCACCCTCAATGCGAGGAAACCCCGTCAAAGAGAATGAATATCAGCAGCTGCAAGATCAAAGAGAAGGAGAGACATTTAAGGGTGAAATCATACGTTAACATAATCAATTCAATTCACCTATCGTTCAAGTTTCAAATGACAATGAAAAATTGATTAAAAAAGAAAAATTGTACTTTAATTTTGAAATGATCAAACTCAATAGGCTACAGCCTAAGCCACAGATTTTCGATTCATATACATGTATCTTAACACTTTTTCCTTTTCCAGGATGTTGATCTCAAAACACATCACATCGATTTCGTCTCTCAAGGGCGAGCTCAAATCTGAATCTGGAATTCTCTCTGTAAAGATCATTTCATCGCAAGCAACCTCTCTCACCTATTTTATCACTTTCGCACTCTATTCAGAAAACAGATCCTTCGATTCTCCTCCCCAAAAGAAAAACCCAGAACAGCAAAAACATTTCGAGGAACGAACGAACGAACGAACGAATCAGAGAAAGATATTAAGTTCAGCATCGATGGATGACGTACCAGGTCGACGGTCTCCTCCAGCCTGAGCGATCTCCCTCTCTCCCTCTCTCTCTCTCTCTCTATCTCTCTGAAGAGAGCGCAGCGGATAGAGACAATTCTGATTCAACAGAGAGATGTGGGTGTTGAGAGGAATTGTCACGCGTGCTTTTAGTTTTTTCGAAAGGAAATGCAATCTAATCTATTATTTTTCAATATATAAATGTAGATAATATCTTGCCTATAGTATAAAGCGAACTCAAAACATCTTCCTACCTTAAATTTTCATATAAAAGCTCTAACCAAAGCCAACATCCATTGTAAGGGTGCGTCTTTTTTTTTTTAATCCCCGAAAATTGAATAACTTCAAAAATATTTTTCCAATTATCATTGTTCATATTGCTTATAAAAATAAATGAACCAAAAAAACATATTCACCATTTATGAAAATGTATAGACATAAATTATTGTCAATAATGCAAACAATTTTAATTGACTAAATATTTCGAACGATATAAGCGATTATTTTTCTGAAAATGATTTCTAAATCATTTATATTCCGCTAATAAATGGACCCTAAGATTAACATATGGTACACGACTTATAAAATACTAATTTAAAAAGTGTACATAATTCTCATGATACTTCTCGAGTCTTTTAAAACAAAATAAAAATATAGATATTTATAATCTGACAATAATTTGAATTCCTTTCCATAAATAGTAGCAACCCAAAAAAAATAAAAAATTCTTTGCACTATATTTGTTAGGTTGGACTAGGAGGGAAGGGAGAGGCTTCTGAAAACACAATCGTATTTAGAGAGGGGGAAAGAAATGGAGAGATATGATTAGGAGCGGGGAATGGTCATGTCAGTTATATGTAGAATTTGAAGGGATTTGCGGATTCGTAAACAAATTTATTTCTACCCTTATTTGCATTAAAGAATTTTTATTTCTCTTTTTCCCTCGTTAGCATCCAAAACAATATTATAATTCAATCCATTCAAATCCCTCTTTCTTTCCTCTCATAATCATTTAAATCCATCTTTTCCTTCCTGATTACTAAGTCCAAACTCAACGTTTTACTTTTATTTTTTTTTCATTCTTTTTTCATTTTTTCACGTGTGTGCACGAATAACCTAGAGAATTCTTTTTCTGTGAGTATCACTATTAAATGTGTGTGTGTATACACACATATATCACATCCCATGTAGACTTTTTAATTCTCAAGACATTATTTATGAACATCAACTGAAGTAATCATAACGCTTATAAGTGGATTTTCAATTAACATTATTTTCAACGAAGACAATGAAAATTTATGAAATTTTGTTCTGATTTACCTGACTTTTACAACGCAATGAGTTGCTTTAGTTTTCAGATAGTTTAAAAGGAAATTGCTTATTTCAAATAACGTCTTCTTTTCCAAATGATATCTTTACTAATCATGACTTATTCACTTTACAATTTACATATACTACTTGCTTATTATGACGTTAATAACAAAAATGCTAGTTACGATACTGTTCATATCAACAAACTATGGCAAGCAACGTTGGAGAATTGTTGAAGATGCATTGTTTATCAGCTCTTTACATGTCGAATGAATCAATCATCTTTATTCACATTAAAAATGTGAGCCATAGTATCCGCACACGTGGACTAACCTATTTTACCTGGCTCATAGCTATCGTGTGGGTTCTTGAATATTAGCCAGTCACATAAATACTTTCTAATGTTGTAATAAGTAGATAACGAATTATGATACCTTAAAACTCACACAAAAGGAATATTACGTACAAATAATCTGGAGAAACAAATGGAAAATGAAAATCCCCAGGAAAGTGCGGGCTGAGCGCGTAGAGAGTGACTATGGTGCGTTGACCTATTCTGATAGATTTGATAGAATGGGTGATTTCTCCTTATCCCTTTACTTTCCACATGGGTTTTTCTTTTGACTATTTCCATTTGTTGAGGGCAGTTTTGCTATGTGGTGAGGATAACAACAGGTTCGTTTTACCAACATGGAGTGTTCTTGGTGGTAAAACTAACCTTCCGTGATTTTTCTATGAAATTGAAAGCAAGTTGACCAAAAATTAACCTAAGAAAAAGGATTTATTTCCCCTTTAACTTTAGAATAATAATGTAAACCCAACTTTTCTTCGGCTACTCTCATGTCTAAGTGTATATAGATGCGTAATTCCATCGAGAAATTATGATTGATGTTTATACAGGACATATATTACTATTCATCACCATGCTTTCGAACTTACTAGTAGGGGTTTGTGCCTAAAGACTTGATGCATGTACACTTTATGCATCGCATGCACGACCTATGCAGAGTTAACCCCAGATTATTGGCAAGGATCCCAACTTAACACCATCTAATTGAGGATAATAAATTTGAAAGATCTCTAATTTACCTACCACCTAACCTTTACTGTTGGGCATCATGTTGACCGATATCATTATTACGTGGGCCACTTATCCCTAGTTGCATAATTAAATTATTTTGTACAATTATTTTTTTATCTCTCACTATAGACTTCCCTAAACCATTCATCAAGCTCAAATCCACTATGTATATTCATGGCATTTTCCTCAATTGCCGGTTGGCAAATTCCCCTTTGATCGTCTGGTCAACCTCTCACGCACTCTCGGGGACAAGTTGCTCTATCACGAGAAGCCAAGACAATAAAGAAATAGACATAAACGGAGGGGATGAAAGCAGTAACTAACATATAAACTCAAGAATAGATTTAAAAATAAGCAAACAAAACGAGTAAAGCAACGAAATGAAAAGCGTCATTGATTACGAATTGGACTTGTCAAGCCAGACTTTTGATAGTGTGAAACGCATCGCCTAAGTTAAGAAGCTTTCACCTTCACAAGGCACAACAAGGTCAACCCAAACATTTGGATCTTGTTGACCAGAAATTAGGAGTTGATGAGGCATAACGTGTCGAATCATCAAATACAGTCCCTACATGTTAGGCATGTCATTTTAGAAGAGGGCAAAAAAAAAAAAATTCACGGGGCATATAATGCCAAAAAATAAACAGTTACTAGCTGTTGACTTGCTAACAAGAGTAGCGTGAGCAGCTATCTGTAGAAATCGAGCACAAACGGACAGAAAGGGATCGCTGTCGATTTGAAAAGCTTTTAGTTCATTAGGTAATTTAAGAAGCTTTCATTTTCATATCACACGTGTTGGATTTTAATTAAGATGGACATTGACTAGATCTCAATTTATTAAAAAAGAAAAGACTTAGATATTCTTTGATCACAGAGAAGCCAATCACGTGATTTCCGCAGTCATTTATTGATTAAATTCTTCCTGTAAGTCACGTTGATTACGTCGGATTTTTTGATAAGAGAAGTTGTCAATTGTACTCAAGTGAATGGTTTGCAAAATTTTTGCACTCAAATGATTGTAAAAAAAAAAACAAAGAATTACGGTGCTTAAATAAGTGTTACAGGAAACTTGCCGTGTTGTTTCTCTTACTAGATATATGATCCTTTCTTGGTAATGTGCGAGTTAAAGGTGTGCACGAGTTGCTTTCTTCCGACTTGTCAGCCATCGCTTTCGAGAAGGTTATAGCATAATAATTTGCTCGTAGTAGTTGACTGTATATGTTATCTAATTATTTCACATTCTACTATGGTCAGAGTATAATATAAACCCTCAAATTTGGGAATTCCAAGGCACATGGTCCACGCGCGATTGGTGGTGCTAACATCTTCAAAGGAAACTTGGGGACAAGAGCTGTACTTCTTATTTATTTATTATCCAGTACATAAACTGCCCTCCAGTTTAGATGTCGCTTGAATATTAATGGGGCGTGTGTGTAATCTATTTTTTTTGGGTAATGAGAGGAGAAACCTAGAGGGCTGGACCATGAGATATATACCTAATAGGATGCTTGTTCAATACATAGATATTTTAATAAATATTCTTAGAGTACCGGTTAACTAGCTAAACAGGAAAAATACCCAAATTACAATTGATTAACTTCTTTCTGTAAAATGTGTTAATTAACGCTCTAAAATCTAAACCTTCAAAGGCATTCATTCACAAACTATTACATGCAAAATTCCTAATTTAATATATATAATTTTTATTTGGTGCACTCAATGATCTAAAACTCAACATCTTTTTTCCTCAATGGCTTCGTTTATTTATTGAAAAATTAATGGCTTGGAAAATATTTTCCTAAAAACGATCGCTTGTATCACTTACAAAAATAAACTAATGAAATTTTTTCATTGTCAACTAAAATATTTAAATATAAATAATTATTAATAATAATAAAATATTTTATTAACCAATTATTTTAAATGATACAAGTAATTGTTTTTAGAAAATTAATTTTCAAATTATTCATTTTCATGAAATAAACAAGATTTGAGTATATTCAATCTCTAAGGAGTACGCACTGACAATGTTTGTACGCTATTAACTTACAATAATTTAGGCCAATTACATCACTCAAATCATTCTTTTATAAATATAATCCAGAATTACCTTAAATCAATAAGATTAACAAGGAATAATATATCCTCACGTAGTTCTAGATTCTTTTAGTGACGGGACTAACAACTTCGTCCATTTTGTTCCCAAAGACTACGGTAACTTTCCCTGTAACAATTTCAGTTGTGAATAGAGATGATCTAGTAAGATTTGACAAACACTCCACAACTGCAGCATCTTCGCAACCATAATAGCTTACTAAAGCTTTTAGAAAGCTTTTCATTCAGTTTTAATATGTTGCAGTTTAAAATACGTATTTCCGGATATAAAAGTTATATGACTACATGGTCCAATTACAGTTCAGCTGCAGTTTCGTGCAAAGCCCGCTCTTTGCTCCGTTGGCAACAGTCTTTTCGCGTTTCTGTTGGTCAAATGTTTGGCGACGATATTGGCTATTATTGCAAGCTAGGCTGCTCGAGTTCAATGCGCACTTTTGTCGTCTAATAATATAAGAAAATACGCGTGGGTGAAAATAGGGTTCCTCCACTTCTTATTCTTTGAACTAAGCGTGTGCATGATAGAGCTAGTAATTAGTGTACTGATTACATCACCGACGTGGTGTAACTAGTTAGTTACTAATATAATTCTCAAAAACTCTCGTGTAGGATTAGTCAACGTTTTTTATATGTCACTGTCGCTGAATATAATAATGGATAAATCACTTTCTCAATGAATCTCAATCACGAGTTTTTTTTATCACATCCGAGATAGTTATTAAGATCTTGTTGATCTTGTGTGACAACAAGATAATGTCACACAGGATCACAAACATTATAACAAATCATGATCCCACACAACAAACTCCCTCAAACACTCAGACTCAATGTTATGGTGAAGCACGAGGCTTGACATTTTTTTTGGCCGAAAATACGAGTGATGTTCATTACTTAACGAAAGACAGTAAATATACATCAAGAGCATAAGAACATAACATATCAAAGAGAGTAGAGGCGGGTTGGGCGACCCAATTCCTAGGTAAATTGTTTAGCCTTTGGGATTTGGCTAACCAATCCGCGATCATATTCGAATCCCGGCTGCAATGGGCTATGGTGAGGCCCGAAAATTTGCTCTTAGCTCCTTGGCCCGGTTCACCAGGGATTGTACTTCCCAGTTTAGCATATCAGAGGAGTTAACACAGTGGACAAGTTCTTGGTAGATCTAGGGAGGAGGAAAATTAGGGTTTCAACCAACGTAGAAGCTTCTACTTGTTTCGGTGAGCTTGCTTCAATTGTTTCGGAGAACCCATCGAGTAGCCTTCTAGACGCATCTCGGACAATGTAGGCCATAGCAGCTCGAGATTGTCCTCTATTCGTCTCATCTCGGAGTCGGTCTTCGGAATCTCTATCAAGCGAGGCATCCAATCGAGATTCTCCTTTGTTCGCTTCTGTGAACGTCTCGGTTCGGGGTAGATTTGCAAAAGCTCGAACAAACGAGACCTCCACTGGAGATCCTCCTCTGTTCGCCTTGCTCATCATCGTGGGTTCTCCTCTGTTCGGCCCTCTATTCATCTTTACTTGGGTCGGAACATCAGAGGCTCGAACGAAGGAGACATCCACTGGAGATCCTCCGCCGTTCGCCTCTATAGTGGTCTCAACTCCTCCTTTGTTTGCATCTCTGTTCATCTCAGCTTGTGGTGGAATTTCAGAATCTCGAATGAAGGGAACAGCCGCTCGAAAACCTCCTCTGTACTGTTCCCGGCTTGGGATGGATCATCAGAGTTAGCAACGAAAGAGGCATCGACATTAAGCTTCAGGACACCAGATTTCAGTTTCTACCACTTGCGAGTATGATATGCTATTTTGCCTCCTTTGGTTTTGTTGCCATTCCAAGTCCGAAAGCTGTCATTTTGGGTTATTGCTCTGTCTAAAGTTTGCTACAAATTTAGGGGCATTTTCCTGAAGATTGCATTGTTTCAATCCTTCCATACACACCATAGGGTCATCGCAACAAGGTCAAACTGAGGCGAGGTTCATGGATCCTCCCTTAATTTAGTTAACCACTCATCAAACCGAGTAAGACCCATTCTTTTGATACAAATTTGCAAGGGATGCTGGCGCCACAGTTGTTATGTCCAAGGACAAAGTAGCAAGGTATGTTCAACTATCTCGGGTTCCTATTTGCATAATGGGCATACAAGTGTAGGTACAGTCTTCCTTCTATATAGGTTCTCCAAGGTAGGTACGGTGTTATAACAGGCATTCCACAGGAAGATTTTAACTTTGGGCGTTGTTCATGCTTTCCAAATGTATTTCCACAAAGACAATTGCCTAATAGGAAGATGATGCTTTTGTAGTGAGAGTGCTAGTTGTAAGGCTCTTGTTGCTGAAATATTCACTTTTAACCGTGTATTTCCCTAATTTGTTGTTAGCCCAAACTAATTTATCCTCTATAGTCGATAAACCTATAGGAATGGTAATGATTTCCGTTACCATTTGTTCATCAAACAGAGTATTAATCAAGGGTTCATTCCATTTTCCTTCCTCAATGTCCATCAAATTAGCCACTTTGAGTGGCTCATTCCTTGTTGTCGGACCACCAAGCAGACATTTCTTTAGCCATTTGTCATTTCTAATGGAGATTTTCTTTCCATTACCAACTGCCCACATGATTCTAGCAGATATAGTATCCTTATGAGACTTTGCCAACCCCACAAAGATCGGTACCCTCTTCCAGCATTCCAAAAATCCCCTTGTGGGAAATATAATCCATTCATAACTTGACCCCAAAACGTTTCTGGTTGCTAAGCTAATTGCCATGCTTGTTTCCCTAGCATGGCTTTATTGAATGCCCCTAAATCTTTGAAGCCGAGGCCTCCTTCATCCTTTCTAAGCTTTAAACTGTCCCATTTTTTCCAGTGCAAACTAGTTGTTTTGTTACTAGTTCTCCACCAAAAATTGGCAATTTTCCTCTCGATAGCTTTACAAATTGAAAGTAGAATTTTAAATATGGACATGGCGTATTAAGGAAGTGCCTGCACCACAGCCTTTATCAATATTTCCTTCCTGGCTTTGGATAATAAGTTTTTTTTCCAGCTCTCCAATTTCATATTGACTCTAGCAAGGATCCAAGCGAACATCTCTTTCTTCGATCCCCCCCAATCTGATGGAATGCCTAGATATTTACATGTTTTGTCAATTACTGGAACTTGTAACTCAGAAGCCATATTCCTCTTCAAACTTTTTGGGCAGCCTTTACTAAAATATATCTCGGATTTGTTTAGGTTAATAGCCTAACCAAAAGCAAAGCAGTATTGGTGTAGAATAGCCGCTAGATTCTGACATTCCATTATAGTTTCGTCTAGGAAAAAAATAAAGTCATCTGCAAATAGAAGATGCGACAAAGTAGGGTAGTTATGACTCAATTTGATTCCTCGAATAGTACCTACTGAAACTGCTTGCTTTATCAAGAAAGAGAGTACGTTGGCCACTAGAATGAAAATATAGGGAGACAACGGGTCACCTTGACAAATTCCTTGAGTGGGTTTGAAAAAAGGCATAGGCTCCCCATTAAGTTTAATGCTGAAAGATACTGTAGAAACACATTGCATTACTCAGTTCACCCACCTTCCATAGAAACCCATCTTAATTAGGCACTCCCGGAGAAAATTCCATTTTATTCGGTCATAGACCTTTTGCATATCTAACTTTAAAATCGATTGGAACATTTTTTTTCCTCTCTCGTGTTCTTAGTCTATGTAAAACCTCCTATACTATCAAGATATTGTCTTGAATCTAGCGTCCTCCTATAAAAGCACTTTATTCAGCTGCAATTAGGTTGGGGAGTAAAGGGTTCAACCTATTCGTCAACATCTTGGAGATGATCTCGTAGATAAAATTGCATAGGCTTATAGGGTAGAATTGTTCTAGCTTCTCTGGATTTTGGGTTTTTGGAATGAGGGTTATTTATGTTTTGTTAAGCTCAAGGTTTAAGTATCCCATATCAAAAAATTGTTTCATCTCCCCGAAAATCTCTTGATTTAAGTCCTTCCAATTAACCTGTCAGGCTCGGGAGCTTTGAAAGCTCCTAATTAATATACTGCAGTTGTGATTTCATCCATTGTTACGGGCCGTATTAGTTGTTGATTCATATTTGCATCAACCAAACATGGAAGCTGATCTAATAATGGCTGGAATTTCTGTTCCCCTCCGATTTATACATATCGTTAAAATACTCCCCTATAATTTCCTTGATAACCTTCTCGTCTCTCATCCATTACCCTTTTGAATTTTTCAACATGATGATTATGTTTCGGATTCTTCTTTGGATAGTAGTAGTATGAAAAAATTTAGTATTTCTATCCCCCCATTTAAGCCAGTTAATTCTTGATCTCATCCCCAAATATAACTCCACTTGCTGCCATAGACTCTCAATTTCTTGGTTTATCCTTTGGACTTTCACATGATCATTTGACCCCCTAGGATTATTCATCAGCACTTGGAGCTCATTCCTTAACCATGAAGTCTCTTGTGTGTATTAGAAAATCTATTTTTACTCAATTCGGCCAAATTTTAGGTCACTATATTCAACTTATCTACAATATTAATCCTTTCAGAATTTGTTGAAGCCCAAGCTTTCTTCACTATTTGTACGCATTCCTTATCCTCCGCCCAGAAAGCTTCATATTTGAACATTCTCCTTTTATGATCAATCCTTGGGACAAGTGATAAAATAAGTGGGTTACGATATGAGCCAAGAGCTGATAAGGCTAGGCATTCTGCATTAGGATATACTAATCTCCACTCCATTGTACAAACTGCTCTATCTAGCTTTTCCTTAACAAAGGCATTCCCTTCTCTATTATTTGTTCGGGTAAACGCATAACACTTACTTTCAAATTCATTAAAGAACAGGCATGCAAAAAATTCCTAAACGTTGTCATTCAGTAATGCTCAGCCATCCTTCTTCCCTCTTTCTCCCAATGGTACAAGACTTCATTAAAGTTGCCTAGACATAGCCAGGGAAGCTAATTTGTAATGTTGTCTTTATGGATCGACTCCCATAATAATACTCTTTCTCTTAATTTGTTGGGGGCATGCAGAAAGGTGATTCTCATGAGTTGTCTTAGCTCTAATATTTGACAATGGACATTTATATAAGTCCCCGAATATCCCTCAATTGTTAAATTTACATGGTCATCGCAGAAAGTGGCCAATCCTCCTACTAAACCCTCTAGATTCACCAAAAAACAGTTCTGAAATTTGAGTCGCCTTCTAACTCGTTGCATCATTTGCTCTTGATTTTTTATTTCCATTAAAAACACTATACTGGGCTTTTCCTAAGTCACTAAGACTCTCAATGCTTGAATTGTCAAGAGTGTGCCGAACCCTTGACAATTCCATCTTAGAAACTTCATGGATAACCCAATGTCTTATTAGGGCTAGCCACCAAAGCCTACTGATTTGACTTCTTCTCTCCCTCAATGGGAGTCTCAACAAGCTGTAAATTGTATAAAATCGGGGTTTTTGAGGATTGAGCTCCATAAGGGAAGAATCTTCTCTTTCTTAGTTGAGGAAAGCTTAGTACTTCTAGATTTAGTCCTTGTAATTCCCTTAGCAGCCTTTAAATTTTCCAACGTGTTAACTTTTGTTTCCTTCAACTGTTCTTTATAGCACACCAATAAAGATTCATCATCCAGGCAGCTATTACCCCTCTTCTGTTTTCATTTATCTTCAATAACTATTAAGGCTAAAGATGAGGAAGAATGAGTATCCGTCGGTTGTGCTACACTCTCCTTGGGCTACTTCTCACAAATAGACAAGATTGTTTTCCTAGACACCTCAGGTTTAGGAGATGAAGGGGTCTCTATCACCATATCCTCTTCCTCATCAATGAAATCATGTTTGCCATAGAAGATTTTCCCATAGGGACTTAGTTCCTTCACCTCCGGTCTCAACCATTGCCCAAACTTTCCAAATAGATTTTCCTCAAGGCCTGAATCTTTATATGGTATCTTTGTAGAAAAGGTGGCATAGTGCCCAATTCTTCCACAAGAGTAGCAATAGTGCGGGAGTCTTTTATATTTAAATTCTACCCAAACCTTTTTTCTACCCAAGTTAAAAATGACTCTGGTCTTTAAAGGGGCAATTAGGTTCGGGTTGACTCTTGCTTTGCCTACCTTGTAATTGCTATTTCCTTTGGCTTCTAATTTCACCTCCATGACTTCTCCAATTTTTGATACCACATCCTTTACAACTTCGTGAGTAACTCGACCAAATGAGAGACCATAAAGGTGTACCCAAAAAGCACAATGGGTAAACTCATAGCATAATTCAAGAATATCTGGATGACATTGGTACAAAACTAAAAGATTGTTGGAAAATGACCACGGCCCTGAGTTTAGAACCCTCTATTTATCAGCTTCGGAGGCAAAGGAAAATGAGAAAAACCTTGGCTCTAATAAGGTGCATTCCACATTTCAGTCTTCCAAGCTCTCTCCATAGTATTAAGGAAAGCTTGAAAATTCACATTTGGCTTAGAATATAGCTTCCCTAACAAAGTCAGCTTGCATTCATTCAGTTTTTTCTTTAGAAATACCATCTCGCACATCAACAATATCATCTTCGAACCACAAATTGTCAAGACTTTTGCACAGTGCCGCCATTCTTCTTTCTTCATCATGCTCATTATCCATTTCGATTTCTCTTGTACAGGATAATAAAGAGAATAACAATCCACAACTATTGTCTGAGAAAATTACAGTAAGAAGATTACCCTAAGGAGGAGGATTTGCAATGTTGAGCCCTGGAGAACACAGACTCTTTGGCGTAGCACCAAGTGAGGTGGTCAGAGGGTGGGATTTGTGATGGAAGAAAAGTGATAGAGACCTGAAAAATTAGAACGAGTAAAAGGAAATGCCAAATGGGTGGAAATTCGATTTGGGTATTAGGGTTTTGTGGGTATTCTTCAATCTAGGATGAAAGATAGGTATGGTGAAGAGGGGAAACGCCAGACGGGTGGAATGTTGATTTGGGTATTAGGGTTTTGTGGGTTTTCTTTGATCCGGGATGAAAGATAAGAAAGGTGAAGAACAGAAGCACCAGATGGGTGGAAGAGGTTGCTAGGGGGGATTGAACATGTTAGTATGGGGGGATTTCAAGGTTAATAGTAGAGGAGCAACCATTTCTACATCGGAGGTAGAGGAAGCTACAAAGGCGGTAGAGAGAAAGCTACACAGGAAGTAGAGAGGAACAGTTGACCACAAGGCTTGACATTGGAGAGAATATTTTTTCAATGCCCTGATAGAATGACAAATATGGACATTGAAAATGTTGGGTCTTACGTGGGCCTTATGAGATCTGACAACTCAAATTTGACTTAGGATGCCTATCAAGTTGGTGTAAAAAATGCCCCAATTCCTAATTATGGTAATGTGTCATCCGTGTTGAGGAGGAGGAGAATTTAGATCACCATTACTCTCTGACTAAACATGGCATCATGGTAAGAAATGAAATAAGGTGTTAAAAGAAGAATAGAAAGGGATCTCGTCCTCTTCCCTATAGCTTTTGTTAACAAAATATTACATGAGATACACGGTTAGTATAAAAGAGTTTTTACACAATTAATCACGGAGTGGAAACTTTCATCTATTAATAGAATAACTACATATACTAAAATTAAAAAAATTTAAACATGTTAGCACTCGAACCCTGCTCGTGTAACTATTTTTTTTACACCGTTATAGTGCGTTCGGTAATCATTATGTTTCCGGGAACAATTTTTTATCAGAAATTATTATTTTTTTATGTTGTTCCCAAGAACAATTTTTAAGCATTTTAAACCGTTTGGTAATCTGTCCAAAATTTTTATTCTCGGAATAGAATTGTGTTTGGTTCTATTATAAAAATATATAATCCAAATCATTTTTTAAGTAATTTTATTACTTTTTTCTTTTTTCTTCTTTTCGTTTTTTCTTTTTTTTTTTCTCTTTCTTCTTCAAGGTCTCGCGATCGCCAGCCTTGGGATGACTAACAAGCCCAGTTAAACGAGGGCCGGCGACTTCACCAGAGCGTCATTGGCCCTCAGCGAGGTTGTGCCTCATTAGCCAAGCCTCATCGGCAGCTAGGCGAGGCTCGACTGAGCCTTGGCTGGGCGAGCAGCCTTGCCCAAATCTAGCGAGGCCGAGCTCACCCAATCGCCGGTGGGGCTCAACCTCGCCGGGCTACTGCAAGGTCGGCCTCGCCTTGGCTCAATGACGCCAACCTCACAGTGGCTCGATGAGGTCGATCCTCACTGGCGGCTGGGTAAGGCTCGTCAGTGGCCGAGGGAGGCTCGCCTGGCCACTGGTGAGGCTTACCAAGTCTCGCCAAACCTCGCCTTAGCCTGGTGAGCCTCCGGCTAGCTCACCAGACCTCGCCCAACCGGTTGCTGGTGACCGACGACGGCGGCGACAGCAGTTGAAGAAGAAGAGAAAGGGAAGAAGAACAATAAGAAAGAAGAGAAGAGAAAAAAAAAAAAAATAGGTTGGCTTGATTCTAGAATTGTTCTCAGAAACAAAAAATCAACTTTTTTCTACTTCTCGATTATGTTCCAAATCTACTTCCAAGAACAAAAACATAGAAATTTGTTCTCCGAAATAAAAATTTTACCAAATGGATTTATGTTCCAAATCTACTCATGAGAACAAAAAAAAAAATAGAAATTTTCACTGTTTGGTCGGTTGCCAAATGCACCCTTAGTGTACTGAATAAAAGTCTTTACTTATCCGACTAATCCTAAGACATTTGACCCAGCAGCTCAAACAAAATGCTTCCAAGCTAGCAAACGGTTTAGACATATTTATGGGCCTCATCCTGTTGGCCCATGAAACTTTTCGGCCCGATCGAATCTGCCACGAAGAGGAATCTTGGCAAGCCGAAATAGGGAAGAAGTTGAATCGAGGTAACAAATCCGACTTCGAATTTCATATTCCAAGTACTCCAAATAGTTCAAGCCATCATTCATAGTCCTGATTTTGTTAAATCAGAAATATTCATTAGTATACAACATGACTATATATAATTAATGACTCGAAATGATAGGCAATAAATTATAATTGACAAAAAAAATGTTTAACATTAAGTTTTGAATGGATAAAGAAGAAAGAGAGTGAAAAATTAGAAATGTAAGTAAACGTAATTGAGATTTGCAGTAATTTTGTGGATTACAAATTTTTATTTTTCCTTTTTCTAAATCAATTGACATAAGATTTCTAGGACAAAGACAAATTTTCATCGCCGTTGATTAGCTATGGCGACAGGAATTTTCAATATAAAAGATTATCTAGAGGCTTTCAACCTAAATTGTCGCTAGAATGCCTCATTTGAGTCTATACTTATTATAAGTGTAAGTCATAATCACATGCCATAACATGATGAACAAACTCACAATTCTCTAGCCTGTAAAATATCTTTCTTTTGCCAAAAGTGGAATGTCCAATATTCATTGAGTGCCCAATTAGATCCTCGCTATATACGATTGTTGCAGAAAACTTCCTTGAGTATTTTAAAGTTGACAAAACATTTCCATCAGTCTAGTCTGAAGACTTACAGACTCTTCCATCAAAGTCTGAAGACCTCCGGACTGCCAGACTCAAGACTCAAAGTCTATCCTCATTGACAGTTTCTAGACTGTTGAAGAAGGCTTATCCAGAACTGAGTATTTCGTTAAGGATTTGATTCTATCGACTAAAGAAGATCTCTTGTTTGGATATAGCATGTTGGAATCCATTATTCAAATTGAGATTGATTCAGGGATTTTGGATCCATTGAATGGCAAAATATACTTGGAAGATTCTACTTATGGAAACCTAGATCCTAATTGTATGGGCGAGTATGATTGGTGGGCTATCGACATATTCCTTAAAAAACTCGAAATCTCCCTAATTGAAAGAACTCCTTTGGTAAGTGCCAATATCTGTGATGGCATGAAAGAGTATATAAAGAAGATGTTTTAGTTATTCGAGTGTGTGCGCGCTAGAAGAATTCCAAAGTCTGAAGCTCCTTGTTCTTAGTCAATTCAATTGTTGAGCGAAATCTTGTACACAAAAGAGAGTTTATATCTTTGTGAGACCTTGAAAAAGTGTAGCAGAGTCTCTACACTGTAGAATCAAGAAAGAGCTTTACTGTAACAACTCTTTTTCATAGTGAAATCCAGCCGGTGGACTGTCAGTGCGGAAGAGTGGACGTAGGTTTGGATTAAGCCGAACCACTATAAATCTTGTGTTCTTATTCTCTTCCCTAAGCTCTTTTACTTTGATCATAACTCAATTTATTTACAAGAGTCTAATTTCCTTTTCATAATCTATTGTTAATTAGAGTTGCACGCTTCTCTTTGGAAAATTTGTTTTTGCACCTATTCACCCCCTCTAGGTGCTCGTACTAGCTTTCACAACGATATCCATCAGTCCCACAACCGCTTGTTAATTACCAAAGCATATAAGCCCGTGTGCTTAGGTGAAAATGCCCAAGACAATGCGCTTTGGTGATTTGGACATAAGAATTAAGTGAAAAGGACCAACACGCTATAACTTGATCAACTCCTTAAGTTAATTGGAAAATATCCTTAATACGTCGCTTACACGTGGTCGATTCAGATCTCCCCGTCCACAAAAATCCTCATTCGTTCCCTGATAGAGCATCAAACCTTCAAAATATATGATCCCTTTGAAAAAATTTAAAAGTTTCTTTCCTTTTACAATTGTTTCCTTTTACCCCTAAGGTCGGTGGTTCACCTATAAAAATATTCAATCTGATAAATATTATCGATGTATGTCAGGGAAGAAAAGGAATGATTAGTCACCTCCAGCCCAATTCCACTAAAATAGGTCCTAATGGGTAAGTATCGACTTTGTCAATCTAGGCCACACTAACGAGGAATAATGCTAAGATTCCTCGTACTTGGTCACGCTAGTCTAAAATATAGCTGACCATCTAATGTCAATATGATGATCAAGAGATTCCACTTCGTCAATCTGATGGCACTCACTATGAAAAATACCATATTAAAATGGTTGACAAATTTCTTGAGGACATAGATGTGAGATTTGAATATTGCATGTATTTTCTTCCAAGAGATAAATAAAATCTTGCATCTGGATGAGTCTTCATTCTTTAGTAGCATTCAGTCTGGATTTTGTCAGTGTGGGCAGACTTCTGATGTCAAACAGATTTTGACATTAAAGTCTGGCAGTCTTCAAACTTTGACATTAAAGTTTAGCAGTCTTCAGACTTTGACACTATAGTCTGGTCGTCTTTAGACTTTGATACAAAGGTCTGGAAATCTTCAGAATAGACTAAGGATAAGTTTTGTCAACTTCGAAACATTAAATGAGTTTTCTCCAACAATCTCCCCCTTTTCGATGGTGACAAAACTTCCCTGCAGATTTAAAGACTTGTAACCTGCAAAACAATACTTTAGCAGTACATGATATCTAAAAAAAAATGTATAAGGATCTGGATAACATCGATTTTGCAACCACAGAAAACATGTTAATCTTGAAAAATAGTCAAACATCAAGATTTAAGCATTCATTCATATCCATAATCATGACCACAAAAGTTCCACAAAATTTTTGCAACATTCAAACAGAATCAAATTTGCAATGAACAAAACAAAATTTCAAATCAAAGTTTAAATCTGCACGTTCTCCCCCCTTTTTGTCAGTAGCAAAAAGTGGAGAAAGTCAAAATGGAAAGATATAAGATGAAATCAAGTTTGTCTTGGAATTTGAACGAGCTAGAAATCCCCTATTGACTGAACTGTCTCCTCCAACTTTTGCACTATTTCCTTCAGCTTCTCAACATCTTCGATCTTGGCAGTCTGTGAAACTTGCTGATGTAAAGCTTGAACTTGAAAGTTTAAAGACTATACATTCTCATTGAGAGAATTCGAAGTAGATTGCATAGCAGAGTGAAGCTTCTGGATCTCAAACTCCAGATCATATTGTTGTGCTTTTATCTCCAAAAGGAGCTCGAGCAACCTTTGAAAGTCTGCATTGGGTTCTGTTTGCGCAATAGCCTCAGCGCGTTGAGTTTGTGGAGTGTTGAGAGATGAGGGAACATCAACTCTTCTACTTCCAAGACTTGGAGTAGATTCTCTAATGTCAGCTTCAGGAAAATGAGAGGCATAGACTTCTTTTGGATTGGCAGGAGATCGACTTATATCATCACTTGCAAAATGAGAAGTACCTATTTTCTCGCAAGCTCCCCCTGTTTCTATTCCTACAAGTGGATAATGGAAAACATCTTCTTGTTCTTTCTCGGTTTCAGGGCGAAAGTGATGTTCTTTTTTTGTTCTTCCTCCTACTTGTCCACTCCTAGTAGCTTCTGAATCCTTAGATAAGGATATTGCTTGTTGCTTCATAGGAGTCATCTTGACCCTCTTCTTCTGCAGCTTCTCTACCTGCTTCTTCTCTTTCCTCTGTTTCTTCTCTGTCTTCTCTTTCCTTTGTTTCTTCTCTTCCTTCTGTTCTTTGCTCTGTTTCTGCTCTCTCTCTCCTTCTTCTATCTCCTTGGGTTGCTCAAAACCAACAAAACTTTAAAGATTCTTTAAAGCAAGGGCAGAAATAGTAAGATCATCTTCATCCTCTTCATCTTGCAGGATGAGGAATCTTCTCTTCTTGACAAGTTCTTTCACAATTTCCTTGCATTTTCTCTTCCTTGCAACATAATCTTCCTTCGGTTTGCTTGATGACTCCTTCTTCAAGTGCTCTATAACCTTGTTAAGATCTTTCAACCTCATCTTCGAAACCATTTTCAGCCCTATGACCATAGGAGCAACAGTTCGAGTGCAAAGAGAGGTAGGAAACTCGATTTGAAAATGTCTAAATAATTTTGTGACCAGTGCTGAATAAGGCAACTATCCCTTATCCTTCATAATAGTCCTATACATGTGCATTAGGATTGTATGAGGGAGTGTGAACTTCTTACCATTGGAGATAGCAAACATAAGTCTTGCTTCAAATCTGGAGACATCTGTGTTGGAAGCAGCCTTTGGTTTGATGCAGTTAATCACAACTTTGTGTAATAGAACATTCGAGGCTGACAGTTTGGAATAAGTAATGCCTCATTCTAGTAGTCTATCCCTAACAAGAAATCTTGTTGCGTGACCAATCGAGACACTTATTGGTTGGAAACCACTCCTTTCCACCCCAATAATGTCAGCTAATGCATCAACATCCATCAAATAGTCCTTATCACTCACAGTGAATTTGAAATGATGCTGGTCAAGAAAAGACAGGTTTGAATAGAAAAAGGCAATTGACTTAGGATACCCAACAGTTGTCTCAGAGCAGAAGTTTTCAAGTTGAAGGAAAGCCAATTTTTCCCTCAAATTCACTTTGAGCGAGTCTAAAAAATCAAAGTCGATCGATCGAGGGGTTCATCACCCCTCTTTTTAGCATTCGGGTATAAACCCTTTTGTGATCTTTAGAATGAAAAAGCTTCGTTCCATCACCAGGCATTTCAGCAGCAATGCCCATCCTCAGTTGAAAATTTGAAAACATTCTCTCATCATCGTCTTTGCTTTCAGGCTGATTGAAAGAGCTAAATCTAGGATCGATGGGAAAGTTAAGGAAAGCCTCATTTGCTAATCCTTTCTTTGTTATTCCTAAACGTTCCATCGTTCTCATAAACAATGTTTCATTCTTGTAACTGTGTTCTCTTAGGAAATCAGTAATAAAGGACATTGGCGAACCACCCTTTTTTCAGACAATCATAAAGCTTGTACAGAACCTGGGGAGTCAAGGTATGGAGAGGAACAACATCTTGTTCAACTTCCTCTTCCAACGGTTCATGAGGAGGATTCTGCGAAGTGTCCTTTGGGTTGCGTTGTGGAGATGTCTGATGAGAGTCTTCTTCTGTAAGATTGAAATGTGTTTGGCCTTCAAGCATATTTCGAGGCCCCTTGCTTGCGATCCGGGATGATTTCCTTTGGTAAGACATTCTTGCAAGCTAGGAGGATTTCTCACATAGGTTTGGGTGAAAAAGATGGAAACTTGCAGAACAAACTTGAGAGTAGAGACGAAAGTGTAGAGACGAGAGAGTCTGTATTTTAGGGTTTTGAAAAGAAGTGCTTGAAAGAAATACAAAAGGGTATATAAAGAAGATGAAAGGTCACAAAGAAAAGAGATATCGAACCGTCATAAGGAAAATGAAAAACTGCCTTTTGAAATAAAGTAAAAACTGCCAAAAATTCAAAAACTCAAAAAAGATCATTTCTAAAAATAAAATAGGCAAGCAACGATTCGGTTAAACATACCTTTTTATTCCAAAAATAAAATACCTAGATTTGAGATATTCTCTTACTGAAGTAGCGTCTGGAAATTCTGAGTCTGACTAGCTCCAGACTTTACTCCAGAGGATAAATAACATTCAATTTGGTGCGAATAAACTCAAATAGAATTTTCTCCAGGGGCTTCGTGAAAATGTCTATTAGCTAATTCTTCGAATCAACAAATTGAATCATAATTTCCCAATTTTGGACATGATCTCTTATAAAATGATGTCGAATCTCTATATGCTTTGCCCTTAAATGAAAAATTAGGTTCTTAGTGAGATTAATAGCATTGGTGTTGTCACATTTGATCTTGGTACACAATTCTTCAATCCCAAAGTCTCTTAGCTATTGTCTTATCCATAGAATTTAAGAACAACAGCTCCCAAGAGTCACATATTTTGCTTCTGCTGTTAATAGAGCTACAGTACTCTACTTTCTTGAACACCAAGATACCAACATATTTCCCAGCAGTTGACAGGTTCCAGAAGTGCTCTTTCTATCCACTTTACAACCTGCTAAATCAGCATCTGAATATCCAAGAAGAGTAAAGTTTCATTTTTTTGGATATCACATACTCAACTTTGGAGAAGTCACCACATATTTAATGATGCGTTTTGTAGCACTTAAATGAGATTCTCTGGGATAAGACTGAAATCTAACACAAATGCAAATACTAAACAAAATGTCAAGTCTAGATGCAGTAAGGTAAAGAAAAGAACTGATCATGCTTCTATAAAGCTTCTGATAAGCTTTCTTCCATTTTTCATTCTTGTCCAGTTTCGAAGAACTTGACATAAGTGTCTCTGTCTTTTTGCAATTCTCTAACCCAAATTTCTTGATAAGATCTTTAGCATATTTCTCCTGGTGAATGAATATACATTTCTTTGATTGTTTGACTTGCAATCCCAAAAAGAAAGTTAACTTACCCATCATGCTTATCTCAAATTCATCCTGCATAGACTTTGAAAAATTTATTGCATAGATTTTCATTAGGCGAACTAAAGATAATATCATCTACATAAATTTGTATCAATAAAAAGTCTTTTCCTTCTCTCCTTATGAACAAGGTAGTATCTATTTTTCCTTTTTCAAAACTATTATGAATTAAGAACTTACTTAGCTTTTCATACTAGGCTCGAGGTGCTTGTTTCAGTTCATACAAGGCCTTTTTCAATCTGTAGATTGAGTCTAGCTTTCTTGGATCTTCAAATCCAAGTGGTTGTTCCACATAGTGTGACATCCTGAATTTTCGAACCGTCCCGATAAAATGAAATGGGCATTTCGTCAACACGACTATGGTCATTTTTCTCTGAGCTAATTACTCACGAGTTAACCAATCTATTGGGTAAAGCCGTTAATGGATATAACCTCGGTAAAATCTCTAAAAGCTACCTGATAGGTCGGATTAGACTAAAATTGTGTTTGGTCGATTTTAACCATGAAATGGAATTTGGTTTTAGAAATCGAACATTCGAGCATGTCACGATTCATTTATAAGATATCTTGTGTTTCGGAGAAATTCCGTCGAGTTTGGGATTTTTTCGGAAAATCATTTCGGACGATTCGGAAATTAATGGAAATTCGGATTGGCCAAATCGAATGGAATTTTGGCTTCCAAGCCGAGTTATTTGGTGATGGGTACTTATAGAAATTTTGCAGGCCTTTTCTTCTACAAAATTGGACCTCAATTGGGAATTTGTTGGAGAAATTGAAGATTTAATGGAAGAAATTCGGAGCTATAATGGGGGGTGCAACATTTGATATCAATTTGATTTATTTGTGGATAAAAAGGGCAAGAAAGAATTAGGGGACAAGTAGATAAGCTTGAAGACTAATTGGACATTCTAATGATGATTTTAGATATTTGTTTTTGACCTTTGCTTCCCCTTCTTCGGCTTCTACCGCAAGCCAAGTCACCGATCGACTACCCTCCTTCTTCGTGCGAGAGTCTCTCTCCACCGAGGTCTTCGGCTTCTTCATTTCATTTTCCCTTTCAGCCTTTGTTTTTCCTTCATTTTGTTCCACCGTTTTCTCCACCGAGTCAGCCTTTTCTTCCCCATCGTTGACTGAAGCCGCTTCATCCCCTGCCATGTGTCTCCATCGAATTCTCTGCCAGCGCTTCAGCCAACCCTCCTTCGAATCTGCTGCTTCATCCCTCCCTTTTCGCTGCCACGGAGCTGCTCGGTCAACACTAGCGAACTCCTTCATCGTTGACCGCATGCTAGCGAAGCCAACAAAGCCGCGCGTCCCCCTTCTTCTTCAGCTGGTTCGTGGACCATCAATAGCGATGCCAGCTGCTCCACTTCGATGCCAGCACACGGTCAGCAAACTAGCGAGCTCCTCCTTCACGTTGACTTCGCAAGCCCCTCACGCTTGCTGCTCCACCAACGCACGAAGCCCAGCCCACGTTCTCTGCCTCTCCACTTCGCTGCCACTTCACCTCAACGCCCACGACCCGCACATCTTCAGCCCAGCTTCCATTTCAGTGCATTCTTCCAGCCCACACAGCAGCCCACGTCTCAGCCTGTTAATTGGGCTCAGCAGCCCGCAAGCCCATCCGAAGTCGGCCCGTCAAATTAGCTCTGCAGCCCACGCAATTTTGTTCAGCCCACCAAGTGAGCCCAATAGCCCATTCGAAGTCAGCCTGCAGTTCAGCCCATCTCGAAGCCCAAGAAGCAGGCCCAAGCCCGCGACCAGCTCGAGCAGAGAGTTACAAGGCCTTTTAGCTCGGTCCAAGTGTCCGTGGACGCCACCGAAAGTTTGGGTTTCGGCCACCTTCGTGTCATCGTCGTCGGGTCCAAGCGGATCGCAATTCAAGTGAGTTTTGCTAACTAATCCCTTATTAGTCAGTTAATGATGCTTATGGGTGATTAGATTTAATTAAGTGCAATTAGGTGGATAGAATAGATTAAAGTAATTAAATTAGAAATTTATTAATGCATGTTAGGCAAATAGATAGTGTAGTTAGCAAGGAAATAGGTTATGGTATTTATTGAACGAGTCTCGGTAATTTTCTGGGTTCATCTCGGCTTCTAATTAGGCATCACGGGCCTAAATTGGATTTATTGCATTTATTTATTTATTAATTTCCGTAATTATTTAATTATTTAATTATTTTCCTAAAAATTAGGCTAGGATAGTCGACAACCGAAATTTCGTGTTGACTGCAATGGTGCTCTCTATTTATTTAATTGAGCATTGGTTTGCGAAAATTGGGTGAATTGACAATTATGTGGGGATTTATCCCAAAATTGGAAAATATCGATATTTGAAGGGAAAACAACCGTGTGAGGTTGTGAGTTGGATTTATAATTGTCGGGTGGGGCCGTGATGCCACCAAGTCTAGAAAATTTGTCGAGTGGGGCCGTGATTCCACTTAAGTCTAAAAATTACTAGGTGGGGCCGTGATGCCACCAAGTCTAGAAAATTTGCCAAGTGGGGCTGTGATTCCACTTAAATCTAAAAAATTGCCAGGTGGGGCCATGATGCCACCAATCTAGAAAATTTGCTAGGTGAGGCCATGATGCCACCAAGTCTAGAAAATTTGCCGAGTAGGGCCGTGATTCCACTAAATATAAATTATGCTTGTAGGGCCGTGATTCAACATCGAAAATGAATAGTTGGGATGACCGTGTGATGGTTTTGATTACATGTAATCCACCGAGTCGATTGATTATTAAGTCGATCTGATTGATTGGATGATATGATTGTCGGTATTTGTTATTTGAACTGACTTGCAGGAAGAAACTGAGGCCAAGGTAAGCCCTTTGACTCGTGATGTGCTTAAGCAACCCTTAGGGCGTATTTTCTTACTAATTGGGTCTTAAGGGGTAGAATTTGCTGAGACGTCGTCTCACTGGTTATTGAATAACCATTTTCAGGTTCTTAGATGGTGTTCGTGGAGGACTTGAAGTCCTAGAGTTTGAGGAGGTGAATGAAATAGAATCGGAAAACCTGTCTGACTCGGTAGTCATAGGATAATACCTTTTTGATTAAGTCAATAATTATGTAAGTGACCTAATGATGTAAATAAACCTATGTGTTTATAAAAAGTTAGTTTTAGTTTGAAAAATTTATGACCCTACTTTCCTACCCTATTGTTTTATTGTCTAGAGATTATTTATATGCTTCTGCATGCGTATATGAATCGAATGGGTTGGTGATGCATCATGGGACATCGCTATTATATTGACTAAGCAGGGATGGGCACGTGCTTGAAGAGTTGGGGCTTGACACATAGACTTATTCTTGAATGAATCCATTTAGGAAGGCACTCTTTATATCCATTTGGAATAACCTGAAATTTTTATAATAAGCAAAAGCAAGTAATAATATAATTGCTTCTAACCTCGCTACTAGTCCATAGATCTCTTCATAGTTTATCCTTTCTTCTTGTATATATCCTTTGGCCACGATTTTTGCTTTGTTCCTGACAAATTTTCCTTTCTCGTTCATCTTATTCTTGAAGACCCATTTTGTCCCAATTATAGATTTACCTTTAGAATTTTGGAATTAGCTCCCAAACATCGTTGATACTAAACTGTCTGAGCTCTTCTTGCATAACTTTGATCCAACTTTCATCAGACAAGGCTTCATCTACACTTTTTGGTTCAATTTTAGAAACAAGTGCTAAAGCACTAGACTCTTCTCGCCTTTTGGATCTGGTGTGAATTCCTTCATTAATATTGTAATGATGTCTTTGGGATGACTCGACTCATGCTTCCAGTTGTTGTTTGGTCTGCAAGTCTGTTAACCCTCTATTTCGATTGAGTCTTCTTGATTTGCTTGTTGTTGTTCTCCAGAAGTCTAAACCTCTTCGAGGGAAGTAGACTTTGTAAAGTCTGGAACAGGTTCAGACTCTTCAAGTTGAGTCTGGTTTGGTTGAGTCTGCACATAATCTTGAAACTTGACATCCATAGATTCTTCCACAGATTGAGTCTTCTTATTGAAGACTCTATAGGCTTTGCTTGAAGTAGAATAGCCAAGGAAGATTCATTCGTATGATTTTTCTTCAAACTTCTCAATTCGATCATTCGCATTCTTCAGAACAAAACATTTACAGTCAAAGACATGGAAGTAAGAAACATTTGGCTTCTTTCCTTTATACATTTCATATGGAATTTTCTCCAAGATAGACCTCAAGAACACTCTGTTGATGATGTAGCAAGCTGTAGAAACTAATTCTGCCCAAAATTGAGAGGATATATTGCTCTTAATTAAGAGGGTTATGGCTATTTCCTGTAAGGATCTGTTTTTCCTTTCCACAACCCCATTTTATTCTGGAGTATATGAAGAAGAGAAAATATGCTGAAATCTATATTCATCATAGAACTTTACAAAGTCCTGATTTTCAAACTCACCTCCATGTTCAATTCATATATTTGAAATAGCATAACATTTTTCATTATGAACCTTCTTTACAAACTTTGAGAAATAAAATAATGCTTTAGACTTACTTGCCAGAAAATAGACCCAAGTAAAGCAGGAGTAATCATCCACAATTACTAGGTAATATTTTTTTTCCACAAATACTTTGAGTTCTGATTGGTCCAAAAAAGTCCATATGCAGAAGCTGTAAAACTTGACTGGTAGAAACTTGATTTATGGGTTTAAATGAACTTCTAACATGTTTTCCCAAAACACATGGAGTGCATAATTCAGATTTTTGAAAAGCTAGGTTGGAAAGACCACAAACAAGTTTCTTAGAAGAAATCTTGGCAATATGCTTCATGTTAACATGACCAAGCTTTCGATGCCAGAGACTTACTTCGTCTTGAATAGATATAAAGCATTGAGAACTTTATGAGTTTACATCCAGAAGATAAATATTCACATGCCTTCGCCCAATGAAAGATTGGGAGAAGTCTTGACTCGTTCCAAAACAAATACCTTCTTTGAAGTTTATTTTGAATCCAGTGTCACAAAACTGACTTATGTTGAGTAGATTGTAGTTCAAACCTTCCACTAAGGAAACATTGTTGATAGTCAGGCTTCCTATTTTCATAGTTCTACATCCTACAATTCTTCCATTGTCGTTTCCTCCAAAAGAAACTTTTCATCCATTCAATCTAACAAGCATTATGAAGCAGCTTGAGTCTCATGTCGTATGCCTCGAACAGTCACTATCCAAATATCATTTGATCTTCCTTTTGATAGTGACTTGTAATCATAAGAACTCAAGTTTTCTTTGGTACCCAGATTTTCTTGGGTCCAAGAGAGTTAGTCTTAAAAGCGGTATTTGCCCAGTCCTTCTTAACTGGTCTCCAAACCTTGGGACCTTTTTTTTCAAAATGTTCTAAGTTGTTATACTTTGAACATTTGTGAACACTTCGGCCTACAGGTTTTACAAAGGCTTTTTGAAAATGATTTTTCTAAAATGCCTTTGCAGGTCTTTGTTTGAGTCTCTCTTTTACTTTGGGAAAATCAATCAATGGAATGGTTTCTGAAGTCATGCCTAAACTAGATTTGTTAAAATAGGGTTTTTGTACTGAAAGAATTTTCTCCAACTTTTCAGATCCTTTTGAAAATATTTTTGAAATATTTAAAATGTCTTCTTTCAGAATAGCATTTTCCTTAGCAAGAGAATCATAATTTTCTTTCAAATTAACAAAACTTTTATCTGGACTTTCAAACTTTTCTTTTCAATAAATTTCCTGAGCTTAGAATTCTCATTTTTTAGTTTGGAAATCCTTTTAAAAGAAGTTTTAAGAATGAGACAAAGTTCTTTTATGTGATAGGGCTAGTAAGAATACCTAGAGGGGGTGAATATGTGTTAAAGAAGTTTTTGCAAGACTTAACAACTTAATTCGTCTTTTGAGAATAATAGACTGAAGATATAAAAGACTGTAAACAGTTATATAAGATTACGAATTAAAGTAAAGAGTTTAAGGAAAGTGAATTGAAACACAAAGTTTATAGTGGTTTGGCTTAGACCAAGCCTACGTCCACTCTCCCACATTGACAGCCCATTGACTAGATTTCACTAAGAACCAAAAGAGATTTTATAGTTTCACGCCCTTGATTCCATAGTGTAGAAACCCCACCACACTTCCTCAAGGTCTCACAAGTATTTAATCTCTCTTTTGAGTACAACTTAAGCTTAGCGATTAAATTAACAAAGAACTAGGAGCTTCAGACTTTGGAATTTTTCTTTCACACACACTCTCGAATAACTTGAACGTCTTCCTTATATACTCTTCCATGCCATTATAACCATTAGCACCTTCCAAATGAGTTCTTCTAATCTACCCGTTGGACAAAATCAATTAGGGAGATCTCGAGTTATTTAAGAAATGTGATGATAGCCCACCAATCTTGCTCGTCCATACAATCAGGATCTAGGTTTCCATAAGTAGAACCTTCCAAGTATACTTTGCCAACCAACAGATCTAATTATCCGAATTGATTTTAATAAGAATAATTGATCACGAGATGCTATCTCTAGCCGTGAGATTTTCTTCAACCGAACGAACCAAATTCTTAAAGATATACTTGCATCTGGATAAGTTTTTTTCATCGGATAAATCTTTTCTCCGTCGGTCTGGAAGCTATCAGTGAGAGTAGACTTTAAATCTTGAGTCTAGAGGTCTTCAGACTTTAACGATAGAATCTGTAAGTCTTTAGACTAGACTGATGAAAATGTTTTGTCAACTTTAAAACAAATAATAAAGTTTTCTCCAACAATCTCCCCATTTTTAATGGTGACAAAACTTTCCTGCAGATTTAAACACTTTTGTCATGCAAAACAACACTTAAGCTAAACAAAATATCTTCATAAAAAATTAGTAGATTAGGATATGGATAGCAACGATTCTGCAACCACAGAAAACATGTTAGTCATGCAAAACAACTATCCTTTCCATAATCATTATCACGGCCTAAGTTACTGCAAGCATCAAAAGATCAAATCAAATAGTCCAAATCACAACCAAACAAAAGATAAGTCCAAAAATCCAAAAATCCAAACCAAAAGTCAAATATGCATCAAACTTCCCCCCCTTTTTGTCAACAGCAAAAAGTGGAGAACAAATAAAACGAGTTGTTTGAAAATAGAGAGAATCAAAGCCGTTTAGGAAGGTGAACAAGCTAGAATTCTCCCATGGAATTCACTATCTACTCAAGCTTCCCAATGGTCTCCTTCAGTTGCTGAAAATCTTTACCCTTCACATGATCTTGTACTTAAGTCTTCAAGGCGTTTAACTGATCTTGCAAAGACACTGAAGTGGTCATGAAAGCATTCTTGAGATCCTGCATCTCATACCCCATAGCATATTGTTGTTTCCTTACATCAAATAGAATCTCTAGTAGTCTCGAAAAGTCTGCAGTTTGTGCTGTTGCAACACTAGGTCCAGCCGAGTCAATTCTAGGAGTTTTGAGAATGGAGGGATTTTCAGCAAATTGTCCACCATGACTATGAGTGGATGCTTCTAGATAATGAGAGGCATACGCATCATCTGGATTTGCTGCAGAATGACTCACATTACTAGTAAAGATAAGTGAAGAAATACCTTGTTGTCTAATAGCTCCCCCTGTTTGGTTGCTTTCAGGTGGAGTAGCAAAGATTTCTTCTTGTTCAACTTCAACTTCAGAGTGATGCGTGTTAGCAGTTCCAGTTCCTACCATATCAGATTCACTAGATAAGGAGATAACCGAGGTTGGCTCAAAAGAGTCTTCTTGACCCTAGTCTCTCTCTTCTTCTTTATCTTCTTCTTCCTCTTCTCTTCTTTCTTCCTCTGTCCTCCTCCGTTCTTCATCTTCCTTCTCTGTCTCTTCTCTCTCTCTCTCTCTCTCTCTCTCTCTCTCTCTCTCTCTCTCTCTCTCTTTCTCCTTCTTCTGGCTCTTCTCTTGTCTCTTGAAAGCTTATAAAACTCTTCAAGTTTCTTAAGGCTGAAAGAGTCATTTTATCATCATCCTTTTCATCCTACAAGATGAGAGTTCTCTTCCTCTTTACTGGAGCATCCATGGGCTCATTGCCTTTCCTTTTGGCTGCAGCAGAGTCTTGTTTTGCTTTGACGGGAGACTTCTCCTTCATGCGCTCTAACACCTTATTAAGCTCTTTTAAATGCATTTTTGTGACCATTTTAAATCCAATCACCATTGAAGAAATGTTTGTCAAACATAATGGTGTAGGGATGTCAATTTTAAAATGTCTAAAAAGGAGCATGATAAGAGCAGAATAAGAGAGTTGTCCCTTATCTTTCACCACTGTTCTGTACATGTGAAACATGATGGTGTGAAGCAGAGAGAATTTGTAGCCAATATTGATGCCATGCATCAATTTTGCTTTAGACTAAGACACATCAGTCTCGGATGTCGACTTTGGATGGATAGAGTTGATCACGATTTTGTGCAGCAAGATGTTGGAGGCGTTCATCCTAGAGTAGGATATCTTGCCTTCAGCATCCCTGTCTTTCACCAATGACAGAGTAGTGTGAGCAACAGATACATTAAGTGGTTGGAAACATGCTCTTTCTACCCCAATTAGGTCAGTCAAAGTGTCTATATCCACCAAAAACTTCTTATCCCTCACTGTGAAAGAGAAACTGTTTGCATCCAAGAAAGATAAGTTCGAATATAAGTAAGCTGTGAGTTTTAGATAAGCAGCAGTAGATTCAGAACAAAAGCGCTCCAATTACAAAATAGCAAACTTCTCTCGTAGATTTACTTTCACCGAACCAAGAAAATCAAAATCAACACTCCTAGGGTTCATAACCCCTCTCTTCATTAGGTTGAAATAAAGCCTCTTGTGATTCTTTGATCTGAATAGACTTGATCCATCACCAACAACATTTGCAGCAACTCATGTTTTAGGCTGAAAATGAGTAAACATACGGTCGTCGATCCTGTCCTTGTGGTTGATTAGCAGTGCCAAAGCACAGGTCACTAGGAAAATTAGCAAAGGCTTTTTTCATCCGATCCCTTTTCTGCAATTCCCATCTTCTCCATATCTCGCAGAAATAGAGTTTCATTTTTGTAGCCTCTTTCTCTCAGGTATTCATCGATCAAAGACATAGCAGTTCCTCCTCTTTTTAAACTAGAATAAAGCTTGAAAGCAACCTTAGGAGTTAACATTTTTACAGGTTCAACTTCTTCCAAAATTTCTTCTTCTGGTTGAGTTGGTGGAGGAGACTGACGCTACTAAGAAGGTTGTTGCTGACTTGGTCGTTGTGGTGGAGAAGAACCTTCTTCCTTGGTCAAATCGAAATGCGTAGGACCCTCAGGCATGTGTCATGGTCCCCTGCTTGTGATTCTCGAAGACTTTCTTGAAAACATTGTTGCTTCAAGGGAGAAATTCATAGACTTGCTTGAAAATGTGAAAACTTTTTGGATTAAACAACAGTGAAAGTGAGAGCAAGTGGGAGTTCAGTATTTTAGGGTTTGAGAGTGAAAACGAAGAAGACGGATTTCAACAATATATAAAGCAAGTGAAGCAAAGTAAACGAATCATCACAAAGAAAAAAATTAGAAATGCCTTTTCGAATAATAGCTGCCTTTTCGAAAATAAATAATTGTCTTTTTAAAAATAAATAATTGCCTTTTTGAAAATGAATAAATGCTGTAAATTCAAAAATTTAGAAAGATAATTTCAATCAATTAGCAATTAATAAGTAACTGTACATTTTCAAGTCTTTAACCAAAAATTAAACTACTAGTACCGAAATAACTTACAGTCGTAACTCTTGGTCTTCTAAGTCTAAGCACCTTCAAACTTTACCTCTGAGTCTGAGCACCTTCAGACTTTAATGGATAAAAGATGTGATGTTTAGTTTGGTGCGAATAGACTCAAATAGGCTTTTCTCCAGTGGTTTTGTAAATATATCCGCCAATTGATTCTTTGAATCAATGAAATGAATTATAACTTCTCCATTTTGAACATGATGTCTAATAAAGTGATGTTGAATCTTTATGTGCTTTGCTCTTGAATGAAGAATTGGATTCTTTGTGAGATTAATCGCACTGGTGTTGTCACTTTTGATCTCAGTGCATGAATTGATTCCAAAGTCTCTCAGTTATTGTTTTATCCATAAGATTTAAGAACAACAACTTCCAAGGGCCATATACTTTGCTTCTGCTGTTGAAAGAGTTACAGTACTTTGCTTCCTTGAGAACTATGATACTGTCCTGTTTCACAGCAATTGACAAGTACCAGAAGTACTCTTTCTATGAACTCTGCAACTTGCTAGACTGCGTCTAAATATCCAAGTAGAGTAAAGTCTTATTCTTTGGAATATCACAGACCTAACTTTGACGTAGTTGCAACATATTTAATGATGCGTTTTGCAGCACTTAGATGAGATTCTTTGGGATCATATTGACATCTAGCACAAATGCAAACACTAAACAAAATGTCAGGCCTAGAATCAGTAAGATAAATAAGTGAACCAATAATACTCCTATAGAGCTTCTGGTCAACTTTCTTTCCTCTTTCATCTTTGTCCAGCTTCAAAGAACTTGACATTGGTATCTCAGTCTTTTTGCAATTCTCCAATCCGAACTTTTTAACGAGTTCTTTTGTATATTTTTCTTTTTTCTTTTTTTTTTTTTTGGTAAAGCTAAGTAATATATTGATTTTGCAAGAAAGAAGACAAGAGGGAGGCTTGGCACCAACAAAAACAGACACTCAAGAAGACAAAAGTCTAGAGCGAGTGTAAGGGTGCCATGGTTCCCAGAAAAAGGAGCAACAACAACAAAAGGAAACAAAAGACAACAAAAACTAGAAAACCTCCATCAATCAAAAATAGAAGGATGGATGTTCCAGCTTCGTTGAAGTCTTCTATTCATTTCTTGGTGAATGAAAATTCGAGAAAGAAAAATAGTTCACTCATCATGCTCATCTCAAATTCATCCTACATAGACTTAAAAAACTTCTTGCACAGGTTTTCGTTAGGTGATCCAAATATAATATCATCAACATAGATTTGAACAAGTATAAAGTTTTTACCTTCTCTTGTAATAAATAAGGTAGTATCCACTTTTCCTTTGACAAAATCATTTTGAATTAGAAAATTACTTAACCCGTCATACCATGCTCGAGGTGCTTGCTTTAATCCATATAAAGTCTTTTTCAGTCTGAATAATGAGTCTGGTTTGTTTGGATCTTCAAATCTGGGAGGTTGTTCCACATAGACTTCTTCTTGGATAAATCCATTTAGGAATACACTCTTGACGTCCATTTGGAATAACTTGAAATTTTTATAACATGCAAAAGCAAGTAATAATCTAATTGCTTCTAACCTGGCTACTAGTGCGTAGGTTTCATCATAGTCTATCCCTTCTTCTTACGTATATCCTTTGGCCACGAGTCTTGCTTTGTTTCTGACCACTTTTCCTTTTTCGTCCATCTTGTTCCTGAAAAACCATTTAGCTCCAATAATGGATTTACCTTTTGGTTTATGAGTTAATTCACATACATCGTTAATGCTGAATTGTCTAAGTTCTTCTTGCATTACTTTAATCCAACTTTTATCAGCTAAAGTTTCTTCTATGCTTTTAGGTTCTATTTCAGAAATAAGTGCCATGGCTCTAGACTCTTCTTGCTTTTTGGATCTGGTGTGAATCCCTTCATCAATGTCACCAATGATGAGTTTTTTGGGATGACTAGACTTGTACTTCCAATTACTGGTCAGTCTGACAGTTTGCTGATCTTCTGCTTCAGTTGATTTTTCCATTTCCGTATGTTGTTGATTTTTAAAGGTCTGAGCTGCTTCAGGGGAGGTAGACTTTGTAAAGTCTTGAGTAGGTTCAGATTCTTCAAGTTGAGTCTGAATCAGTTGATTTTGTAAAGAGTTTTGAAATTTGACATTCATAGATTCTTCCATGGACTGAGTCTTCTTCTTGAATACTCTGTAAGGTTTGCTTGAGGTTGAGTAGCCAAGAAAAATTCATTCGTCTGATTTTTCCTTAAACTTACCAGTTCAATCATTTGCATTTTTCAAAACAAAACATATGCAATCAAACACATAAAAATAAGAAACAATTGGCTTCTTTCATTTGAATAACTCATAGGGAGTTTTCTCCAAAATAGGCCTTAAGAATACTCTGTTAATAATATAGCAAGCTGTAGAAACTGCTTCAGCCCAAAAACGAGAAGAAATATTACTTTTTATTAAATTAGTTCTTGTCATTTCTTGTAGAGATTTATTCTTTCTTTCCACAACTCCATTCTGTTCTGAAGTGTATGGAAAGGAGAAAACATGCTGAAAATCTGATTCATCATAGAATTTTGCAAAGTCTTGATTTTCAAACTCACCTTCATGGTCTATCGTATGCTTGAAATATCATATCCTTTCTCATTCTGAACTTTCTTGGCAAACTTTGAAAAGTGAGAGAATGTTTTAGACTTACTTACCAGAAAGTGAACCCAAGTAAATTGAGAATAATTATCCACAATTACTAGGCAATATCTCTTTCCACCAATGCTTTGAGTTTTGGTTGATCCAAAGAGATCCATATGCAGAAGTTGCAAAACATGATTAGCAGAAACCTGATTTATTGGTTTAAAAGAACTTTTAACATGTTTTCCCAACACATATGGTGTGCATAAGTCGGATTTTTGAAACTTTAGGTTGGGCAACCCACAACAAGGTTCTTGGAAGAGATCTTGGCAATTTGCTTCATGTTGATATGGCCAAGCTTCCGATGCCAAAGATTTGCTTAATCTTAAATTGAAATTAGACATTGAGATTTTTCTGGTTTTATATCCAAAAGATAGATGTTCCCATGTCTTCGTCAAGTAAAAGACTGAGAAAGATCTTTACTAGTTTCCGAACATACTCCTTCTTGGAAATTGATTTTGAATCCAGTGTCGTACAGTTGGCTAATGCTGAGTAGATTGTAATTTAGTCATTCCACCAATGAGATATTGTTGATTGTGAGACTTTCAATTTTTACAGTTCCACATCCAACAATTCTTCATTTGCTATTTCCACCAAAAGAGACTTTTCTACCATTCATTTGAACAAGTTTTATAAAACAACTTGAATCTCCAGTCATATGTCTTGAACAACCACTATTCAAATATCATTTAACATTTTTCTTGATAGTGACTTGCAATTAAAAAAGAAACTCAAGCTTTCTTTGGTACCCACATTTTCTTGGATCCAGAGGAGTTAGTGTAAAATGCAGTCTTTGCTCATTTCTTCTTAACAAGTCTCGAAACCATATGACATTCTTTCTCAAAATGTTTTGAGCTGTTGCACTTTGAACATTTGAGAGCATTTCGGCCAATAGGTTTTACAAAGATTTTTTGAAAATGATTTTTGTAAAAAGTTTATGTAGATCTTTGTTTGATTCGTTCCTTCACTTTTGGAAAATCAATTAGAGGAATAGTTTTTGAAATCATTCCCAAGCTTGACTTGTTGAAATAAGGTATTTGTACTAAAAAAATCTTTTTCAGCTTTTCGATCCTATTGAAAATCTTTTTAAAATATTTGAAATATCATTTTTCAAAAATGTATTTTCTTTTGAAAGAGTATTTGCATTTTTTTTTAAAACAACAAATTTTTTGTCTAAATTTTCAAAATTTTCTTTCCAAGAATTTTCCTGTTGCTTCAAGTGTAGAATTCTTCATTTTTAGCTCGGAAATCCTCTTAAGAGGGGTTTTGAGACTAAGACAAAGTTCATCAATGCATTTTGAGACTTTAGTAGGAATTTTTAGATTGCTTACATCGATTTCGCTGTTTGAGTCTGAGTCTATATCTATCTCAGAGTCTGAGTCTGATTCTGATTTTGCCATTAGACAAATGTTGGCATAATCTTTGTCACTTTCTTCACATTCAATATCACTCTATGTCTCTGCTTTGAGAGCCATCCTATATTTCTCAGCTTTTCATTTCTTTTTCTTCAACAAAGAACAGTTGGGTCTGATGTGTCCATTTTTCTTGCATTCAAAACAGATCACATCTTTATTGGTTTCATCATCCTTAATTGATTTATTTTGAAACTTTTGAGTGCTTTGTTTCTTCCAATTGAATATTCTTCCATTTTTGTTATCATAAGAGCTAACTCTTTATCATCCATATCATCTTTAGAATCTGTAACATCAGAATCATCGTTAGATCTCAAAGCAATTGACTTCTTACCTTTAGGATCTTCCTCCTCGTTGATTTGCTCTACTTCATAGGACTAAAGTGTGCCAACCAGTTCGTCTACAAAAAGCGGCATGATCATTTGTGTTTCCCTTATTGAAGTCTTTACATGATTCTAGTCTTTGGAGAGTCCACACAACAATATGTTGACCTTCATTGGTCCTGAGATTGGATGTTCCTGATACTCTAGACCATTTACAATTTCAGTAAAATAACTAAACATATCAATGATAGATTCTCCTGGCTTCATCTTGAAGGCCTCATATTGTTCAAGTAGAATATTAATCATTGTTTCTTTCACTTGATCAGTTCCTTCATAGGTAATGTGCAGCCTATCCCAAACTTCTTTGGCTGTTTCATAAGATATTATGTTATACTCAGTAGGAGATAACGTACAATATAAAAAGTAAATTGCTTTAGCATCAAGAGCTTGTCTCTTGATTATTTCTTCTTGAGTCATCTCACTAGCATCTACAACTTCTTTTCTTCTTTCTGAAATTGATGCAGCTTTCGGAATGATTCATTTTTCTACCACATTTCATTCCAAAAGATCTTTTAATCTTAAAAATGCTTTCATCTTGTTTTTCCATATGCTGTATTTCTTTCCATCGAAGTAAGATGGTCTGGTGTTGCTTTAGCTTTTACCCAAACCTGGAGCCAACATACTAGCTATAGATCTTTAACTCAGAAGTAAAAACACTTCAATTAAATGAGTACACAGGCTCTAATACCAATTGATAGGGCTAGTAAGAACACCTAGAGGGGGGTGAATAGGTGTTAAAGAAGTTTTTGCAAGAATTAACAAATTAATTCGTCTTTTGAGAATAATAGACTGAAGATGTAAAAGACTGTAAATAGTTATATAAGACTACGAATTAAAATAAAAAGTTTAGGGAAAGAGAATTGAAACACAAAATTTATAATGGTTTGGCTTAAACCAAGCCTACGTCCACTCTCCCGCATTGACAGCCCACTGGCTAGATTTCGCTAAGAATCAAAAGAGATTTTATAGTCTCACGTCCTTGATTCCACAGTGTAGAAATTCTACTACACTTCCTCAAGGTCTCACAAGTATTTAATCTCTCTTTTAAGTACAACTTAAGCTCAGCGATTGAATCAACAAAGAACTAGGAGCTTCAGATTTTGGAATTTTTCTTTCACGCACACTCTCGAATAACTTGAGTGTCTTACTTATATACTCCTCCATGCCATTATAACCGTTGGCACCTTCCAAAAGAGTTTTTCCAATCTACCCGTTGGACAAAATCAATTAGGGAGATCTCGAGTTATTTAAGGAATGTGATGATAGCTCACCAATCATGCTCGCCACATACAATCAGAATCTAGGTTTCCATAAGTAGAACCTTCTAAGTATACTTTGTCAACCAACAGATCTAATTATCCGAATTGATTTCAATAAGAATAATTGATCGCGAGATGTTATCTCCAGCCGTGAAATCTTCTTCAACCGTACGAACCAAATCCTTGAAGATATACTTGCATCTAGATAAGTTTTCTTCATCAGATAAATCTTTTTTTCGTCGGTCTGGAAGCTATCAGTGAGGGTAGACTTTAAATCTTGAGTCTGGAGGTCTTCAGACTTTGGCGATAGAGTCTATCAGTCTTCAGACTAGACTGATGGAAATATTTTGTCAACTTTAAAACAAATAAGGAAGTTTTCTCCAACATTATGTACTTTGAGACTTTAACATGAATTTTTAAGTTACTTACCTTAACTTCTTGATCTGAATTTGAATCAGAGTTTGTTTCTTATTCTGAGTCTGAATCGGAATGGGCCATCAGACATATATTGGCATATTCCTCTTCACTTTCCTTGCACTCAGTGTCATTCCAGGTTTCAGCTTTGAGAGCGTTTTTGTATTTCTCAATTCTTCCTTTCTTTTTCTTCAACAAAGGACAGTTGGGTCTGATATGCCCATTTTTCTTGCATTCGAAGCATATTACATTTTTACTGGTTTCATTGTCCTCAGTTGGTCTCTTTTGAAAATTTTGCATGCTTTGCTTCTTCCAGTTGAATCTTCTTCCCTTTCTCTTTAACTTTCTGAACTTCTTAATCATAAGCGTTAACTCCTCATCGTCCATGTCATCATCTAAATTTACATCATTAGAATCATCATTAGATTTTAAAGCAATTTACTTCTTACCTCTTGGATCTTCTTCCTCATTGATCTGCTCCACTTCATATGATTGAAGTGTGCCCACTAGTTCGTCTACGGATAGAGGCATGATCCTTTGAGTTTCTTTAATTGATGTCCTCACATGATTCCAATCTTTAGAGAGTCTACACAGCAGTTTATTAACTTTCATTGGTCCTGAGATTGGTTGACCTTGATAAGTCAGGCCGTTTACAATCTCTATGAAACGACTGAACATATTAGTAATGGATTTTCCAGGCTTCATTTTGAAGGCTTCATATTGTCTGAGTAGAATATTGATTTTCATTTTCTTTACTCGATCAGTTCCTTCATAGGTAACATGCAATTTCTCCCAAACTTCTTTCGATGTTTTACAAGAAAAAATTCGATGATACTCAGTAGGAGATAAGGCACATTATAAATAGTAGATAACTTTAGCATCAAGAACTTGTCTCTTGATTATTTCTGCTTGTGTTGTTTTGCCAGCATCTACAACTTCTTTTCCTCTTTTTGAGGTTGATGTAGTTTTTGGATTGATCCATTTTTCTACCACATCTCACTCTAAGGGATCTTTCAATCTCAGAAATGCCTTCATCTTATTTTTCCACACGTTGTATTCCTTCTTATCAAAGTAATGAGGTCTGGTGTTGCTTTGACCTTCAACCAATCCTAGAGCTAAAATACTAACCATAAATCTTTAGCTTAGAAGTAAAAACACTTCAATGAAACAAGCATACAGGCTCTGATACCAATTGTAAGTGCTAGTATGAACACCTAGAGGGGGGTGAATAGGTGTGAAGATAATTCTTCACAAGTAACGGTAAAAATATTTTGCTTTTAAAAATGAGTCTGAAGAGCAACAAACTTTAAGCGAGTTCAGACTTTAGCAGTTAAATAGAACTACGAACAAAATAAAGGAGTTCATGGAAGAGAATAAGAACACAGTAATTATAGTGGTTCAACTTAGATCAAGCCCACGTCCACTCTCCATGCTGACAGCCTACTAGCTAGATTCCACTAAGATTCAAAAAAGAATTTACAGCCTTGTGATTTTGACTTCACAGTGAAGAGTCTCTACTGCTCTCTTCCGAAGTTTCACTATGAGTTTTTCTCTTTTGTATACAACTTTGAGCTCAATATTTGGAGTAACAAGGAAATGGAAAGCTTCAGACTTTAAAATTTTTCTTTCACGCACTCTATCGAACAACTAGAGAGTCCACCTTAAATACTCTTTCATGCCTTCTCGACCATTGGCACTTTCCAAATGAATTCTTCCAATTTACCTGTTGGACAGAATCAATCAAGGAGATCTTGAGCCGTTTGAAGATTATGATGAAAGCCCGTCAATCCTGTTCACCCATACAATCAGGATCTTGGTTTTCATAAGTAGATTCTTTCCATATTTACTTGTAATCAGAAAAGATTTGATTTATCTAAATTGATTCCAATAAAGATAATCAATCCCATAGGTGATATATCCAACCAGAAAGCCATCCATAAACCATACGAACCAAACTTTTGAAGAGATAAATAAAATCTCGCATCTAGATGAGTCTTCATTCTTTAGTAGCGTTCAATCTAGATTTTGTTAGTGTGGGCAGACTTTTGATGTCGAACAAATTTTGACACTAAAGTCTAGCAATCTTCAAACTTTGACACTAAAGTCTTATCGTCTTCAGATTTTGACACAAAGGTCTGAAAATCTTCAGAATGGATCAATGATAAGTTTTGTCAACTTTAAAACATTAAAGGAGTTTTCTTCAACAATATGTTTTTATGAAAATTATAAAAGATTATTCCATTACTATTTTGAACTCAAGTATTTCTAGCAATTGATAAAAGCCTCAAGCTTTTTACAACTTTTTATGCTATAGACACTCCTTGTCACCCTGATTAAAGACAACATCCTGGGTTTCACTTGAAAAATGTTTTTAGTATTTTAAATATTCGATTGTAATTCTACCCACACAACCAAGACTAGGTTAGCTATGGGGTTCACCTCTTGATTTAATATTAGTTATTATTATTATTTTCTTTTCTTTTGTTTGGTTTTGAATTTATTAAACGACAAATTTACTCTTGGCCCTCTAACAAAGAACTTTTTTATTTTAACTCTGGGTGCTTCTTAGAAAGAAAAAAAAAAAAACCCTGGGTGCTTCTTCTATACCCATTATATTTCTATTTTTCCTTCATAATTGCTTTCTTCTGTACTTATTCCCAATTATTAACTTGCGTGAAGATCTTATGAGCAAGGACTAATCATATGTACTTGCTAACTATTCCATGTATTCAAGGCAAAGATAATACTCCATAAAATAATAATTTAAAGAGCTTTTTTCTTGGTATTTGCATGACAATAATGGATGCTTCAAATTTTTATTGTAATTAACTTGGTCAATCTTCCGGAGGTTTGACAATGGAGCACACAGGAGAGAGGGAGACTAACGTTAGGTCTATCCTAGGAGAGATAGGTGGGTATGGAGTTTTTCTTGGACCGGGTAATTTGATAGATTTTCATGTTGGTGGGAGATACAGCTCAAAATCGAATGTAAAGAGCGACAATGATAATCATACATTTTGAAATGTGAGGCGGTACTTGATAAGAGAAAATGCAATTTGGAAATTGTTCTTGCAAATTATTTTTCAATAAAATATAAATGCGAATAAAAATAAACATGTTAAAAACTTTAGAGAGACGATACTTTATGAGTGGATTGGTATTGCAACGTCCACGTCATGCACTGTCATTTGAATATTATAATAGACAAGAATGGACCGAAGAAAAAGATAACGCGCGTCTACTTTATGAAACACAAAAACGTACAATAAAATGAAATGAAAAACTTCACAAGTCCGGCACTTCCGGGTCAGTCATTCCACTTGTGCATGCTTGTAATTTCGATAGATTAATTCCTTTTCCTTTTCTTTATTTGACCTTTTTCACTCATAATTTGGGTCAACACAAGGTCAGAGAAAGTATATTCCCTTTCAACCTTTAGAACTATATTAAGTAGTTAAAAAAAAGAAAAGAAAGGAATATCGATTATTTTCTTCACTAGTGCAATCACGTGAAAGATCATATCCCCCCACCATCATCTCCAGATTTCCCCATCCCTGTCCATCAAATTCCTCGTTAAAGAAGCAGAAGAAGAAGCGTCATGCTCAACAGCATCCACAGAGAGAGAGAGAGAGAGAGAGAGAGAGAGAGAGAGATATGGAGCCACCTCCGACCCAGAACATTAGCAAGAGTTACGTAGTGACAGAGGACAGAAAGTACAAAGCCCTCAACAAGTGGTAACTATGAATTTTCTATCTTTTTTTCCTTTCGGTCTCGTGGAGTTCTTATTCTAGAAAAGTTGGGTCCCTTTCTGTTTCTCAAATTTTCGAAACGTTGCCGTTTGGTTGATCTTGGGATGCAGTTGTTCCTGCTGCCTTGACTGCTCGGTCAGCTGCCTCGATTACATCTTCTGCAACCTTTGCTAGCGGGCTCGAGGCGACTGATATGGAAGACTTACCATTCATTCTGATCTGCGGTTTCTCTAAATTAGCAAAAGAATTGTAGAACTCGCTGAGAGAGAAATGTGTTGCTAGTTATTGGGTTCCCTCTCTCTGAACTGTTCTGTGAGGTTTATGCAGCACTGGATTTCAGTTAGAGAGTAAATTTTTTTCCTGGCTTGTTATCTGATGCAAGAAAATCTCTGTTCTGTGATCTCTTGTGTTTGAGATGGCTCTAGTCCAGGATGGTTTTCATATTAAAATGAGAATAAAAGTCAAAACTAAAGGTTAAGGTCCGATAATCTGTGAGTCCGGATTACAATTTCCTGTGCTCTGCATCACCTGTGCTTCGAGCCCTTTTTTCTCTCTCTATCCCGTACAGCTTCTAGGAGAAACGTTTGAGTTGATTGTCTGGTGCTAGACATCTGATAAAATTGTAACGACGGAGAGAAGATTAGAATGATGCACACTAAGGAAGCTTTGAGTTCATTGATGAGATCTTCTGGCTTTGTTACCTTACCGGTAGGCAGTTAGTGGTAACTCTAGTGTCGCATGACTCGTATCAAATTGTGTCACACCCCAATCCTCCAAGCGCGTGTCCATCCCTCTGCGGTCAATTAATAGCAACGTCACAGGACGCATCGCTGATCCATTCATTTTAATGCACATGTGGAAATAATTAAATAATCACCAGACAACAACGATATGGGATAGGAAAGTAAGGTCATAATTCTTCGAAACCAAACCACACTTATATATATATATATACATACCTAGCAAGTCATATACAAACCAAGCCTATATGTATATAAACAAAGTCCACAAAAAGGGGGGAGTTTTCCAACAGCTTGTAATCTTCCTCTTGCTCCACATCCTCACTATCATTTGAACCTACAGCCGAGTACACCGGACTTCTGGGGTCTTTAAGATCCGGGTCTACCGTGTCTACGATGGAGCCTTGAGGAGGATCTGCTTTGCCTTTCCCAAAAGCAACGTCCAGCACATACAGAGGTATCTCAAACTCCGGTATGGGCCCCTCTCTTTGGCCGTTTTGATCCTATCGGTATCATGCTCTGTAGCAATGAGGTACCTTATGAGGAAGGCCCTCATCAACCTGGATCACGAACTTCACAAGTTTGTACACCCAGCCCTTAGGGTGCCCATGTAACGGAATTTGAGACACCTGTTCTGTAACTTTCTTCGGCTGTCCAAAACACTTGGTAGGAGCTGCCATCTATAGACCTAAAATGTTATCCCACAATGGGGTGAGATGACGTTTCAACGAGTTCAATCCCCTAAGATCCGATTAGGAAGAAAATACGCTCTAAGGGTTGCCTAAGCACAAACATGAGTCAGAGGACTTACCTTAGCATCAGTCTCTTCCTGCAAGTCAGTACAATTCTAATAACCACTCACTCATTTCAACTAATCAGATCGAACTATCGATCAATCAATTTAGTTGATTCTATGTCAACAAGACCATTCCTCGATCATCTCAATCAATACTATCTATAAAGTCCGATCACCTTACGGGCAGCTTGCTCTAAGCCGATAATATATAGTATAGCTCACTAGAAGCTACCAAATATATTGATATAATATATTAAATATATTCGCCAGAAGCTACCAGATATACCGATATAGTATACTAAATATGCTCGCCAAAAGCTGCCAGACTAGAGTCTGCAGGTTGATATAATATATCATCTTGATCATTTAACCATTTCGTCATTTTTATCATACCCGATAAAAATACTCGTGCGTAGATACACAATTAACCTTAGCCAAAATATAATATTTTCTCTCTTTAAAATCCCATGAATTTCAATAGTCCACAAATTCATTTTTGGCACTGTAAACCGACGCCCAGTGATTTCCTAATTAATTATTGATATTATTAAATTTTGGGATAAATACCTAAAATTACAAATCACACTTAATCAACGCAAAATAATAGTCAATTAAATAAACAAATCACCACCGCAATCGCATAAAATTCCGGTCACCGGCCATCCTGGTCTAATTTCCGAAAAATAAATAAATAATTAATTAATTATGAAAAATAATTAATAAATGCAAATAAATACCAAAAATGCACACTTAGGCTCATAAAGCCTAATTAAAAGCCGAGATAGGCTCAGAAAATTTCCAAACCACTCTAGATAAATACTAGAACTTGTTTAGGCCCTAATTACACTACTCTAACTACCTAACATGCGATAACAATTAATTAAATTGTCAATATAATCTAATTATCCACCTAATCCGTACTTAGTCTAAACTAATCAATCCTTAAACGTCATTAACTTACTAAGTAAGGATTAGTGAGTTAAACTCACTTGATTAATGATCCGCTCGAATCAAAGCGACGGGGACGCGGCGAGGGTCGAGACACTCCAAAGTGAGACCGCCAAACGGGGTTAGGAAAGCCTTGAAAGCGGCCCAAATAGTGGCTAGAATACCCATTGCTGTCCAGTTCTGTGGTGGTGCCGAAGAAGCTACTCTAGGACTGATTGAGGTGGAGACGAACAAGGAAGACCAGGGGGCTGCTGTGGGTCTAGGTGGCAACATGCGGCGGCTTCGGCGACCACGACGGTGACACACGGCTTCTGAGCGACCTACTGGTCGCACGGGCTGGGTGAGACGGGCACGACTGGGGCGGCGGTGCGACACAACGAGCAGGCATGCATGCGAGGCAATGAGCGGCTGCGAGGGGTGCGACAATGGCGTGTGGTGGTTTGGCAAGCTGCTTGGTGGCTTGCTGGCTTTCCTCTGGGTTGCTGAAGCTTCGAACAGCCAGAGGGGGAGGAGAGGGTCGACAGATGGGAGAGAAGAGGGAGGAGGGGACCGGTTTTGCTTGGAGGGAGCCACTAATGGTCTCTTCCTCATCTCCTTGTCCCCTTGGAGGTCTCCACCTTGTCCAATTGGCTTGCACAACCATTTTCAGACCAAAAACTCCCTTCTAGAAGCCTTGAAGAGGTCCATAAGTTGGGTCCATGGGAGCATACGAATTTTGAATGAATTTCCTTCAAATTGAACTCGATTCCTTCTTGAATCAATCCAATTTGACCTCTAGAAATTCCATTATCGAGTCAACGACCAAATTGGTATTTTTCATCACCAATTGATTCTACTTGCATCCCAATTTCACAATAAAAAATGGTCTTCGAAAATTTCCGGTCGAAAACGGCCCTATCTCAACTTTTTCGCCTAAAATCTCGTTTGCAGAAAAATCTTCAGAGGCTGAGTCGACGTTCTTAAAATGACTTGTGATATGATAAAACTTTCAATTTCTAAAATCGGATTCAAATTTGCGGTTAATTTCAATATGGTGTGATTTTAGTGTGACCTAGGCTATAGGATAGCTTTCAGAAATTTTTAGTGTAAATGACCCGTGGTCAATTTTCTTCAAGCCACAATGAACCTCTTCGACACATTAGCGACTTTTGGTTGTCGTGAAAATCTTGAGGATTCAAATACAGACACAGGGTACCAAAACAATAGAAAAATCAATCTAGTGTCGATCAATGAGAATTTTGCAATTTAGTGAAATCACCCACGTTTAACCACCCATCTCAGTCGAACTGACCTATCTCTAATTTTTAATCGATCTTACTGTGTCGAAATGATCTCTGTAGCTAAGCACGATTGAGTAGTCGATTCCTGATCGAATTCTCAAGTCTATTACATTAAAATCTCTTAATGACTTACCCATTATAGTTTTGTCTAGGAAAAAAATGGAGTCATGCGCAAATAGAAGATGCAACAAAGTAGGGCATTTATGACTCAATTTGATTCATCGAATAGTATCTACTGAAACTGCTTGCTTTATCAAGAAAGAGAGTACATTAGCCACTAGAATGAAAATATAGGGAGACAACGGGTCACCTTGACAAATTCCTCGAGTGGGTTTGAAAAAAGGCATAGGCTCCCCATTAAGTTTAATGCTGAAAGATACCGTAGAAACACATTGCATTACCTAGTTCACCCACCTTCCACAAAAACCCATCTTAATTAGGCACTCCCAGAGAAAATCCCATTCTATTCGGTCATAGGCCTTTTGCATATCTAACTTTAAAATCACTAAGAACATTTTTTTTTCCTCTCCCGTGTTCTCAGTCTATGTAAAACCTCTTATACTATCAAGATATTGTCTTGAATCTAGCATCCTCCTACAAAAGCACCCTATTCTGCTACAATTAGGTTGGGGAGTAAAGGGTTCAGCCTATTCATCAACTTCTTGGAGATGATCTTGTAGATAAAATTGCATAGGCTTATAGGGCGGAATTGTTCTAGCTTCTCTAGATTTTAGGTTTTTGGAATGAGGGTTATTGATGTTCTGTTAAGCTCATGGTTTAAGTATCCGTATCAAAAAACTGCTACACCTCCCTGAAAATCTCTTGATTTAAGTCTTTCCAATGATGTTAGAAGAATATAACATTTAACCCGTCAGGCCTGAGAGCTTTAGAAGCTCCTAATTGATATACTGCAACCGTGATTTCATCCATTGTAATGGGTTGTATCAATTGTTGATTCATAACTGCATCAACCGAACATGGAAGTTGATCTAATAATGGCTGAAAATTTCTGTTCCCCTTTGATTTATACAAATCGTTAATATACTCCTCTATCATTTCCTTGATAACCTTCTCGTCTCTCATCTACTGCCCTTTTGAATTTTTCAACATGGTGATTCTGTTTTAGATTCTTCTTTGGATAGTAATGGCATGAAAAAATTTAGTGTTTCTACCCCCCCCCCAAATTTTAAAGCCAGCTAATTCTTGATCTCATCTCCCAATATAACTCCTCTTGCCACCATAAACTCTCAATTTCTTGGTTTATCCTTTGGACTTTCATGTGATCATTTGACCCCCTAGGATTATTCATCAGCACTTGGAGCTCATTCCTTAACCATGAAGTCTCTTGTGTGCATTAGAAAATCTGTTTTTACTCAATTCAGCCAAATTTTGGGTTACTATATTCAACTTATCTACAATATTAATCCTTTTAGAATTTGTTGAAGCCCAAGCTTTCTTCAGTATTTATACACATTCCTCATCCTTCGTCCAGAAAGCTTCATATCTAAACATTCTTCTTTTGCGATCAATCCTTGGGAAAAGTGATAAAACAAGTGAACTATGATCTGAGCCAAGAGCTGGTAAGGCTAGGCATTCTGCATTAGGATATGCTAATCTCCATTCCATTGTACAAATTGTTCTATCTAACTTTTCCTTAACAAAGGCATCCCCTTCTCTATTATTTGTCCAGGTAAACACACAACCCTTACTTTCAAATTCATTAAAGAACAGGCATGCAGAAAATCCCTAAATGCTATCATTTGGTAATGCTCAGCTATCCTTCTTCCCTCTTTCTTCCAATGGTACAAGACTTCATTAAAGTCGCCTAGACATTGCTAGGGAAGATGATTTATAATGCTGTCTTTATGGATCGACTCCCATAATAATACTCTTTCTCTGAATTCATTCGGGGCATGTAGAAAGGTGATTCTCATGAGTTGTCTTGGTTCTAATATTTGACAACGGACATTTATATAAGTCCCTGAATATCCCTCGATTGTTAAATTTACCTGGTCATCCTAGAAAGTGGCCAATCCTCCAGCTAAACCCTCTTGATTCACCAAAAAACAATTCTAAAATTTGAGTCACCTTCTAACTTGTTGCACTATTTGCTCTTGATTTTTTGTTTCCATTAAAAACACTATACTCGGCATTTCCTGAGTCACTAAGACTCGCAATGATTGAATTGTCAATGGTGTGCCCAACCCTTGACAATTCCAATTTAGAAACTTCATGGATAACCCGATGGCTTATTAGGGCTAGCCACCAAAGCCTACTGAGTTGACTTTTTCTCTACCTCAATGGGAGTCTCAACAAGCTGTAAGTTGTCTAAAATTGGGATTTTTGAGGATCGAGCTCCATAAGGGCAGAATCTTTGCTCTTTCTTAGCTGAGGAAACCGTAGTACTTCTAGATTTAGTCCTTGTAATTCCCTTAGTAGCCTTTAAATTTTCCAGCGTGTTAAGTTCTGTTTCCTTCAATTGTTTTTTATAGCACACCAATAAAGATTCATCATCCAGGCAGCTACTACCCCTCTTCTGTTTTCCTTTATCTTCAATAACTATTAAGGCTAAAGATGAGGAAGAATGAGTATCTGTTGGTTGTGCTACACTCTCCTTGGGCTGCTTCTCACAAATAGACAAGATTGTTTTCCTAGACACCTCGGGTTTAGGGGATCAAGGGGTCTCTATCACCATATCCTCTTCCTCATCAATGAAATCCTATTTGCCATAGAAGATTTTCCCATACAGACTTAGTTCCTTCACCTCTGCTCTCAACCATTGGCCAAACTTTCCAGGTAGATTTTCCTCAAGGCCTGAATCTTTATATGGTATCTTTGTACAAAAGGTGGCATAATGCCCAATTCTTCCACAAGAGTAACAATAGTGCGAGAGTCTTTTGTATTTAAATTCTACCCAAACGTTTTTTTCTGCCCAAGTTAATAATGACTCCAGTCTTTAAAGGGTAGTTAGGTTCAGGTTGACTTTTGCTTTACCAACCTTGTAATTGTTATTTCCTTTGGCTTCTAATTTCACCTCCACGACTTCTTCAATTTTTGATGCCACATCCTTTACAACTTCGTGAGTAACTCAACCCAATGGGAGACCATAAAGGTGTACCCAAAAAGCACAATGGGTAAACTCATAACATAATTTAGGAATATCTGGATGACAATTCTGCAAAACTAAAAGATTGCTGGAAAATGACCACGGCCCTAAGTTTAGAACTCTCTGTTTATCAGCTTCGGAGGCAAAGGAAAATGAGAAAAACCCTAGCTCTAATAAGGTGCATTCCACATTTTCAGTCTTCCAAGCTCTCTTCATAGTATTAAGGAAAGCTTAAAAATTCACATTTGGCTTAGAATATAGCTTCCCAAACAAAGTCAGCTTGCATTCATTCAGTTTTTCTTCAGAAATACCATCTCGCACATCAACCATATCATCTTCGGACCACAAATTGCCAAGACTTTTGCACAGTGCCACCATTCTTCTTTCTTCATTATGCTCATTATCCATATTGATTTCTCTTGTATAGGACAATAAAGAGAATAACAATCCACAACTACTGTCCGAGAAAATTATAGTAAGAAGATTACCCTGAGGAGGAGGATTTGCAGTGCTGCGCCTTGGAGAACGCAGACTCTTTGGCATAGCAATAGGTAGCTTGAAGGGAGCTCTTACAATGTTATCGGGTTGTTAGATTGAAGCACCAAGTGAGGTGGTCAGAGGGTGGGATTTGTGATGGAAGAAAAGTGATAGAGACCTGAAAAATTAGGAGTAAAAGGAAACGCCAGATGGGTGGAAAGTCGATTTGGGTATTAAGGTTTTTTGGGTATTCTTCAATTTGGGATGAAAGACAGGTATGGTGGAGAGGGGAAACACCAGACGAGTGGAATGTCGATTTGGGTATTAGGGTTTTGTGGGTTTTCTTCGATCCGGGATGAAAGACAAGAAAGATGAAGAATAGAAGCGCCAGGTGGGTGGAAGAGGTTGCTATAAACATGTTAGTATGGGGGGATTTCGAGGTTAATAGTAGAGGAGCAGCCATTTCTACATCGGAGGTAGAGGAAGCTACAAAGGCAATAGAGAGGAAGCTACACAGGCGATAGAGAAGAACAATTGACCATAAGGCTTGACATTGGAGAGGATATTTTTTCAATGCCTTGATAGAATGACAAATATGGACATTGAAAATGTTGGGTCCTACGTGGGCCTTGTGAGATCTGACAACTCAATTCCGACTTAGGATGCCTATCAAGTTGGTGTAAAAACTGCCCCAATTCCTAATTAAGGTAATGTGTCATCTACGTTGAGGAGGAGGAGAATTTAGATCACCATTACTCTCCGACTAAATATGGCATCATGGTAAGAAACAAAATAGGGTGTTAAAAGAAGAATAGAAAGGGATCTCGTCCTCTTCCCTATAGCTTTTGTTAACAAAAGATTACGTGAGATACACTGTTAGTATAAAAGAGTTTTTACACAATTAATCACAGAGTAGAAACTTTCATCTATTAATAGAATAACTACATATACTAAAATTAAAAAATTTTAAACATGTTAGCACCCGAACCCTACTCGTGTAATCTATTTTTTTTACATTGTTATGGTGCATTTGGTAATCATTATATTCCCAGGAACAATTTTTAAGTATTTTAAGCCGTTTGGTAACTGTCCAAAATTTTTATTCTCGGAATAGAATTGCGTTTGGTTATATTCTAAAAATCTATAATCCAAATCATTTTTAAAGTAATTTTATTACTTTTTTCTTCTTCTTTTTTCTTTTCGTTTTTTCTTTTCTCTCTTCTTCTTCAAGGTCTACCAGTCGCCGGCCTTGGGATGACCAGCAACCAGCCAAACGAGGGCCGCCGGCCAAACGAGGGCTGGCTGTTAGGGAAATCCCTTATGATGTTTTGAAGATGACAAAATAAATCAAAGGCTACTAACATGTTTAATGGTTAAGTAAAAGACCATGCAGATGATAAAACATGTAAAGGATATTATCAAAGTGCGAAGACGACCAGAAGACTCAAAGTCTGAAGACTGCCAGACTCAAGACTCAAAGTCTGAAGATTGCTAGACTCAAGACTCAAAGTCTGAAGACTGCCAGACTTTAGTGTCAAAGTCTGTTCTACATCAAAAGTCTGCTCACTCTGACAAATTCCAGACTGAACGTGAATGATGAACCAGAAGACAAACTCTATGTTGAAGCTGAACTGAGTACAGACCTTAAAGCTAAATCTATTCAGAAGCAGGATATGTTCAGACCCAGATTGCAAAGTCTATCGCACTCAGACTCAGATTGTAAAGTCTATTGCTCTCAGACTTTACATCCAAATTTAATTAATCGTAACTCAAGCCCAATCATACAACGGCTAGTGATCTGGTTTGGATTCCACATCAAGATTGATTTGATTGATTCAATCTAATTGATTGATGATTGGATCTTGAAGACAAGAACTTTCTATACGAAGAAGCTTTACTTATGGAAACCAAGATTTCGTTTATATGGGCGATCGGAATCAATTTGAGATTTTACCTTTGTCACTCAACGGCTACCAAATCTTCTAGATACAGAGCTGTCCAATGGGTATATTGGAAGACGATTCTCCGAGATACTGTCCAACGGGTAGTTTGGAAGTGGATGAGTATTTAAGGAGATCATGGACCGATGAGCAAGTAAGAGACAGAGCGTAGAATTTATAATTCCAAAGTCTGAGCGACTTTCGATCATATACTTGTCTCTTGAGAGCTTAAACGTTTGTGATTATGAGAGAAATACCAAAAGAGTGACTTAGTGAGATAGTGTGATCTACTACTAAGTGTTTGCACTCGAAGTTGTAATCTCTTGTTGATTGCATAGTGGAATCCCAGCCAAGAAGGTCATTATCGTGGGAGAGTGGACGTAGGCTTGGATAAGCCGAACCACTATAAATCTTGTGTTCTTATTATCTTCCCTAACTCCTTTGTTTTACTTGAAGTTTATTTTATTCCGCATATACTTGCCAAGATTTATTTTATACACCTGTTCACCCCATCTAGGTGTTCATACTAGCTACATCAATTGGTATCAGAGCCAAGTGCTCGGTTTATAAAAGTGTTTTTACTTTTGAGCTAAAGATTCTTTATGGCTAGTATATTGGCACCAGGACTTATGGAAGGGCAAAGCAACACAAGGCCACCATATTTTGATGGAAAGGAAATTTATGCTTGATGGCACATTCAGAATCTAAGTCTGACTCAGATACAGACTCAGAATCAGAGTCTGACTCGGACACAGACTCATAATCCGATGAGGAAATCGAGGGGGAGAAATCAAATCCAAAAGAAAAGGAAAAGAATCGTGATCATCTCAAAAAGGCAACAAATTGAGGGGGAGCATTGATCAATTATGGAAAAATCTTTTTGGATTGATTGATCTTATTATGGATGGAATGAAAGGTAAATGTGTCAGAATTTGTTCAAAAAAATCCGGTTAGTACATCTTTTATTACCTTTTGTCATTAACAAATCTCTTACTGATATTATCATTTTATTATGACAAAAAGTGTATGTGAATTTCATGATGCATCTGTGATTTTTATTGGATATTTGCTGATATAATCGAAGTGAGCTATATTGCATATCTTTAATATTCGATAAAAAAAAGCTGATTTTTGGAAATTGTGATTCATGCAAGATATTGATTATCATTCTCTACGTGAATCCATTATTATCGCTTTTTGATTATGACAAAAAGGGGGAGAGAATATGAATATGCATATATGCCGATTGGTTGATATTATCTATGGCATAATATTGAGCTGCGATCATTTTTCAATATATTGTTGTGCCCAATCTATTTGCTATCTTCTAATATCCTTTGATTTAAAAGTATGTTTACAAATCTGCATATTCAGAGATTGTTTTGTCATCATCAAAAATGGGGAGATTGTTAGGGAAATCCCTTATGATGTTTTGAAGATGACAAAATAAATCAAAGGCTACTAACATGTTTAATGGTTAAGTAAAAGACCATGCAGATGATAAAACATGTAAAGGATATTATCAAAGTGCGAAGACGACCGTAAGACTCAAAGTCCGAAGACGCCGGACTCAAGACTCAAAGTCCGAAGATTGCCGGACTCAAGACTCAAAGTCCGAAGACGCCGGACTTTAGTGTCAAAGTCTGTTCTACATCGAAGTCCGCTCACTCGACAAATTCCGGATCGAACGTGAATGATGAACCAAAAGACAGACTCTATCTTTGAAGCCGAACCGAGTACGACCTTAAAGCTAAATCTGTTCGAAGCGAATATGTTCGGACCCGTTACAAAGTCTATCGCACTCGGACTCGGATTGTAAAGTCTATTGCTCTCGGACTTTACATCCAGTTTGATGAATCGTAACTCAAGCCCAATCATATAACGGCTAGTGATCTCGTTTGGATTCCACATCAAGATTGATTTGATTGATTCAATCTAATTGATTGACGATTGGATCTTGAAGACAAGAACTTTCTATACGAAGAAGCTTTACTTATGGAAACCAAGATTTCATTTGTATGGGCGATCGGAATCAATTTGGGATTTTACCTTTGTCACTCAACGGCTACCAAATCTTCTAGATACGAGCTGTCCAATGGGTATATTGGAAGACGATTCTCCGGGATACTTGTCCAACGGGTAGTTTGGAAGTGGAGGAGTATTTAAGGAGATCATGGACCGATGAGCAAGTAAGAGACGGAGCGTAGAATTTATAATTCCAAAGTCTCGAGCGACTTTCGATCATATACTTGTCTCTTGAGAGCTTAAACGTTTGTGATCATGAGAGAAATACCAAAAGAGTGACTTAGTGAGATAGTGTGATCTACTACTAAGTGTTTGCACTCGAAGTTGTAATCTCTTGTTGATTGCATAGTGGAATCCAGCCAAGAAGGCTGTTATCATGGGAGAGTGGACGTAGGCTTGGATTAAGCCGAACCACTATAAATCTTGTGTTCTTATTCTCTTCCCTAACTCCTTTGTTTTACTTGAAGTTTATTTTATTTCGCATATACTTGCTAAGATTTATTTTATACACCTGTTCACCCCCTCTAGGTGTTCATACTAGCCACATCACCGGCGACCTCACCAGAGTGTCGCTGGCCCTCAGCAAGGCTATGCCTTGTCGACCAAGCCTCATCGGCAGCTGGGTGAGCGACCTCGCCCAAATCTAGTGAGGCCGAGCTCGCCCAACCGCCGGTGGGGCTCAACCTCGCCCAACCGTCAATGGGGCTCGACCTCGCCAGGCTACCGCAAGGTCGGCCTCGCCTTGGCTCGGTGACCCGGCAAGGTCGATCCCCACTGGCGGCTGGGCGAGGCTCAACAGTGGCCAAGGGAGGCCCACCTGGCCACCAGCAAGGCTTGCGAGGCCTCACCGAACCTCGCCTTGGCCTGGCGAGCCTCCAGCTAGCTCGCTGGACCTCGCCTAACCGGTTGCTGGTGACTGGCGACGGCAACGACAAAGGCTGAAGAAGAAGAGAGAGGGAAGAAAAACAATAAGAAATAAGAGAAAAGAGAAAAAATAGGTTGGCTTGATTCTAAAATTGTTCTCGGAAACAAAAATTTTACCAAATGGATTTATGTTCCAAATCTACTCCCGAGAACAAAAGAATAGAAATTTTCATTGTTTGGCTGGTTGCCAAATGCGCCTTTAGTGTACCGAATAAAAGTCTTTACTTATCCGACTAATCCTAAGACATTTGACCCAGCAGATCAAACAAAATGCTTCCAAGCTAGCCAACAGTTCAGAATCATTTATGGGCCTCATCCTGTTGGCCCACGAAACTTTTCAGCCCGATCCACCGAAGAGGAATCTTGGCAAGCCGAAATAGGGAAGAAGTTGAATCGAGGTAACAAATCCGACTTTGAATTTCATATTCCAAGTACTCCAAATAGTTCAAGCCATCATTCATAGTCCTGATTTTGTTAAATCAGAAATATTCATTAGTATACAACATGACTATATATAATTAATAACTCGAAATGATAGGCAATAAATTATAATTTACAAAAAAAATGTTTAACATTAAGTTTTGAAAGGATAAAGAAGAAAGAGAGTGAAAAATTAGAAATGTAAGTAAACATAATTGAAATTTGCAGTAATATTGTGGATTACAAGTTTTTATTTTTCCTTTTTCTAAAAATTGACATAAGATATTCTAGGATGAAGACAAATTTTTCATCGCCGTTGATTAGCTATGGCGACAGGTATTTTCAATATAAAAGATTATCTAGAGGCTTTCAACCTAAATTGTCGCTAGAATGACTCATTTGAATCTATACTTGTTATAAGTGTAAGTCATAATCACATACCATAACGCGAAGAACAAACTCGCAATTCTCTAGCTTGTAAAATATCTTTCTTTTGCTAAAAGTGGAATGTCCAATATTAATTGAGCACCTGATTAGATCTTCACTATATACGATATCCATCAGTCCCACAACCGCTGGTTAATTACCAAGGCATACAAGCCCATGGTCTTAGGTGGTGATTCGGACATAAGACTTAAGTGAAAAGGACAAACACGCAATAACTTGAATAACTCCTTAAGTTAATTGGAAAATATCCTTAATATGTCGCTAACCGGTGGTCGATTCAGATCTCCTCGTCCACAAAAATCCCCATTAGTTCCCTTATAAAGCATCAAATCTTCAAAACATATGATCCCTTTAAAAAAATTTAAAAGTTTGTTTTCTTTTACAATTGTTTCCTTTTACTCCTAAGGTCGGTGGTTCACCTATATAAATATTCAATCTGATAAATGTTATCGATGTACGTCAGGGAAGAAAAGGAATGATTAGTCACCTCCAGCCCAATTCCACTAAAACAGGTCCTAATGGGTAAGTACCGACTTTGTCAATCTGGCCACACTAATGAGGAATAATGCCAAGATTCCTCGTACCTAGTCACGCTAGTCTAAAGTATAGCCAACCATCTAATGTCAATATGATGACCAAGAGATTCCACTTTCAATTTTGGGGAAGGGCAAAAGCTGAGATGGCACTCACTATGAAAAATACCATATTAAGATGGTAGACAAATTTCTTGAGGAGATAGATGTGAGATTTGAATTTTGCATGTATTTTCTTTCAAGAATATGTGAACTAGTGATTAATTTACTTCTTATGCAAGATGACGATGACGCATACCGCGACAATATGTATTTGCATGTTGACTAAGTTTCAGCTTAAGCAATGAAGTTACGTGGATAACAATATGTTAAATATTTTAAGAATTACTACAGAGGTTTGGTCGTAGATGACTTGTAGTTGTTTACGGTTAAGTTCTTCTCATAACTAGTTATATCAACATAAGAAAGAAGAAGAGCCTCAAGCTTTTTACAACTTTTTATGCTACAGACACTCCTTATCACGCTGATTGACGACAACATCCCTGGGTTTCACTTGAAAATGTTTTTAGAACTATAAAAATTTTCGATTGTAATTCTGCCCGCACAACCAAGACTAGGTTAGTTTGTGGGGCTCACCTCTTGATTTGATATTATTATTATTATTATTATTATTATTATTATTATTATTATTATTATTATTATTATTATTTTCTTTTCTTTTGTTTGGTTTTGAATTTATTAAACGACAAATTTACTCTTGGCCCTCTAACAAAGAACCTTTTTTTTTTTTTTTTTTTTTTTAACTCTAGGTGCTTCTTCCATACCCATTATATTTCTATTTTTCCTTCATAACTGCTTTCTTCTGTACTTATCCCCAATTATTAACTTGCGTGAAGATCTTCTGAGCAAGGAATAATCAGATGTACTTGCTAACTATTCCATGTATTCAAGGCAAAGATAATACTCCATAGAATAATAATTTAAAGAGCTTTTTTCTTGGTATTTGCATGATAATAATGGATGCTTCAAATTTTTATTGTAATTAACTTGGTCAATCTTCCGGAGGTTTGGCAATGGAGCACACAGGAGAGAGGGAGACTGACGTTAGGTCTATCCTAGGAGAGATAGGTGGGCATGGAGTTTTTCTTGAATGGGGCAATTTGAGAAAGAAATCAACAATTTGATAGTTTTTTATGTTGGTGGGAATACAACTCAAAATCGAATGTAAAGAGCGACAATGATAATCATACATTTTAAAATGTGAGGTGGTACTTGATAAGAGAAAATACAATTTGGAAATGGTTCTTGCAAATTATTTTTCAATAAAATATAAATGCGAATAAAAACAAACATGTTAAAAACTTTAGAGGGACGATAACGTGTGTGTGTCTACTTTATGAGTGGATTGGTATTGCGACGTCCACATCATGCACTTTCATTTGAATATTATAATCGACAAGAATGGACCGAAGAAAAAGATAATAAAAGACACCCCATCGAGCCTCCCACCTCCATAAGTCCGGTGTCAGATGAAACACGAAAACATACAATAAAATGAAACCTTCACAAGTCCAGCACTTCCCCGGTCATTCATTCCACTTTTGCATGCTGGCAATTTCGATAGAATAACTCCTTTAGCTTTTCTTATTTGACATTTTTTAATCATGATTTGGGTCAACACAAGGTCACAGAAAGTATATTGCCTTTCAACCTTTAGAAATATATTAAGTAATTAAAAAAAAAAAAGGAATATCGATTATTTTCTTCGCTAGTGCAATCACGTGAAAGATAATATTTCTTCGCTAGTGCGATCACGTGAAAGATAATATCCCCCCATCATCATCTCCAGATTTCCCCATCCCTGTCCATCAAATTCCTCGTTGAAGAAGCAGAAGAAGAAGCGTCATACCTCAACAGCATCCACAGAGAGAGAGAGAGAGAGAGAGAGAGAGATGGAGCCACCTCCGACCCAGAACATTAGCAAGAGTTACTCAGTGACAGAGGACGGACAGGACAAAGCCATCAACGAGTGGTAACTATGAATTTTCTTTCTTTTTTTCCTTTCGGGTCTTGTGGAGTTCTTATTCTAGAAAAGTTGGGTCCCTTTCTGTTTCTCAAATTTTCGAAACGTTGCGGTTTGGTTGATCTTGGGATGCAGTTGCTCCTGCTGCTTTGACTGTTCGGACAGCTGCCTCGATTACATCTTCTGCAACCTTTGCTAGCGGGCTCGAGGCGACTGATATGGAAGACTTACCATTCGTTCTGATCTACGGTTTCTCTAAATTAGCAAAAGAATTGTAGAACTCGCTGAGAGAGAAATGTGTTGCTAGTTATTGGGTTCCCTCTCTCTGAACTGTTCTGTGATGTTTGTGCAGCACTGGATTTCAGTTAGAGAGTAAATTTTTTTCCTGGCTTGTTATCTGATGCAAGAAAATCTCTGTTCTGTGATCTCTTGTGTTTGAGATGGCTCTAGTCCAGGATGGCTTTCATATTAAAATGAGAATAAAAGTCAAAACTAAAGGTTAAGGTCCGATAATCTGTGAGTCCGGATTACAATTTCCTGTGCTCTGCATCACCTGTGCTTCGAGCCCTTCTTTCTCTCTCTATCCCGTACTGCTTCTAGGAGAAACGTTTGAGTTGATTGTCTGGTGCGAGACATCTGATAAAATTGGAACGACAGAGAGAAGATTAGAATGATGCGCACTAAGGAAGCTTTGAGTTCATTGATGAGATCTTCTGGCTCTGTTACCTTACCCTTAGGCATTTAGTGGTAACTCTAGTGTCGCATGACTTGTATCAAATGGCATCAGAGATTGCAATTGATTCTCGAAAAGGGCGACTTGAGAAATTTGATATTTATAGGCCAAGCTAGATGACGGGCAGAGTGCAAAGATGACGTCTGATTTCGTGGCGGGGTCAATATAGCGGTGTTATCTGCGAGTTAGCGAGTTAGGTTTAGCGAGTTAGGTTAAATGTCATTAATAAAGTTCAAAGAAATAAAAGCACTGAAGCCTATTAGAGTTGAATCTAAGACTTGCATATCGCTCTCACTCAGCCGAGCCCTATAAGGGGCCTCTGACTCTGGCTCTTTCTTTCGCTTGGAGTCCAATGTCCTTTCAATGGCAAAATCATGTATCTGCCATAATAAAGAGGTTGCTGTTATACACCGCCTGCCCAACCTTCTAAAGGAACTATGCAAGGATCAGAATGGGCGCTTGGCACAAGGATTCATCCACTGCAAGAAAAGAAATTCGAGTTGTTTGAGAATACCAAACGTCTTAGGTGATTACCATAAGAAGAGGAAAAGAAAAGTTATAAAGGAAAATGCATATGAAACTAGAGAAACCAGTCCACATAGCGCAAAAGAACTTTTAAAGATCTTGTTATGCAATTAAAATGGTCTAAGCAGTTTAGTCCCCTTTGCAATTGACAGCAGGTAATTTTGTCAAGGTTTTGCATTCGTGTTGGAGGATTTGGATTTGATCTGCAGAGCACAAACTGAGTGCTGTCAAAGATCCAATTCAATATTGGTCATTCGATGATTAAGTTGATCAGTGAGAATAATGCACCAGCAAAAATCAAGTTGTGAGTTGGTGAGAGCACACATACCTTCGCGCGAACACCTTACCAGCATCAAAAGTTCTCAGTGCTGATACTGTGTCATTCAATGTGACCTTCTGCGCTCATCTCAAGTCTTGTGCTAGTTTGATGTCCTAACATCATTGAAGTTGACAGTTCTCGAGTGGATTTGACCATCTAGAGAGCTTGTTGCAACTTTTCTCGGCTTTCCAATGTTTGTCGCACAACCGGGGCCCACATTGAGCCAGCATGGCTTTATGATCCTATTGATGGCTCTAGGACACGACTGAGTGGCTTCTAGAAATAAGGTAAACCTCATCTGATCCATTCGTTCTCTGTCAAAATGCACTCGATTGAGTGATTCCATTTGTGTTCTAGACACTGGTATATTATGAACTACTGGACAATGGAGCTGCAATAAGTCCGATTCTTATCTAGGGAAGTTAGATGTCCTCGTCCTTCAGTTTCCTTTCTCTCCACAAACAAAAAAGATATGCTGTTTTTTGCTCCATTTTACTATGGCAGTTTATGAATGATGATGATGATTTTGAGCATAAGCCTTTGCCTTTTTAACCGCTTCTGCACATGAACATCAATCTTCATACATGGCAAAAATCGTAAGCTTGAAATAATTGAGACCCATAGAACAATGTTGAAGCTGCCCTCGGATTCTAGACGAAAACTCATGGAACCACATTGTGCAGGGTCCAATAACATGTCAAAATTGGACTCAGAATAAGCCATTTTCTGAGATCATCTGTTGAAAAATCTACAAAACAACTAGGGATTTTTCATGACCAAATCAAACAAACTTTATTCCAGCTGGAAGATTTGCAGACTTAATCATTTTCTACTCATGTAGATGAGTAAAAAGGATACTTGATTCTTCTTTGTTCCTGTCATCATCTCTATCAAGTAATTCTGCATTTTGAAGACAGGTCAATCTAAATTCGGCCTTCAAAGGCCTTGTTCAAATGCTGGCCAGATTGATGCCAAACACCTACTCTTTTGTTGGCTTTAGGAAAAAAATTGACATATCAGAGATCGATATCGCCGCTTGGACCCCTAATCTGACCTTGCAGAGCACAACAATTCGCTTTTGCTACCGTATGATACTTGACTTTGACACCACCATTACTTGCATGGCTGCTGGAGCTTTACTGCTGGTGCATAGTGGATCATTCCACTAAGACACTGCAGATAATCATTCAAGACTTTTGGCATTTTTAATAGCTATTTGTCGCTATAATATACATGCACCTAGTTACTAACTGATGAAAATGAGTACGTCTCTTTATAGAGCTGATCTTTTTTTCTTCATATGGGAGATTATTTTCAACTTTGAGAGTGAGGTGCACTTTATGGACTAATCACTGTTCTTTCTTGGAAAAATGCATCATTTGCCACTTTCGTGTGCCTCTCTCTATCTCTCTCTCTCTCTCTCTCTCTCTCTCTCTCCCCATTAACCAGAATTGTGGAATTGCACCGAACTCAGACAAAAGCGACGTCTAATAATGGCCCTTCCACTCTCTGATGTGGTTAGCTCCCAATTTGACACTCAGTTCCTACTGATCTGTGTTAGCTCTTCTTGTATAAATTGCTTGTGCTGATCCGTGATCTCTACCACTTGTCACTCAAACCAGTAACAAAATATCTGTGGTTTTTTGTTGCGAAGATATGAAGTACAGCTCAAAATTTTCATGGTTTCCATGCTTCTGCATCCTGTTCTGCAGCCTTTTTGTGTCCTCTCAGCTCGATTATAAGTTCTACGACAACTCTTGTCCCAATCTGACGAAACTTGTCCGGTTCGGCATTTGGTCGGCTATGGCGAACGAGACCAGGATGGCTGCGTCTATCTTGCGCCTACATTTCCACGATTGTCTTGTCGATGTAATTGAACTCTTCAATTGCTTCTCCTGGATGGTGTAAATTGGCACATCCGAAACTTTCTTTTTTTGGTAACTTGGACTAAAGTTTAAATTGGTTTGTGTGTGACAAACATCATAAGATTTAGACAGCTACATTTTTGGAAGCCTCGATTGAGCGTGCTGAAAGATTAAAAAATGCTTTAAGCTATACCGTTACTGAATAAATTTTCTTTTACTGATGAACCAAATTGCAGACTCTCCTGTAAACATCTTTTCTTTTTTGCATGGTCAGGGATGTGAGGGCTCGGTCCTGCTAGATGATACAAGCACAATAAAGGGAGAGAAGAATGCATTTGCCAACCGTAATTCAGTGAGAGGTTTCGAGGTCATTGATGCCATCAAGGCGAATGTGGAAAAAGCATGCCCGGCCATGGTTTCTTGTGCTGATATTCTCACTCTAGCCGCAAGAGAAGCTGTTTATTTGGTAATCAACTCTGCTGTTGTGTGTCCGCTCTTCATGAGAACAGCTAGCTTCGCCTTTCGACCAGCTCATTCTGACTCTGTGTCACTAAACGAACGTGCATTTGCACTTTCTTTTTTCTTTTATATCTTTAGACAGGAGGGCAATTTTATGCAGTGCCCTTGGGGCGCCGAGACGGTTTAAGTTCGAGCGATAGCGCTGCCAACGATCAGCTGCCTTCACCATTGGAGCCCCTGGAAAACATCACTGCCAAGTTCACCTCTAAGGGTCTTGACATGAAGGATGTGGTAGTGCTTTCAGGTTCATATCTGTCTCTACAACTACCAACTAATATTATTTATCCTAGGTAAGAAGATAAGACCAATTTGCGCTCTTTATTTCGGGATGCGCAGGTGCGCATACAATAGGCTTTGCTCAATGCTTCACGTTCAAGTCGAGGCTCTTCAACTTCGGCGGCTCCGGCAAGCCTGACCCAGCACTAGACACATCGTTTCTGCAAAATCTACAAGTGACGTGCCCCAACCAGGACGACTCTGACGCCAAGTTGGCTGCTTTAGACACAACAAATGATAAATTCGACAACAATTACTACAAGAACCTCATCAACAACTCCGGGTTGCTCCAGTCGGACCAAGCCCTCATGGGCGACAACAGAACCGCCGCAGCGGTCATGTACTATAGCAAGTACCCCTTTCTGTTTTGGAGGGATTTCGGAGCGTCGATGGTAAAAATGGCCAGTATCGGCGTTCTCACTGGACAGAATGGTCAGATTAGGAAGAACTGTAGGGCGGTGAACTAGAAGCCTTAAGCATGCAAGGACAAGAACTAGCTGAAGGTAGGTCGAAGTTATTCGCAAGTGTGAAACTACAGTTTCTGTATATTAATCAACTGTATTGTGCAATTAGTGTGGCATAATCAGTGGCAAGACAAGCAACTTTATGCAATCCGACTAAATAATCTCGGATGTACGAGACTACTTCGATGTTAAAAATGGAAAGGAAAATCTCATAGACGTCGACTGCGATCCATCATTCTCTTTGTCCAATAAATAGATTACAGACTGACCGAGCCGACAACTTGAACTGTCGGCATCAGATTCATACGAAGGCATTACTGAAAAATCCAATCTTCAAAGAAGACCGTATTTCGCACAACTAAGAAAGGCATTAACATTTGCACTGCTAATAATTTTCGGCCAACCTCAAGTCCTTGTGAACCCGGAAAGGACCATATTGATATGTACGAGGAATGACGAATCGAACTGGGAAGAAGCAGTATGGTATCACTAAATAAGATTGCTGCAATGATTCGAACTACTTGCTTCCTTCAAAAGGCGAAAGATTTCTCTGGGAGCAGTTCCGACAACCAGCATTAAACCGAGAGGGAGATTTGCTGCTTGTTTCAGGGCATTATCGAACTAATTTTATCCCAGTTCAAAGCGAGCACTCCCTGAACCATGGCCGGCGAGTAATTTGGATTCAGACTAGCCTGCAAGATCTTCAACTCCAATAACCCCGATCACCTCTAATGGAAAACACACTAGTCCTAATGAACTGGCTCAGCCTGAGGACCGCATCTGACTGAGAACCACTAGCCGAAAGTCCTACAACGCAAGCACGACTGACACTGCAGCACCAACATCTCGAAGCGTATTGATCCATCACTAGCATTGTAATGTGAATCACGGCCAAGTTACCGGCAGCACGAGGCAGCGGGAAAGATCGCAGCTTAGCTATTATGAGCCAGAGGGAGACGGACAACATTTACCAGATGACCAGCAATCAAAAAAGCAACTGTAGCATCGAGAAATCAGCCAGTGAAACCCAAACATAAACCACAAAACAGACGATGTCCGCATTGATTTACAAAGGACAAATGTATTTATTACTTTCGGTCCAAAATCAGCCGAAGATTTTCGCGATACGCTTCGCAAGAAACTTTCTTATTTTATGAAAAATCGACGACCGCTTCTTCTCCTTCTTCTTCCTCCTCGCCGCCTTTCTCTTGCCATCGCTTCCCTTCCGTCCTGACTGCCGACCTCTTCCTCCTCCTCCATGATCGGTCTTCTCCGCCATCGCTCTCGCTCGAGCTTTAGGAAAGACACTCTCTCTCGCGCTCACTTTCCCTTCAACCTCACCTCTCAAATCTCCTTCTTCCTCAATTTTCTCCTCCTCTTTCACTCTCCTGCTCAACCTGTTTCCTCCTCTCGCGTCCCTCAGCCTCGCCAGAGCCAGATTCCTGCTCCCCTCCGCCGCCTGCTTCTGCTCCATCGACGCCGCGACCCGCCACTCCGCCAGCGACTCCTCCTCCTCTGCCTGCCGCACCAGTTCCCAGTACTCCTCCCCGCTCAACGTCACGAGGCTGCTCTCTCGTTCGGCACAACTCACGAGCCGGGCTGCCTCTGCCTCCGACTCTATGGCGCCTTCCGCCTCGACCCTCACCGCCCGCATCCCGAGCTGGAGAGCTCGGAGCTTCTGCCGCTTCACTCGCAGGACCTGCTTGAGCTTCTGCCTCACCCGCCGCCCCTCGTCAATCTCCTGCTTGAGCGCGTCCGTCCCCCCGCGCATCCGATCTAATTCCAGAGCGAGCTCGTTGACCGCCTTCGTCCCCTCGAGCTCATCCCTCTTCTTGGCCTGGATGGAGGCCCCTGTGGATTCGAGCTGGGACTGCAGCTCCGAGGCGAGGACGCTCGACACGGAGGCCCTGCTCCGGGCGCCCTCGACCGTGGCCTGCAGCTTCTCGAGCTCGTCGAGGAGAGGGCGAGAGTCTAGCCACGACTGCATCGCTCCGTCTCTGGCTTTCTTGATCTCGTCCTTCGTTCTGGCGAGCTCGGCGATCCTGGCCCTCAGCAAATCCCTCGCTCCCGCGTTTCTTGCTCCGTCCAAGTACTCCCGCGGTCTCTCCTCGTCGGACGACTCCATCCTGGAATCCTGCCACCGTGCTGGGCTGAGAAAATCGAGGTTGCATGCTATATCTGCCCTTGCAAATGAAGGGTTCTTATTATTTTTTATTTTTTTCCAGTTTCATGGTTTGCCGGCATGATTGTTCCACCATTTTTGTCGCGGCGGGCATGAGTTGCAATCGATCTCGAGTATAAAAATCGATCGAGAAAATGGCAGTCGGCTTCGAAAGCTGCGTGCTTTGTTCTATCCGGGCGCACAGGGAAGGGGGACTGTCCCATGCGTTGGCTCTGCAAGCTGCCCGTGAAAACCGAGGGAAACATCGCTGGTGGGAATACGCATCGAAGTGTCCGAAGGACAAAAAGCGGGGATGGCAGTGGGACGATCCGTTCTGGTTTGATCCTCAAGTCTTTGCTTGTGTCTTTGTAAGATGGGAGGGATTAAGGAACGATCTCCGGAACCGGGGACCGGACTGAATTGGTCGGGTCCTTCTTTTTGGGTGGTCCAATAGAACCAGTCATGAGCTATGAAGCACCAACATTCTCCAAGAGTATTCGTGTCGTGTCGAACACTTTGTCACATGTCCGACGCTTTCCAATACTCTCCAACATTCGGTCAACACGTGTCGAAAATTCCGACACCTAGTCAACTTTCTCGACACTCTCCGACACTTAAGTCGGGATTTTGGCATACGAGTTTTTAACATGTGATTCCGATATTGAGATTAATTTTAAAAATTCAATAAATGAGAGGTCAAAATATAAATGTGAAAAAATAAAACACAATAATAATAAAAAATGAAGAAAGAATAAAAAACTTAGTCTTATCTTCTCTCCTGACTCTCACTTTTCGTGATACACAATTCACCCAATTAAATTTTTTTTCTCATCTTTCAACATATCTAATATGTGAGTCCGAATATAGATCGGTTATTTTTTCTCCAAGTTTTATGAATTAGTGAAATAGATTTGAATTTGTCAAATTGAAATAATTAATGATATTAATAAATGACGAATTAATTTTTTTAGTATATATTTATTCTAGGATTATTTATTTAATTTGATTCAAATTAATATATAACATGTCTCAACGTGTCGGAATTCTCTGTTTTTTTTTTTAAAACAACGTGTCGGCGTGTCGTGTCGTGTTACATGTCGCGTGTCAGTGTTGGTGCTAGTTAGGTCATGAGGTGTAAAGAATAAGACCAAAAGAGAAAAAGAAGTGTACCAAAAACATTTTTTATTAAAAAAAAAAAATCAGTCCCAGCTACTCACTCCAACGTGGATACTAATTTTCCTTTTAAAAATTGGAAATCAGACCAAACTAGCTAATTCGGAGCAATTCTAGTTCGATTGGTCCGTCTTGCTCACTCTTAAAAGGGATAATCTCTTGTGATTAGGTGGTGGTGAGATGACTCCGACGTTGGGTTTTGTCAATGTTGGTAGATTCTCATGTGATATTGGTAAAAGTTTGGATATTATGAGTTGACGAGTCCAACCTCAATGGCCATTGCCAACTAATAACCAACCTTCGACATCGGACTAGATCTGATCTTGGGCCAGTGGCCTATGGGCCCCTCTAGATTCGACCAGTGCCATCTAGGACCGAAGGCACCATTGGGTAGGCCTCGTGCACAGGCCTACATTACAAGGCCGTACTAGGCCAAAGCTCGATTGGGTCCAAGCCGGGGCTCACCCAACCCCGATGGAAGGGTCCACACTATCCATCGACCAACTCTACTCAAGACAAATATTCGAAACTCAATGGTTGAGTTACCTTTCTCTTGCTTCTTTAAATTTTCAACCATTACAGTCATGTTCGTGCCTTTTTTTTTTTAATTTTAATTTACTTTGTCGATGTAACTCCATTAAACTTACTTTCTTTTTATCTTGAAATTTTTTGCTCTTCATAGTTGCACTTTTTTTTTTCTCCAACCTATTTGATTTCATTAATTCTCCACTATGTCTGTATGTTGCCCTAACTATATCTTTTCACTAAACTGGTGATTCTTCCTTTACATTTTCTGTTTCATTCATTCATTCACACGCTGACGTTTTCTTTTAGTTGACAAATTGAAGTTCATACTTCTCTCCTTGCCGTAATTTCTTTTTTGTTGATAATTCTAAAAAAATTCGCAGATTGCATCTACTCAAAAATTACTATGTGTTTGTGCATTAAAAATATATAAAAATAAGAACCAAATGATAATTATCTTAATTTCCTCGTTTAAGCATTGAAAAAGAGAAGCCAGTGGAGCGTAAGCCCCGTTCTGTTAGCCCAATGGGCCAAGTGAATAACTATGAGCACCGGCCAATTCAGCTTCGGGAGAGCCCCACGGAGGCTCCTCACGCGTCTCAGCCTCATCGCGCGGCGGCGATGGGAGCTCCAAACCCTCGAAGCCCATCTCGTTTCCGAGACTGCATCTCTGCAGCACGTGGCCCGGGGACTTTCCTGAGCCCAGCCCAAATAAAGATTGGGGTACGGCCCACTCCCTTCGTCCACTGGCTATATAATGCTTTGTTTCGAACTTTCATACTTAAACTAGAGAAAGTCGGACATCACAGCCGATGTGGGACAGAATAATCAAAACGCGCTCAAGTTCATGAATCTTTCTTTTGTCCAAGACAATGTGGGAAAGTTTTAGTAAAGGGCTTTTTATATATGGGAAACTTTTGCTCGGAGTGTCCACCATTGAGTGAGTGTTTTTATCCTATTCTTCCATGCAAAGGCGCAATGATAGCAACAAGTTCATTGTCTCTTGGTTGCAGGTTTTCACGTTATCTGATCTTATTAAATCTTTTTCATAAAAATGCAAAAGATGTGAATCGATAACTTTTGTCTTATTATAAAACTAACTTTGTCTTAATTACATTCCTCTCAAAATTGTATTTGCACACCTCAAGAGTGTCGGTTTTTATTCAACCCCACTTTGAAAGTGTTGAATAAAGAGCACTTCGAGTTTGAAGGGAAGAATTTCACACACCTGCTTTGGGGCATTGAATAATAATAGAGCACACGTTTGACAAGTTTGGATGGAACCAATTTCACCCATCTAAAAGTTTCAATTTCTACGATAAAGTAAATTTATTGATGTTCGAAATCATGTTTTTGTCAAAAGCTCACCCTATGTCTGCTGACTTTTAGATACATGTTGAAATTTTTAATGGTCCAAAATAGCCCTCATTTATGATAAAAAGAATGAGGGATAACTACAGCTTTGATATAATGATTTTTATTAGTCTTTTCTAAATTTTTGTTTCTTCTTCTTCTATGCTTAATTAGAGAAGTTTACATGTCCGTTGTTTTTTTAGGAGAATCATATGACAGTCAAGCATTTTAATAATTTTGATTATGAAGATTCTAATTTAAAATAATATTGATAAAGTACATTTAATTACAATGTTTCTCTTAAGTTCAATATGGAATAACTCATTGTTACCACTTAGTGGCATAAAAGAAGCAAGAGCAATAATTAGACAATAAAATAGATAGAATAAGAAAATAAGTCTGATACCAAATTTGCGTGGTTCGATTAATATGACCTATGTCCATGAGAGAAAGACATAGAATTCCAATCGTTTAGGATCGAGACCATGTGGCAACTTAGGCTTTCTTAGATAAGTGGAGCATTGAAGTTAAAGCTTTTCTCAAGAATCAATTGCTCACTAACTCACCCAAATAGTTCGTAGAGAGAGAAAGTTTCAGGGAGAAGTTTTAGAAGATATTGCTTTGTATTATTTTATTATTATTATTATTATTATTATTATGTTTTATCTTTTGTTCCATTCATTCGAATGCTGACGTTTTCTTTTAGTGGGCATATTGAAGTTCATACTTCTCTTCTTGCTGTAATTTTATTTTTGTTGGTAATTCTAAACAAATTCGTGTGTTGCATTTACTCAAACTATTATTAGTCAAAACTACGTCCTCAACTCAGAAGGAAAAATTAAGTATACTTTTTTCATTTTTGTCAAGTCCGTTCCTCTTTGTTTTAATGATAAGAATAATTATTAATTATTTTAGTGGGTGGAAGTATAGACGCTCCATAGGCCATGATTAGAACATGCACTGTGGTGGTTTGCCTCGTTGACCAAAAAAATAAAATTATCAATTTCCCAATGAAGAAATGGATATTCAAATTCAACAAACCCATGGTTATCTACAAATTACTATGTAAGCGTAAATAAAAAAAATATAAAAAAAATTAGAACTCAATAATAATTTTCTTAACTTACACGTTTACGCAATTAAAAAAGAGAAGCCACTGGAGCGTAAGCCCCGTTCTGTTAGCCCAATGGGCCAAGCGAATAACTGTAAGTATCGGCCAATTCAGCTTCGGGAGAGCCCCACAGAGGCTCCGCACGCGTCTCAGCCTCATCGCGCGGTGGCGATGGGGGCTCCAACCGCTTAAAGCCCATCTCGTTCCCGAGACTGCATCTCTGCAGCACGTGGCCCGGGGACTTTCCTGAGCGCGGCCCAACGGAGGTTGGGCTACGGCCCATTCGCTTCGTCCAGTGACCTGATGGACGTTTACCTCGAACTTTTCGTACTTATAGTAGACAGAGCCGGATGTCACGGCCGATGTGGGACATTAATAAACAAACACGCACAAGTTCGTAAATCATTCTTTTGTCCAGGACAATGTAGGAAAGTTTTGGTAAAGGGCTTTTTATATATGGGAAACTTTTGCTTGGAGCATCCACCATTGAGCATTTTCTTTCCTATTCTTCCATGCAAAGTTGCGATGTTCGCCTCTTCATTGCAGGTTTTGACGTTATCTCATCTTATTAAATCTTTTTCATGAAAACGCAAAAGATGTGAATCGGTGAATTTTGTCCATTATAAAATTAACTTTGTCTTGACTACATCCCTCTCAAAGATTGTCTTTGCACACCTCAAAAGCGTCAGTTTTTATTCAACCCCACTTTGAAGGTGTTGAATAAAGAGCACTTTGAGTTTTGAAGGGAAGAATTTCACACACCTAAAAATTTAATTTTTAGGTGAAGTAAATTTATGAATGTTCAAAATCGTGTGTTTGTCAAAAGTTCACACGAATTCCCCCCCCTCAAATAATTGCAGATACACATGGAAATTGAAATGGTTCAATATAGCCCTCATTGGAACCTCATAGTAAGATTAATGAAGAATGCGTCTGTTTCGAGAAAAGATTGTTTTCGAAAACACTATCTTAAAAATAATCGCTTGTGTCACTTATAAAAATAAATGAACGGAAAACATTTTGATTGATCAACAAAAATGTTTAAATATGAATTATTATTGTCATTAATAATAAAAAAATATTTTTCATTTATTATTATTTCACTTCATCCGGTGGCTTTGTAGCTACATTGACTCAAACAATCGTACTTAAAATGAACAAATAGGGACAAGTAGAAAGAGGAGAGATATACATCCAATGAAAACGCATTCAAGCCGTGAATAATCTTACTCATTGAGCATTTAATCCTCTTCTTCCATGCACAAGGTTATTACAATGATGACCAACAAGTCCATCATCTCTTCATTGCGGATTTTTGCATTATCTCATATCATTAAATCTTTTCGTGAAAACACAGAGATGTGATTTAGTGGCTGACTCCTATCCTATCATAGAAATAACTTTGTCGTCACTGCATCTCTCTCGAAGGTAATCTTTACATGGCTTGAGATCTTTGGTTTTTAACTTTTCATTCAACACCCGCTTTGGGGGCATTGAATAATGGAGCACACATTCAACAAGTTTGGGTGGAACCACTTTCAACCACCCAAAAATTTCAATTTCTATGGGAAGTAAATTTATTGAGGCGGCCTTGCTTGCGGCCACCCAGATCTAACAAGGGCTTTCATAGTGGCCACACCAGGCAAGGGCTGCCTTGCCCTTAGCCGTGAAGGCCCTTGCCAAATCTGGGTGGCCACGAGTGAGGCTACCTCACCTAGATTTGGTGAGGGCCTTTGTAGCCTCTCCTAGGCCTTCATGGCGAATGAAAAAAAAAAGAAAAAAGAAAAAAAAGTAAAGCAATAACAATAACAAAAATATAAATTTTAAAAAAATTCACGTAAGATAATTTGTTGAAAATGGCATTCAAATGATCAATTTTGCTCTAATATATCATTCAAGTAAGTGAAAAAAAAAATTATGGCATTCGGTGAGCACCATAAAAAGTTATGGCATTTGCATTGTTCTTATCCCTAAAATGACAAAGCAAGAAAATAAATTCAATACCGGATTTACATGATTCAGTCAATATGACGTATGTCTATGGAAAGAGCAAAATAGGACTCCACTATAAATCAAGCAATATAACAAAAATTTTAATCACAATCAAGTTAGTCAAAAGCTCATTAGGAAAATGCAAAATAATTTAGCCTAAAGGACTTTAGGCAAATGCAAAGGCTGTTTGGTAAATTATGCTTTGAGAAGCAATTTTGAGATAAATGTCGTTTGGTAGAAAACACATTTGAAAAATTCTTTGGGTGATTAATATTACTTTTTTTTTTAATTTCATTTGTTTAAAATCGAAAAAAATATTGTATGCAACTTTTTAAATATAAATTTTGACAATAATACTAAAAAAATCAAATGTAATTTTTTTTTTTTTAAAAAGGCCAAACCCTTTATTAGAATTTTTTTTTAACTTTTATTTGCTTAAAATTGAAAAAAAAAGTATGCAAATTTTTAAATATAAATTGTGACAATAATGCTAAAAAAAAATCAAATACATATATATATATATATATATATATATATATTATTTATTTATTTATTTATTTTTCTTTTTAAAAAAGACCAAATCCTTCGTCGAAATTTTTTAACTTTTATTTGTTTAAATTTGAAAAATAATGTATGCAGCTTTTCAAATATAAATTTGAAAATAATGCTAAAAAATCAAATACGAATATATAATTCTTTTAAAAAGATCAAACCCTTCATTGGAATTTTTAATTTTTATTTGTTTAAAATTGAGAAAAATAATGTATGCAACTTTTTAAATATAAATTTTTACAATAATACTAAAATAGCAAATAAATATATATAATTATTAAAAAAAAGACTAAATCCTTCGTTGAAATTTTTTAATTTTTATTTGTTTAAAATTGAAAAAATAATGTGTGTAACTTTTTAAATATAAATTTGAAAATAATGCTAAAAATCTAATACATATATATTTTTAAAAAAAAAGACCAAACCCTTCATCGGAATTTTTAAATTTTTATTTTTTTTTTAAATTGAAAAAATAATGTATGCAACTTTTTGAATATAAATTTTGACAATAATGCTAAAAAAATTAAATATATATGCTAAAAAATCAAATATATAAATATTTTTTAAAAAGACCAAAATATTTAATTTTTTTAGCATTTATTTAAATTTGATTTTTAGCATTATTTTGGCATTTAAAAAAAATAATAGTGAGGGCAAAATAAGAAATTTGAAGAATGAATGATGATAGTTTTGGAAAAAAAAAAAAAGTTTTAGCATTTGACCAAATGCTCAAAGCTCAAAACTAGTCCCTACTAGTATTAGGCTTTCAGCTTTCCCAATGCTAGCTTTCACTTAAAAGTTACTTCAAAATTGTTGCCAAACAGTATTTCTCCAGGGGGCTTTGGAGGTTGAAAATCCCTTGGAAATACTGAACCAAACGCACCTAGTGTTTCCTAAGCTCAAGTTACATCAAATAACCCACTATTGTTCACAAAGATATTACACCAAATTTTAACACAAGATTTTCATACCTCCCAGCACCTGGAATGTAATTCACGAGCATAAATTCCCCTTGCATACTCTTCACAAAGAAGGCGCTTCTTGTAAGAGTGGAATCCAATATAAGAAACCTATTCAAACTAGGAAACCACTCAAAAGATAAGACCTACTAAAATAATGGAACTTCCCATTCGGATAAAATTTATTCATTTACTCAAACGTAAAACTTTCTATTCAGTCAATTCTATGTTTTCATGATAATGTGTGGCTCTTGCATATGTAATAAATAGCAACTTTTACCATTTCTATTTGGGATTTGGATTAAATAATTATGTTAAGGTTATTTTCATTATCTCAATAAGTTAGGGAGCGTCATAGTTATTTAATGGATTGTGAAATAGTGTGAGTCTTGTCCAAATGACTTTAAGCTCTGACTTAGGCGTTATGCGTATGTATAATTGATTTGAAACATGTCATAGTAGACCATGTTACTTTAGGCATAAAAAGGAGGGTTCAGTGCAAGTATATAGAATGATATTTGGCCAAAAATTCAACAAACTTTGAAGGGCCGTTTTGGCATTTAAGGCAACATTTTGAACAGCAAAGAGGGAGTCTTGTCACAGTCAATGATATTTAGATCCAAGCCATCGTTTATGAAAAGAAAATTCATATTTTTGTTATCTAAATTGTTTTCGTGTCAAATGCATTGTGATAAGAACATGTGCATTATTGCTTGAAAGATCCCTTTCCTTTGCAAAGCGAAGTTTTTGTCTAGTTGTAGACAACGATCGGATGCATCTAACCGATACATGACAATTTTGAGAGTGCTTTCAAATTTGCAGCGTCCACAATAAAAGAAAGAGCCTTTTTTATTTTTCCCCAAAAGTCATTAACATAAAATCATACAAACAACCAATTCCACTGATCATAGATTTGAAACCTCCAGCCGCTCCATGGCTTTAAGAAACATTAATCCCTTTATAGCGCAAGTTCAGCTATGCCATGGCATAAGATAACCCCGACTCTACTCCTACTAGCTAGGACAAGGGGACTCAAAACGAACATTTTGTCATGAGTATAGAACTCCTATGGTGATGCTCATGGGATCAGTGATGCTGATTACCCATCCGCACCCTTTTCACTAATAATAAGAAATTTCCCAAAATCTTTCTTAACTTGACATTGTGAAGGATGGAACCTACCTTTGAGAGAAAAGGCCGAAAGGCACGAACGGTCAATTTCAACATGAAAACATTAAAAGATGAGATGGGTTTACATTCTATTCTACACATGGAGAGACTCATTTATTATGTCTATATTCGAGCGTTTGCTCTTCTTCCTCTCTCACACCGCAATTCAGGACGAGGTTGAAGAAGTCCATCCTTAGTCCACCTTTCCTCATTTAGTTTCTTCTCCCTTGATGCTGCTATTCACACTGAATTGGAGCGACTCAATTGGCCAGGGGAGGAACAAGTATGACACCCACAAATGGAGTGAGAGATGACCAGATGATATTGAGGGAACGTTGGAGATATTAAGCATGTTCGACCATAGAATGTGTTTATCTATATCTGGATCTATAAAAATACGCTATTATACAAATGGGAAAAATCCCGTGCGAATTCTTGTCTCTTTGCTGCTAGTTAATATGTTATTACAAGGATAATTGTCAAAGAGTTCTATATATGTTTTACTGCGGCCAATTTGGTCTTGAACTTTTTAGTTTATTCAATTTAGTCCTACATCTTTTTTAATAGTTTGATAATTAGTTATCTTAATCAATTTTGATCGGAAATTGCTAAGATTGACAGTTTTTATCATTTTTCTTATTTTTTTTCCTTTTTTTTTTTTTTCTATTTTCCTATTTTCTTATGTCCCTCTATTTGTCCGTGGCCTTGGCGATGGCCACTAAACGTTGTCTACATAGGCAAGGGGCCACGATTCCTCTTTGTGGTCTACGAGGGTGTCAAGGCCCTTGCCAAATCTAGGCCAAGTAAAGGGTGTCATGAACCTCGCCTATAATCGGTGACCTCCGTTAGCAATCACTGTGGTTGTGGATCAACGAAGGGGAATAAGAAATTATGAAAAAAGAAAAAGGACAAAATGATAAGGAAAAAAAAAGAAATATATTCAGAAAATTTTCAAAAAGAATTAAAAATTGTCCACATCAATATTAATTGCACCACATAAGATTCACATGATCTTATTTTTTGTTCCCTTCTTTAATTTTATGCAAGCAAATGCCAAAAAAAAAAAAAAAGCTTTATGATAGTAGGGTAAGAGATTTTGAAGTATACATACTCTAAATTTTCTTCTCTGTTTCTTCTTAACTCCAAATTTTCCACTCCATTTCATGCTCTAGAATTTGAAGGATAATATATAAAGACTCTTCTCCCTTTGGAACTGTCGGCACAAACGAGTCATGCGGCCTCACATGACAGTGACTCTATCAAGCAATTATAACACACGCCATCGGTCAAAAAGCAATTTTCACAAATAGTTAAGATAGAATTGATGGTCACTAAGATAGTGGGCGATCAGGACTCTCAAATTAGAGGTGGATAAATATCACTTGCGAAAAAGTTTTATTCATAATCAGATGATTCCCCACAGCTAAAAATAAAGATTGTGGCTTTCCAAACGACTTTAAAAATCACGAGAGATTGAAATACCTAGACCCACACCGTGCGATGTAAATGCTAAATAGGAAGGGGGCAAGTGGGCGATGAGCCTCCCCAATAGGAAGACCCACTTTGCATATAAAGTGAAATGCAATTTCTAATCATTTTCTTTCGGGTTGTGTGCTTTTTTTTCCAAGGGGGAGAGTTCCTTGTCAAAGGACAAAAGGAGTTATATATGTTCTAAATTCGGACACGAAGTCCCCTTGATGTCCATGCAACATTGTTTCCCATCTTGCTTCCCAACTCACGTTCTCTCGTGGACCAGGAGAGAGCGACCTTTCGTTCCCCCCCGCGTTCGGATTCCCCAATCCCTCGTACAATATGTTGCCGCAAAAAGGGCTGTGAATGTACGTGACCCTTTGAATACGAATTGCGTATGTACCTATTCTGTGCGCTCCGGCCCCGCCACGACAGCCAAACTTGAGCATGCTCGAGCTAAAACCATCAAAAATGGGTTGCCAACCTTGACTCACACACTAGTTTGCTGTATCTTCGCGTGACCTCAAAAAAGTGTTTCCTCGACTTACACATCAGTTCGCTTTATCTTCGTTAAGACTCATGGCGACCTCAAAGAGGTGCCGACCTCGACTTACATACTAGTTCGCTTTATCTTTACTAGACTCATCAAACGGGTGGGTTGGATCAAATTTAAGTCGGATTGAAAATAGTCCGATCTAAATGGACCAATATCACTTATTTTGACCCATTCTCATGCGAAGCAATTTTAATGATTTATGCCAAATCTAACTCACACAAAACCCAGTCGACCAATATTATACTCATACACAAACTAAGATGAAAGTTTGGATTTAGTGAGTGTGAGCTCAAGTGATGGCAAGAAAGAATGAAGAGAGATTGTAGAGATGAGATAGGTTCAAAAGAGATTTGAACACATTTATGGTCCATTTGACACTGATATTATGTTTAAATTCAATTATGACTCATTTACTGAATATAATTAATTCATATAATAATCTAGCATTTTTATATAAGGGTGAAGAAATGGGTCTATGACCTATTTTAACAAGTTTAATCTTCATTGTATCTCTTTCATCAAATATATGCTCGCCCTACTAGCTACTTCCGCGATCGCATGTGATCGGAAGGAGAAACTTTTCATAAATGAAATTCCACTCATTGCCACGAAAGTTATCTTACATTCCGACTAACGAAAGCAATCAAAGCAAGGTCACAAATGGAGCTCATTTATCTGACGTTTATCTACAAATCAACTCGATGCAAGGAGAATCAAATAGGAGACGATGGAGGCCCATTTTTTCTTTGAAAAAAAAATTCTTCGAGCTCTTCCCTTTGCGTGTTCTCAAAATGTAATGACAAATGAACTCGTTCTTCTCCTCTTCGGACCACGGAATTGACAGGGTAAATTTCCTTTTGTGAGTAGGGACTACTAGAAGGATCGGAGATTGGCGGGGCGAAGGTCGATCTCCTGGGTCCAGGCGGCTCGGTCCTGAACGTGCAAGTGCCAGTAGGTCTGAGCCACCGCGTCGGGGTCCATCACCGTGGAGATTGACCCGGGCACGGGCGCGGCCACGGACGTGGATGTGGACGTGGACCCGGACCCGTGATCTCCTCCTGCGCTGAAGCTTTGCTGTGGTTGTTCCCCAACCGACGGTCTATGTGCCGTCGATGGTCCCCTGCAATTTCACCATCCATTGCTGCTCATCATCATCATCATCATCATCATATTCATCAATCACAACTGTCTTCTCGTTGTTTCCATGTTGGTGACGTCAAACATGTTCAATTAATGAGAATTTTCTTCGTATTAAGTAAAGGACGAGAAGCGGGGTCCTGCGTTAATGATTAATCCTAAAGTTGCTGAGAAATGTTTGGGTTAAGTCATGATAACTACCATTCACGACTTGAAAGATTGAGACTAAGCAACTCGTCACTAAAGTCTTGCCAAGATACCATCAATTAGGACGTATGATGTAGCTAGGTAAAGCACAACTAGCCGTTCGCTCATGACATGAAATTGAACCTCACGGAAGATGGGTGACTCTCTTATCACTGGCTCAAGCATCTTGGTGTTTTTATTTGAACTTATTTTCTACTAAAAAAACCATTCTGTTCACACTCATTAGGAAAAAAAAAAACCTTCATTAGTGAACTTAGCCGATGTGTGTTTTGGCTTTCTAAATAATTTGATTTTGATGATTTCGTTAACTCATACGTTGGTTAAGCAAGTATATTGTTGTGTAATTATTCTAAAATGATTCTTACGTTGTCGTAAAATTTCTTATATGCTTCTCTTTTAAAGAGGCCGTTGATTCATCCATAAACCTCAACATATTTAAAAATTAACTTTATAAATAATTCGAATTTAATAATTGGATTTCACAAATTTAGGATCGGATGTGCTTTATTTTTTATTCCTAGTTTTTATACGGTTCTTCTTCTTCTCAATATTTTTTTTTTTTTTTAAAAAAAAAGCAAAAAGTACAAATTCAAAAGGAAAATCTCTTCGAAGATATTTTTGCCAAATATTACGTCATCTTCACTTCATCCACTAGCCTATTAATGACGGGGCAGAAAGCGACAAAACCCGGTGGGCCCCACCCGCCGTTTCATAAAAGGCACTAATAAGGCCACGCTTGCTTATATCACTCACCTTGAAACGGGACAAAAGAGGGTCACTTCAGGAAAATTACAAAAGTGCCAAAAAAACAAATTGTACAACTTATTTTTCTGCCGACCCAAAAAAAAAAAACTTAATTTTTCTGCATTTTATAGTTTTATTCAATTTCGAGATTTTCCAAAAGCAATTAAACAAAATGAAGGCCAAGTTTAACACGGCGGTCACACTAGAATTGTCAAAAAACTCAAGCGTTATTAAGTTTAATCGTTGTGTTGGCAATGAATATTTAGTTATGTAGATTGATATTCATGAAAGCTCAAGCATTATTCTTAGATTGCAGTCCTAGGAACTTCAATTTTCAAAATTACGTGAGGGAAGATAAATAACCCATAAATGCATTATATAAAATTAAATATTTTGAGGTTTTTTTTGTCTGTTTTCTTTGTTAACTGGAAAGCGATAAAGGTTTAGCTTGCCAAAAAAAGATGTGGGTAATTCAAATTGGAATATGGAGAGTGTTTTAAAGATGCAGGAAATTAGGAAATTATGATTTTGAATGCTAGAAGTTTATTTACATTTGAATTACGATATTGCCCCGTTGAGAATTGTGAATTTAAGAATTTTAACTTACTTACAAATTTGGAATTTCATTACTTTAATATTACACTATCATGATTCACTACGGATAATATATATGGATTTGCATTGGACTTTTTTAAAAAAAAAATTATTTGAGGCTGAAACTTTTGACTATTGGATTGGTCTTGTTACATATTTAGACCAGATGCTTTCAGCTTTTTCCGGGCACTTGCCAAATATCCTAGGAACTTCGATTTCTTGGAGATGCTTCGAACCTTTTTTGGAGGCACTTGCCAACATACTCCAAAGAAGGTCTAAGACATCCCTTTTAAAAAGCCAAAATGCTGCTACCCAAAAAGGGGGGTTGGATATTTCTCAACAAAATAAAAAGGCGGGGTTGGATAATTTTAGCAAATGTGCTCTACACTTTCGTAACAATTATTAATATATTCTCACTTAAAAAAAAACTCCTTTTTCTAAAAGTGCCTAACCCAAATCATAAATTCTCACGCTCACCAAAAAAAAAAAAACTCAAAAATCAACCAAAAATAAATCACCCAAACCCTAAGCAATACCTAAAACAAGTTTGCAAGGAGGGATAATTCGATCTTTTGAACAACGGGTTTTGTTCAGAAGTTCGTAAATTACGAAGCTATGTTTTTCATCTCGTTCTAGATTAATAGATAAAGAGTGAAAAGCAAAAAAGAGAGAGGAACAAGGTGGATAAAGAGAGAAGAGAAGGAACCTCGGTGGGCCGACGACGCCGTCGAGGATGACATGAGCGACGTGCACTCCAAGCGGCTGGAACTCTCTAGCCAAGCACTGCGACAGCGCCCTCAATGCGAACTTCCCGCAGCCTGCGAATTTCACGAACTCCCTCGTATCAATCGACTCCATCTCTTCTTAAGTTCTAATGGACGTTCGTTGATTGTCATGTGCAAATTTGAAATAGAGAGGAAAGAAGAAACTGAGATGGTTTTGATAGAAAGTTACATAATTCAGAGAAGCCTGCAATGCCGTTGAGAGAGGCTGAGCAGCCGGTGAAGAGGATCGTCCCTCTGCCTCGCTCCACCATCCCGGGCAGAACCTGTTCATCAGTCAAAAACACCGACGCCCTCTTAGCTAAACAGCTGAATTCCTCAGCATAATGCAGAAAAAAATTCAGAATAAGAAGGGGAGAAAGAGAGAGATGTAGATGAAGGATTCTTATGTAATGATCGGGCTCCTTGGATGAAGACGCGGAAATCCATATGGAGTTTCAAAAACCATCTCGTGGATCAGTAAAGATTAAGTTCAGACTCGGACGCGGGAGGGCGAGCGTGGAGACTGTTACCTGTTGAGCGCAGTGGAAGGCGCCGACGGCGGAGACGGCGAGGGACTTCTCGAAGGCGTCGAGGCGGAGGTCGGCAAAGGCGGTGGGGAGCCACGGCACGGGCTGGTACGCGTTGTACACCAGGATCTCGACGAAGCCGAGGGACAGCACGCCCTCGAACGCCTCCCGGATGCTTTTCGTGTCCGAGCAGTCTATCCTTATGGCGAACACCTGCGCCTTCTCCTCCCTCGCTATCTCGTCCGCGAACCTAGACAACCGTCCTGCGCAATCGCCAATATAACTACATAAAATCCAGTCGGCGCTTCTTCATCATCCATCGAAAGCTACAAGGTGTTTTGCAAGCAGTTTTATTTGAAGGAAAGAAACCGGTAAAAGATGAAATTATGACTTCCTACAGCGACTGACCCCCGTTTTCCCCTCAGAAGAAAGAAAGGACAGATTCTTGGGGAATTGTAAAAGGGTTTTGTCAAGATTTGGAGATTACGCAGAGATTGGCCTAGATTTCGTGTGATTGAGAGAGAGACAGACAGACAGACACACAGACAGACCGAGGTCGCGGGCGAGGATGGCGACGGTGTGGCCCTCGTGGGCGAACTTGCGGGCGACGGATCGGCCGAGCTTAGGGCCGACGCCGACAATGGCGACGATGCCCTTGGAGGCGGCGGAGCTGGCCATGCTTCGCATCCTTCCACCCTCCTCCTCCTCCTCCTCGAAGTCGAGTTGCAGAGAGAGCGACGACCCAGGTCAAAGAATCAAGAATCAAGAGAACCCAAATCGATCCTCCCTCGAGCTCACTCGATCGAACTGAAGAAGGAGAGGATGAAGGAGGAGGAGGAGGAGGAGATCCGTGCGAGCGAACGAAGAGGATTTAGCGAGGATCGAGGGGTCAATCCGGGTCGTCGGTGTCTGGATCGCTGCCTCCTCTTCGAGAGGCATTCTCGCCTAGGCTAGGACTCTCCCCCTCCTCTTATGGCTTTTGCTTTCGCTTCGCTTCCCCCAACTCCCCCACTTTTTTTTCGACTCTTGCCCTGTCTATCTGATTTTTTTACTTAGCCGAAAAGAGGCCCACTTATACGTGCGCAAAAAAAAATAAAAATTAAAAATCGAACAAAAAGAAAAGTAGTGTCACTTCAAATTCAGATTAGATTAGGGAATCAATTAAAATAAGAAAAAATCTCAAATAATGACTCAAAATACCTTTCTTTTTTTAAAGGGATAATACCCTAAAAACCCCAAACCCAGATACACTTGTGACAAATTTACCCCAAACTATTTTTTTTTTCGACCACCAAAACCCCAAACTATACTTTTGACAAATTTATCCCAAACCCAGACACTTGTGACAAATTTACCCTATGTTAGTTTTTGTTAAATTTTATTCTCAAATTATTAAGTTAAATGACACGTGACAGTTAACCAGTATATCAATTTAGGATTTTACGTTCCGTTTGTCACAGTTTATAATTTTTATAATTTTTTTGTGGTATTAATCCAATTTAGCATATGGTATATTTGTCACAAATTTACCAATTTAGGGTTTTTTGCAGTCGAATAAATTAGTTTGGGGTAAATTTGTCATAAATGTACCAGTTTAAGGTTTTTTATAATCAGTCGGGGTAAATTTGTCACAAGTTTACCAGGTTTGGGGTTTTTCATGGTCAAAAAAAATAGTTTGGGGTAAATTTGTCACAAGTGTACCAGTTTGGGGTTTTTTAAGGTATTATCCCTTTTTTAAAAGAAGATCTGAAGTGAACTATTTCTCAAATAAGAACCTAAAGTGGTCATTTAATCTAAAAAAATGACCTCACTCGCCGGCCGTTGAACAGATGCATTTCTGATTCATATTCCGGTGGCTTGATCAGGGGTATTTTTGTCCTTTTTTTAAAAAAAAATTGGTTGTCTTGTTCTTTTTTTATTTTTATTTTGGGTCGATGGTTGCACTGTTCATCATCTTCTTTGTCCCATGTTCGTCTTCTTCTCAAGACCATCAAACTTGGGAAGGGCTAACGAGCGCCGGCCCTCAAGGCTGGACGCCCATCGTTAGCAGTGCGCGAGGGCCACCAAGCTCTCGTCGATTGCAGGTGAGGGCTTGCAGGCCGACCCTCGCCAGATCTAGCGAGGGTGGCCTCGGCAAAGGCCGGTGAGGGCTATCGAGCCCTCGCTGGCTACAGGCAAGGGCTTGTAGGCCACGAGGGCTCGACGGCCCTTGTCGGCCCTTATCGGTGGCCAATTCATCTAACCACGGGCGGAGGCGGGGGAGGTCGCCCCTCGCGGCCATTAGTGAGGTTGTCCCTCGCCAACCCTGGGTGAGAGCTCCCCATCAAGTCTGTCCGCGAGCTACTGTTGGAGATCCTGGGGCCAGCATCATCAACAGCCTCCTCCTCCCCATGCTCGGCGCCCTCCCCGACGCCATGCTCATCCTCAATCCGTTTTCTCTCTCTTGATTAAAATCTCATTTTCGTATGCCCTCACATTTCTCTCAAAAAATTTCATCTCTCCTTCATTAGCCTAATTTCGGGGATGTTAGAAGAACATCCATAGCAGAACGCGACTCAAAATTTTTGCATATGTTAGCTGTAATTCCTTCCTCTCAACGACACTCAATGAAGACAATATCGATCGAGCTTAGCTAGTCATAGTCCAGGTGGCAATAGAATCCCTGCAAGGGGCTGATAAGGAGCAATGAGGGCCTGCAAGTCCTCGCTCGCAGCCAGCAAGGCTTCGATGACCCTCATCAACTGCCGCCAAGGCCACCCTCGCTAGATCTGGCGAGGGTCGGCCTACAAGCCCTCGCTCACTGTCGGTGATAGGCATCTAGCCCTCACTCACTACCGACGATGGGCGTCTAGCCCTCGCCAGCCCTCACCAACAATCGGCGCTCCCCGACCCTTCCCAGGTTCGATGGTCTTGAGAAGAAGACGAAAGGGGGATGAAGAAGATGATGAATAGTGCAACCATTGATCCAAAAAAAAAAAAAAACAAGACAACGGAAATTTTTTAAAAGAAATGGACAAAAATACCCCCGATCAAGCTACTAGAATATGAATCGAAAATGCATCTGTTCACCGGCTGGTAAGTGAGGTCCTTCTTTAAAACTAAATGACAATTTTGGGTCATTATTTGAGACAGACTTTACTTTAGATCTTTTGAGAAAAGAAAGGCAATTAGGGTCTTTTTTGGGATTTTCCCTTAAAATAATTTGGATTATATTTAAAGATTAATACCGTGAAAAAACCTTAAACTGGTACACATGCGACAAATTTATTCAAAACTCATTTTTTTGATTATTAAAAATTCTAAATTGGTATACCTATAACATTTATCTCTATTAGTTTTCATTAAAATTTATCATCAAATTATTAAATTTGATGACATATAACAATTGATGATCATACCAATTTAAAGTTTTACCTTTCGTTCATTAGTTTGTGATTTTTCGTAATATTAATCTAATTTAACATAAATTAACCGAGGATAAATTTATCACAAATATATTAATTTGGAGTTTTTAATGGTCAAAAATTTAGTTTTAAGTAAATTTATCACAAATTTACCAATTTTGAGTTTTTCATGATATTAACACTATATATAACTAATTTAAAAAAAATTGAGGGTTTTTATTGGAAAATGTGATCATTTTGTTGGTCCTTAAAAATTACTACTTTGTACCCTTTTTTTTCTTTTGCTTTTACCATTTATTTTAATCACATATGGACATTAATGAAATTTCCATGCCTAGAAGTCAAAAGCTGTTTTGGGTTATTCAATAAGATTATTTAAAACAAAGAGAGCATATCGCAATCTCAATCTGTTTTTTTCTTCCTCAAAATATGACTATTCAAGCTATATTTGAACAAATTGAAAAAAAGAAGAAGAAGAAAATAACTTATGTGAGTGAGTGAAGAAAAACTTAATGAGGATTGAATGATGAATCTACGTCGTTGACGACTCAGTCGCTGCCTCCTCTTGAAAAGGCATCCTCCCCTTGCTAGTCTTTCATTTATGTCCTTGCTTTGCTTCCCTCAACTCCTTTTATTTATTATCAACTCTTCCAATTTCTTTTTCTTCTCTACTAGCAAGAATGGCACACCTTATATGTGTGGAAAAAAAAATTAAAATCTAATAAAAAGAAGAAAGAGTGTGATTTAGTAGTAGGATCAGTTTTGGAAACAAATTTTTAATTATTACGATAGTATTGAATTGGAATTTAGTATCTTCGAGAGTTTTATTGGTTACGCAATCGTCCCATCTGTCCTTCAAAAATATTCTTTTCTACATTACCCATTCTTCCTTCTCTTTCCTTTTTGTGTCCTTTGATAGATGGTCAGACTTTCTTTATGCCACTTAAAGAAAATCCAGCCTCCCATCGGATCCATCTGATTCAGTAAATAGGCTAGACCACAAAGACTGCAAAGTAGGCCCGGGTGATTCACCTAATCGACAAGACCTTAAAAACCTTTTTAATAATGTCAATGCCATAACACAAGGATCCTCTCCTCTTGAGAGTAGTACTTTTTTGTGATCTCACTCGTTTTTACTTCCCCCAAATATCCGTCCTCGAGCTCTATTTGATCAAACTAAAAGAAGAAGACTTGTGTGAGTGAGTAAAGAAAATATTACAAGGATTGAGGGATGAATTTTTTGCATTTTTGATATTGGAGTCGCTGCCTCCTTATGGAGACTAGAGAGGCATTTTGCAAAAATGGTTGTGCGCAAAAATGATTAAAATGTAACAAAAAAGTAAAGGTGTGTGATTTGGAATTTGGATTACTTTAGGAAGCACATTTAAATTATTACCATAGTTTTTAATTGAACTTTAGAGTATTAAGAGTTTTATTTAAAAAAAAAAAAAAAAAACAAGATCATTTTTGTTTGTTCTTAAAAAAAATAATTTTGTATAGCGTGTAATATATATATATTGGTAAAGGTATAGTGTGTAATAATTTGTTTTCACCATCAGCCACTTGTGACATTGTTGGAATTTTCTAAACACAATTTTGAAATTGAAAGTTGTTTTGGATTTGTCGATATTGTTATATAAAGTAAAGTGAGCATATTACTTTTAAAGGATTTCAATTGTGCTTTTTCTTCCTTCAAATATCCTTCATCGAGCCTGTTATATCAAATTAAAGAAGAAGAAGACTTGGGTGAGTGCGCGAAGAAACTTTATTGAGGATTGACGGACGAATCTGCGTCGTCGATGTCTAAATCGCTGCCTCCTCTTGCTTAGACATTCTTGCCTTGCGAGTCTCCCCCTTATGTCTTTGCTTTGCTTTGCTTAGCTTCCCCCAGCTCCTTTCTTTTCTTCTTTCAGCTCTTCCTTTTCTCTTTCTTTTTACTAGCAAAAAAGGCACGCCTTGTACGTGTGCAAAAATGGTTAGCCTAACAAAAAGAAAATGAGATTTGGATTGGTTAAGGGAACAAATTGAATTATTAAGGTATTATTAAATTGAAATTTAGAATCTCAAGATTTTCTTAGGAAAATTTAATATTTTGTTTTTAGCATTTATTTTAATCAATTATGGACATTATTGGAATATTCAGAGCCAAATTTCGAAGTTGAAAGTTGTTTTGTGTTTTTCAATAAGCAAATAGAGCATATTACTTTTTACAGATCCTAATTATATTTTTCTTTCTCCAATTTCCTTTGTTGTTATTTTACAAATATTGTGTCCATAAATGAATGAGGACGTTCATAATGTCATTTATTTCTCAAATTTTCATTGTTAAAACTCTGATATTTATCCTACAACGACCTTCTTAAATGATTTTTTTTTTCTATTTCCATAAATATGTATACAGTTCCTTGTTATTGGTATATTTACAAAAATAATTTCTTTCAATTTTCTGGTAAGATTTTTCATAACAAAGTGTATTGGAAAATTTAAAATTATTATAAAAGTACAATTGAGTTCTATAACTTTTTTTAAAAAATACAATTAAATCCTAAAACTCATCACAAAAGTACAATTGAATCATAAAACCTTCAAAAAGTGCAAGCAAATCATAAAATACGAGCAATTACGGAGTGAGCATATCAATGACCAAACATGCACATATGGTGATATGAGAAATTGGCTTCTATCTTGCATTGGAATCCGTACACAAAGACACATATATATAGGCATATTAACTCTTAAAATATTACTTGTGTTTATGTTAACTTTTTTAACTTTTTTTTTATTCATTCACTATAATATATTAACCCAAGTTTTTAACTAGAAGTTTTGAAAAAATAAATAAGGGTTTATTACTATTTTCTATTTCTATTGCAGTAGTTAGGTGATGTCTTACCTATTGTGACCTTAGGCTGCGTTTGGCAGTTAGGACAAAATTCGGGATAAGATATGATTTATCATATCCTATGTTTGGTGCTCGCTCAGGACAAGATAAAGTCGGATATAAAAAGGGATATAGACAGGATAAAATTGTCCTATGGGAGAAGTGGAATAAAGATGGATATGATTTCTAATGTCTATACTTAGGAAAGTTATTTATCTCGAATAACAAACTTATTAAATTAATAAAATTGAAATTATATTTCACTATAAATAATATTTGAATTATAATTTAAGAAATTAAAAATAAAAAAATTTCATTTTAAATTAATCCTTTTTTAATTTATATATTCAATTTTAATTCTATATTATAATAAACATTCAATTTGTAAATTAAATATTTATATTTATTATATATTTTAGGTATTTTTGTATTTTAGGTATGTTAGTACAGTTTACTATTTGATAAAATTTTATTAAATAATGATGAAAGGGGAAAAATAAATAATAAAGAAAATAATATAAAAAAAAGGAAAAATAAAATAAAAATAAATTAAGGAATAGTGTTACGAGAGATTTTCACCATCTCCGTTTATGAATATTTAAGTTCATTTATAATGATATGCCGTTTATATAAAAAAAAAATGTACATGATATGATGAAAACATATCCAACTTTAATACTGAGATTCACCAAACAATGAACATGATATAAAAAAAATCCTAGGATTTCATATCCTATCATATCAAGTCATATCCTGATTAGAAATTCGGACGACCAAACGTAGCCTTAGATGATTCATGAAGAGTTACTTTTTCTCATGGTCAACAGTCATAGAAACATAATGTAGATAATCGCATTTCTCTTTCTATTGCTCAATCAAATCCTTAGATTATAATAATTCCTCTCTTGAGATAAAAATACTGATAAAATGTTAATGAACGTTAATTTCGATAGACAGTGTTTAGAATAAAACAATGTATGTTTATATTAAATACAGCAATCTTGTGCTAGTGTATATGCTTATATTTCACATCTGCAGTTTTCCATGTGGTGATGAATGCAGCTGAAGCTCTCTACTCGGAGGAATTATTACACAAAATAAAGAACACAGTCTCATTAGCGTAAAGAGAATATACACATAAACTGACCTTCTCCAAAGAATATACACATAAACTGTCTTATATATTTCGACCAAAAAAAAAAAAACTGCCTTATTCACCATTTGATTGAAAATTATAATTATCCAATCTTTTAAATCAATGATCCGACCACCTATGCAATTTTTTCTTTAAAAATAGGGATGTATACAGTAGTTGGAGGTAGCGTATAGTATAAATTGAATTTAGATTACATAAATCTAGAGATTCACGTGAAATTCACACGGGCTAAATTAAGTATATATTTTTCCATTTCTTTTTTTTTTTGAATTCTTTAGTAATTATAGTTTTGATTTTATTTTAATTTTCAATGTTACGGAGTCGTTCTTCGATGGATTATTTTGTAAACAAAATCAATAAGAAACAACAGTTTATTGTCAATAAGTTATCTGGGGTCGAATATGAATATGACTGTAGATTCAATTCAATCTAGACAATATTCTGTCTCGTGATAGCTCTATCTGCCCCTAGATAATATTCTGTCTCTCGATGGCTCTATCTGTCCCCTTGGGTCAAAATACTTGACACTCTAAAAGTAAATAAAAATCACTGAGGATATTAGAATATTAATTAAAATTCTCAAAATCTTAAGAGCAAGGAAACTATATCAAATTCACGTCCTATGCTTTTTCTCTCTCTTTTCACTTTCTTACTCTCCTTATTTCTGAATATATTCAATCTTTACATGATTTCTTTTCTCGTTAGCAAACACATATATGCGACAATTTTTGCTACTTTTAATTTTTACATTATGACGTTATGCAGTAAGTGCTATAAAGATGCAAAATGTGATTTTGCTTTTTTAATTTTACAACACCTACATTGTAACCAAGTGGACGTATTTATTAAAAAGAATAAATGGTGCAGTTTTATATATCTTTAAAATCCGCCTTGTGTTGTAAAATATTGCATTGCAAATATATAATTGAGAGAATAGAAAGATTGAGTAGAGAAAATCAGACACCAAGATCGTAAAGAAAGTCAGAGGTGAGAATTTTATTTCCAGTATATGACTGTTACATAACTGTTATATCTACAACAAAAACTAAGCTGCTATTTATAGGAAAACAAGAATGTACTTATCATTAATGTATTGAATGATACATGTATTGAATAGGGAGATGAACGTTCATTATATAGAGAGATGTACTTATTATGTATGATACAAATGTACCATAATAAGTATATTAGATAAGATGAATATAATGAATATTCATTTATATATTTCATTCATTCATGTATTTTATAACACCTTGGACCAAATAGAATTCTTTTTTTTTTAAGAACCTCTACATGGACCCCTTGCAGCAAAGAAGACAGCACTAGAAGGTGGGTGCGATGACAATTATTAAAGAAGGGAAGAAGAGCAATAAAAAAGCATCGTTTTTACTTTTTTCAATCTACCCTTCTTTTTATTTGGTTTCTAATTAAGGTGATATTGTCTTTCTGAAAAATTGACTTATTGGGAGAACTAAGAACTAACAACATAAATACCATAATATTTATGTGATGCTCACTTAAGGTTTATAACTATTTTTTTTTTATTAATTAAGTGGCATAACTTTTATATGGCCTTCAAATGAATTCCGTATAACTCTTCAATTGATCAATGATTGGTCATATTTATGGTATTTAGATTTTTTTTTAAATTATGAAATTTAAGTGATTAAATAAAAGTTATGTCATTCAATTGATATTTTTTAAAGTTACATTATTCAAGTGAATAAAAAAAAAAGAATAATGATTGTATAATAATTTTTAATATACTTTTGAAAGAACAGTTTTATTTTAAATCACAAAAAATCAAATTAATTATAAATTATTATGAAAATCAATTTTTAAAAATTTATATTTCATAATAAATTATTATTTTTTACAGTATTTGATTTTTTTGAACAGTAGTATTTGAAAAATTATTATGTTAACAAAGCTCAAAGAAAAAGTTAGGATACTCTTTCTCCTAGATATACGAGGACCAAGACCTTTCATGTCATACCTTTCGCTTTTGCCACTTGCATCGTACGTATCCTCCCCCTCACCACCACCACCTCCACCTCCACCCCAGAATTTGCGCTCTCTGCGTCCCCAATCATTGTCATCATCAATTATACACAGAACCCTACAGTAGAGCCCACTCACTGCCCACCGCCCTGTCTTCTTGCCTCACTTCTTAAACTCATTCTCCTACTGATAAGATCTGACCAGAACTGTCCTATTTTAAAACTGGTCTAATGCTCATGAATCTCGAGTAAATTGAAGCCATAAAAGAAGTTACCTCTCGGATCCTTCATCCATCCATTGTTTTCTCGAATCATGTCTTGAATTAGTGTGTTACAAACTATGTATGTCACCCACATATAAATTTATGTAAATATAAATATAGATGATATTCATTGTTATATCCTAGTTACCTGATTAGTCTGGAAAGAGTTCTTGGAATTAAAAATGTAGGAGAACAGGTCCCTTATATCAAGGCAAGTAAATGTCGCTTCCATCTATTTGACTAGAGGAATGCATGATATAAACTTTCTTGGATTTGGCTAGGAAGCCAAAAGGAAAGACGCGAGAAGAAGAGAAAAGCTACACCGCACTCGAAAAGAAGAAACGTAGATTCTAAACAGATGCTGCCACCTAGTTGGGAAGTAGGACTCCTCTGCTCAGATAAAGAACGCGGCAAGATAAGGACTCCAGCTTGGCTCACGCCCGTTTGAGTCATGCAGCAAGGGGAGAGGAATAGGAGAGAGACCGAAAAATCGCCCTCCTCCATCCCCCCAAAAAAGATTCAATCATGAAAGCTTGGGGGACCAAAAGCGAGTCCTGTCGCATCTCTCTTCGTTTTAAGCTTGTACGTTACTTGCGTCAGGGATGGCCCAAGTTCTAATTGCGGTAGCCGTGGATTCCCTCATTTATGGGATCGGTTCGCATCTCGGCGGGGTATTGACCCCTGAAAAGGACATTGGGGAAGAATCGGCAAGTCTCCGCTCCGCCACAAGAGTGAATCATCACATGTCGCTAAACTCGACCGGGATGCACGGCCGATTCAACTACTGAATTTATACTTATCTTAAACCGAAAGGTGTTTCCTGTGCTCAATGCTTTCGCGTTCCTTGAAGTTACGCAGTTAAAAGAATGACTACGATTCTAATTCTTATAATCACAAGGACTGATGTTTTCAATTTTGCATGGAAATTGAACTAGAAACTAGAAGTTTTCCAATTGACGGACGTCTACCGATCACAGAGAATCCTGAATAAAGTCGCGCAATTATCTAAAAGCGAAACAGAAAAAGAAGAAAAAAAGGCAATTAACACATGTCATCTCGCCCATAGAATTTGAGAAAGAACGCAGGGGATAAAGTATGAAACGTTTTGCGTACAGTCATTATCATAAAATTCCCAAAAGAACCACAAAATACATTCTCTCTCCTAGGGAAATGTCGGTCTGTGAGCATGTAGGGAAAGGAAGCCACGAGAGATTGAGAAAGAGGGATGGAGACAAGAAGAGCTTTTAATGAGCTCCCTCTCTATTCAACTTGCCTTGGCCCCGCCTTGGCTGCATCTTGGATGGGATGCAGCTGGAGTTCGGCTGTGGCCATTAATGAGTTCACATGTCCCCTCGGAGTTCAACTTTGGTTCCTCACTTTTCGATCCTCGAAATCTGAGACAGCATTATAAAGCTAACATCATCTTGCTATAGTTCTTATCTTCTAGGTGGCCTTCACTTGTCTCCTTGGAATCTGCATTAGCCCCAACATACAAACTGTTTCTGCATCTGCATTGAGAGTTGGACAAAAGCTACTTACATTCCTAGCTGAGGATGAGTCAAATGGGTTTTTTTTCCATGCCCTTTCGACACAATGTTCAAAACCCTAATAAGAATGGTAGGGACCCCTCTTTAATTCTGAGGTATTTCGGCAGACCTGTGAAAACGCTGAAATACTCCTTGTCATCATGACCGAACTTGGCGAGGGCGACGCTGTTCGCTCGAATTTATTTCGGCGGTGGGTGAGTTGGAGGGCGATATGCGTAACGTGCACCGTGTAGGACTGATGCAATTGGCGTTAAGGACTCGTATCCCTCTCGCTTTCGCTGGTGCAATTTCCACATGCAAATTCAAGTCCATTTATTTCGTTCGTGTGTGTCAATGATTGAAGCATGCCTAACATGGCATACTCCTTTGATACCCGATCGTTGCTTTTGGGGCTGTATTAGGTGTGGAGGGGCCTAAACTTCCCTTGACCAACATCTATTTACCCTCTTGTTGAGCTAGACATATATAGAGAAGGAATAAAATGGTTTGCCCTTCGTTTTAGCTGTGATTCCAAGTTCCTAAATCATATCATTCTTCTTCCTCCTAATTTGCTCAACAGAGTGATCAATCAAGGAATATTTTCCGACTAGTGTGACTTGATCTACATGGGCTAAATTCATTCTCTCATAAAGGTGAGTATGATTTCAAGATAAAGCTTGAAACTGAAGAATTAGACAAGTGGGAACCTATCTGGTTCCAAATTCTAAGGTATGTAGAATAGGCTCGGGTTGAAAAAAATTGGGAAACTTGTTTTGATAAGTAATTCCAAATTCTAAGTAGGTGGAACTTGAAATTGGAACCTGAAATAAGTTTTTGTGTTTTTGTTGGTCTACATCTTCTCGTGATCTTACAGTATTTTATAGCATCCGATGATAAATGTATAATTTGGAATCACTAATATAAGCTTCCATCATATGAGTGAGACTTTTATTTTGTTAATATTTCATATTTTTTTTGTATCTAAATATAAATTATGATTAGTGAATTGTAGTAACGAATGATAATTATCAAAGATAGAACTTAGAACTTATGACAATATAGATTTTAGATTTCAAGATATGTAGGGTAAATTTCATATTCCCAAAAATAAGGAACTTGTTTTAGTAGGAGGTAAGTTTCAAATTTCAAGAAGAACCTTCTCTCTCTCTCTCAAGCTAATGGTCTCCAAACCCTTGCTGATGACTGGGTGGTGGCAATTCCTTCCCCCATATCAAATGGTGTCTTTAACGGAGGTTGCCTAATTGCAATTTTGGTCAAGGTTAATTAGATTTCAGTTAAAGTGAAAAGTCAGTACCATTTAACGGATTGTTTGGTGCAGGCAATTAATCCTCTGTCATGCTTGCTTATTGTACGAACTTTCAGAAACCCCATTGATTTCAACTTGATTTCTCGCCCTTTGCTTAATGACAGTCCGGAATCATCATTGACCTTTTCTAGACCAGTTAGGAGACCCCCTCACTTCCAGCCCAAGTTAGTAGGTTTGGGAGCCTTGGTTATACATCGCTGGTATCTTTTCTCGTGAGAATCAATTTCCACTCAACTCCTAGATTGAAAAGGGTGTCGGTTGAGAGAAATAGTCTATGAAAACGACATCAGATGTGATTAAATAAGGCGGACGGCAAGCACTTGCAGCGGATAACTCGTAGAGTTTAACAATTAAACTAACGATTTTGGGTCTAGTTTCTAATGGTATGTGGCTCGTATGCTGAATTGACATATGCACAATTATGTTTAGTGCTTTTTGGTCATTCTTTTCACACATTTCCCCTCAAAATAATTTCTCAATCTCACAAAAAATATTAATAATAATAACAGAAATTCTGGCTACAAGAATTTCCCGACTTGAACACAAACTTCATAAAACTTTGGAAGATACAGTTGTGCGGCATAGTTTTGATCTCATGAAAAAGGTCTCTCCAAGTTGGGTGCAAAGTGAAGAATTCTTCTGCACAGTCTTGGCACACCAAGGCCCAAAACCAGAAGACAACTTGGATTTCCGTAATCCATAATTTCACAGCTTGCGTCGGTCTGATCTGAACATATCAGTAACTTAAAGTCCTAGTGAGACTTCTCCTTGAGGATGCAACTTCCGTTCGCACGATGCCGACCTTGCTTCCCACACTTCAAACTGGATCGCGTTTCATTCAACGGGTTCAATCTTGGGACTGGTCCTCCCTCTCTCCACAAGCTCATTAAATCGGCGCGTATCTACTTGCCAAGATGTTGCTTTTCCCCCTTTGATTCAATTCCAAACTCAAGGCCGTTCCTTCTAGTATGGTTCGTAATAAAGATCGGCAACCAAACCAGTTCTACGCGGGAATCGGATCGTTCCATCTTGAAAATAGGTTCCCGATTCCAAATTTTTGGAGCTGGTGGGAAGTAGTTCAGTTCCCAATTCTGATTGAAGACCCACCAAGGAATGAAACCAAATTGACAAGACCAGTTTTGGAGCCAGTTTCATAAAGCTAAAAAGAAAAAGGTGAAAACTCTAGTTTTTCTATTTTTGACCTCTAGGTTGAGGATTTATATAAATTTGTTGCAAATTTAACTATGTTGTTTGTTTTGTTTTCAAGTGGTTAAAAATTGGAGCAATATTTACATAGATGACTGAGGGATGAAGTTTTATAATTTATGTTTATATTACATGTTTGAACTTTGTATTATTTATAACTATACGTGACTATGTGTTCATCTTATGAATTGTTACTTTTGGGAGGTACGGATTTCCACTGTTCAATTTTTACTTTGAATCGTTTCATTACTCATATTATGTTTAGATAATGGAACCAAAAAAATGGGAAAAAAATGGGTTCTCAATAGAACTTGGAGCCAAATTGGAAAAAAAGAGTTGGCTCCGGAATCAATTCGAAGGCAAAAATGGTAAATTCAAAGTTCCAAAAATTAATAACCAGTTCTAACATAGTAGATATCAGATTCCAAATCTGAAACCTATACACCTTAAAACCAATCACCCCTGGTTCCTAAAATGGATCTTAGCTAGGCCACATCTCCATCCATCAACCATTGGCTAGCTCAATCAGGATCCGGGAAAGGATCAACGGTGGGAAAGGTTCAGTTTCGATATTAATTGAGGGATCCAGGAGCTCAGCCAACTTCCAACCATATGAATGACTTGGATCATAGTTTCTAGGACATGCGAAAAGAGACATTTGAAAGCGAAAAATTTAATTGTCAACATTATGTTTTGAAGCTTTGAACGAATTTAACCCCTTTGTATACTTCTTATAAGTTTCTTCCATTAAGCCTCAATAATGAATCAACATTCTTTTCTTTTTTATTTCCTTATATATATATATATATATAATTTAAGCCTTTTGTTTTTGGCGTATCATTGCTTGCACACGAAAAATGATGGCCTTCTTGTATATGTTGAAAGTATCTTATATATGGGAAAAAGTACCAAAAAAGTCATAAACCTATTACATTGGTACCAATTCAGTCCTAAACCTTTTAATATTGGTACCAATTCAGTCCATTCAGCTAATTTTGGCCGGTCGACGCTAACGTGGAGGTCAGCTGGTGGCCGGACACTGACGTGGCAATTTGTATGATTTTTTTATTATTTTTTCGAACTTTTTATTGATTTTTTAGTAATTTTTTTCTTTTCTTTTTCCTTTTCTTTTCTGCTTTCTTCCTCACGGTGGCCGGCAAGAGCAGCAAAGCCCTCGCTTGGCCTCTCCTAGGGTCACAGCGAGGCGGCTTCGCTCGGATCTGGGCGAGGCCATGGTGGCTATCGCCAGGGCGAAGGTGAGGGCCGCAAAGCCCTCTATTGTTGGGGCGGCGGGCTAGGGTTTCGGAGACAAAGATTGGGTGGAGGAGCAGCGGCATGAGGCGCGGGAGATGGGGGACCAGGGGCCTCGAATTGGGATTTTGTGGAGGTGAGAGCGGCGGTGATGAGGTCAAGAAGCTCCGGCGTCGACAGCGGAGGAGGCGCCGGGGACTCAACAAAGCGGGGCTAGGGCGAGGCTGGCCTCGCCCAGATCTGGGCTAAGCCGCCTCGCCCGCGACCCTGGGCGAGGCCAAGCGAGGGCTTCGTGGCCCTCGCCTCCACCCTGGCGATGGCTGCCATGGCCTCACCAGCCACAGGCGAGGCCGCCTCGCTAGTGGCCCTGGGAGAGGCCAAGCGAGGGCTTTGCGGCCCTCGCCCAGTGGCCGGTGAGCCTCATCGGAGGCTTGCCGGCCACCACCAGAAGAAGACGGAAAATAAAAGGAAAAAGAAAAAATTAATAACAAAATTAATAAAAAAATTCGAAAAATCATAAAAATTGCCACGTCAACGTCCGACCACCGGCCGACGTTCACGTCTGCACCGCCAATCAAAATTGATTGGATGGACTAAATTGATACCAATATTAAAAGGTTTAGGACCGAATTGGTCCAATTGAAAAGTTTAGGACTGAATTGGTACCAATGCAATAGGTTTAGAACTTTTTTTGTACTTTTCCCCTTCTATATGAGTATCTCATTAACACTTGTTAAACAACTAAAGCAAATTTTGCAATGCTTTACTCGTATTATGTTTAATTAAAGCTTTAAAAATCAAAATATTTATATTTTAATATGCTTACAAGTGCTGCCCATTTTGTAAGGGAAAATCACCCAATTAGTGCTAATCATATTGTAAAGATATCAATTCAATCTTAAACTTTTCAATTTTGCTAATTCAGTTCTAAACATTTTCGTAAAATTCAAATATAATCATTCCAATCAATTTTAATCAAAAATTATGACGTGGCAATAAATTATCACTGATCATTCTACGTAGCACATTGTTACGTTAGCTATTTTTAGCGAAAATTAGCCTTAATGATTACATTAGAATTTTACACAAATGTTTAAAAATAAATTGATAAAATTGGAAAGTAAAACGTTTAAAATTAATTGGACACTTTCTCTCATTTTGTAGAGGTACTTCTTTGTCGGAAATGTTGAAGTGGGTCGATGAAGTTATCATGATTCGTCCCTATCCTACATAAGTCAGGCAATTTTCAGCGGTGAATTTATTACGTGGGTCACTAAATTTGACGTAGCTATTAGATGAAAAATTAATTTTTGGGGGGGCAGGAAGATTTTATCAGGACCCCAGGTAATCTTCTGTCATCAATGAATTGGAGGACCCATATTTCTTAGAATCAATTTAAGGCCACGATAGAAATTGAGATTCTCATTATAACCTTCTTTTTTCTTCAAAGGACCACAACTCTAGAATCTATGAAAATGAAAGGAGTCGACGACTTGTTTTCTTTGGGTCAGAAAATTCTTCTCCTTTCATATAGATGAAGAGACCAACCCAAATGAGCTTCATAACAAAGAATATCCAAAAGAGGTTGTGGAGGACTAGAAATTCAGCTCAGAAGGGAGAGACTCGCGAAATTGAGCTTTAACGACCCCACCCCGGTTTTATAAAAAAGAAAAAAAGAAAGGAGTCGACAATTGAAAGCCAAACTATGCAATATATGGCACCGCCACGGACACAAGCATGGATGGTGGATCATGACATTGGCCTTTGTCCTAGTTTAAAAAGTTGTTTATGAATATTCAACTTATATTCACAAGTGATTGTAGTACAAAAAACAGCATTAAGTCATTCACTCTACGTATAAATTTTCGGGTTGAGTGGGGCTTGGCTTAGGTCCAACTAGGCTAGACCGAGTCTCCTCATTAAATACCCTTCACTCAAGCTTGCCCAAATAGTCTCAAGGCTCGTGTGGCTCAAATTGGGTTAGGGCAAACCCACAAGCTATTGGGTTTAGGGGTAAATGGTTCCAAATTATGTATAAATTCTACCTGGAACTTGAATCTTACCCATTGGAATATGTTTATCATTTTGTTAAACTTGAAACCTATTATGCATACCTTAAAACTTGAAACATATCCCATCATAAGTTCTAAGGTCCCAGGTTCCATTTATTTTATTAATTGAACAATTATGGTGAATCATTACATTTAATAACCACCATTTGTTGTTATATTTCACTAATCACAACTTATATTTATATACACAAAAAATATGAAATATTAACAAAAAAAAAGTCTTAGTCATAAAATGAGAGTTTAGATGAGTAGTTCTAGATTAAACACTCATTATCGGACATCACAAATCAAAGAATTGCATGAAGATATAGACTAGGAAAAATGCAAAGTCTTATTCCAGCTTTTAGGTTTTAGGTTCAAAGTTCTGTCAAAGTTCTGTCTACCTAGAACTTGAAACCTACCCGTTAAAATATGTTTTTCAATATTTGGAATCTGGAACTTACTCTACATATCTTGAAACTAAGAATTAGAGAGGTTCCCACCAGTTCGGTTCTTCGATTCCAAGTTCTACTTTAGAATCATACTTATCCCTAATCGGGTTCATAATTAAGTCTATTTGCATTGTGTTCACAAGACAATCATTATGGTTGGGGAAGGGTCATATGACTCTAGTTAGAGGGCCGGCGAGGTTGGCAACAACTACAAAATTACCACACCCCCTCCTCGTCCTTTTTTTTCCTTCCTCTTTTTAGATTTTCTATTATCTACTCCGAAGGGTCTTTGCTAGTGTGGCGCCACATTTGCTTTATGTGTACATCGAAATTATCAAGAGAATCAAGAAACTTTCCCACGTTGTGCAAAGTCTGTATAGTACTTATTTTCTTTGGTTACAAACAGGACAATCGAAAAAGAATTATAGATTATGAGCTAGGGATATAACCCACTAGTAGAAGGGCCGATAGACAATAAGATCCTGAATTGGGCTCAAGAAGCAAGTTGCTTCAACCGAGCCGATCTTAGACCAGTTCACTTGTCAGGCCCGCTCCTAAATTTTCGGCTCAAGGATGCCGAACTTTTGAGAAAGCTCACCGGCCTCATGTGATGGGAAAAATTCACATTCTAAACTATAAAATCCCTCTAAAGCAAGGGTCATCGGTTCTTATCCTGAAATCAGAAACCGGCTACTAATTAATGGAACCATCCTTATATGTGACATCAAAATCTTAACTAATTAATTGAACTCAAAAACTGAGCGGGATGCTAAGATTAGAATAACATATTGCCAAAGGCCCTTAGCATTTCCAAAGCCCTTTAGCATAATACAATTCCCGATAGGCAATGACTTTCGGCATTTTCAGAATCCCACTTCATACACTTAATAAAAATTTTTTTCTTTGCACTTTGCCTTCACTGAACTATTTAAATTCTAGTTTTACCTTCACTCCCAGTATAAATCACATTCCCTAATGCATGACAGATTTGACCGGCGGAGCACAGATCTCACAAGATAACGGCTTAACCGAGCTTTGATTGGCATTGCGCGGTCTCAGTGACATATCACTTGAGGTCCTAGGACTCACCTAAGGTCACACGAGGCCCAACCGAGATCTGCACCAGAGACAGCGGTTGAGGAGGACAAACATACGTTCACCTAATCAGGACGCCAGCAGAGGAGCTCGAGGGACACCGGCCGGTGGCGGCACCTTGCCGGGCTCACGCGGCCTCATTGTCACGTCATATGAGGTCTCACGGCCCTAATGCCGCGTCATCTGAGGCCACTCGTCCTGGGCGAGATCTGTCTCACCTCAGGACATTTATTGGGTCGTCGTGAGACGCGGTAAATGGGAGCTAGCGGAGTTGGTGGAGAGGTGGAGGCTTGGCTGGGAGTGCTCGTGTCCAGTGGTCGAGGCTGGTGGTTGATTGCCGTCGTGCACAGTGCAGCTGCTGGAGGGAGGAGGCGGCAGCGGCGGTAGTGAACCGTGAGAAAGCTCCCAAGGAAAGAAAAAAAAATCAAATTCAGAAGCGTGAGAAGTTAATGATGGTGGAAGAAGTAAGCTTTTGCAGAGGATGACGACGCTAATGAGAGCAAAAGTTCCTGTCAATTGCTTCTGGGAAATGGGGTGATGGAGAAGCGAGCTTCATCTTTCCAATGGACAAAAGAAGCTGGGATTCGGGGAGAGAAGGTGGAGCCCAAAGCCCTTGAATTTCAAGTTCCAAGTTGATGCTGTTTGATAGCGCTTTAGGGAACACTTGTTTATGTTTTTTTGTTCTCCGGAACAGAAATAGAACAAAGATACGTTTGTTAATTTTTTTGTTCCCGAGAATATATTTAGAGAAATAAAAAGCAAAAACAAAATTATTTATTATTTCGGAAACAACTCCAAAAATAAGTTTTTTTTTTCCCTCTTTTCTTTCTTTTTCTCTTCCTTTCTTCTTCCTCCAGTTGATCGCCGACCTCGATAATAGCCTGCGACCGACCAAACGAGGCTTGACCATCTCACCGGAGTCTCGTTGACTCCCGACGAGGTCACCCCAAGCTCGCTAACCACTAGCCAGGACCCCTGAGGCTCGCCATGGTCGGGCGAGGCTCAGCCTAGCCCATATCTGTATAGGACCTTCCATTACAGATTTTGATGCAATATGTATTGCACTTTACAAAAGAGTTTTTGCCAATCGCATCGCAATGTAATCAACACTACTGAAGCTGGTAAAAGGAAAGTTTTCTTGCTAGCAAATTCCTCTAGAGTTTGTTCAAGAGCTACACTTTCTCACAGCAAATTTTGGCAGTTCGGTTGTCCACCGATGTCATGATAGATGAATAACTACTTGCCTTGTAAATGGCTGAGCCTTGGCGCATTTATGGTTCGTCTCCTACTTTGTGGGCTGCTTGGTTCAGATCTCTCTTTACTATGCCACGGGGGATTTGTCAGCAAAACCATGGTTTTATGAGGTAAGAACAGCTGAAACTGAGCATAATCAGGATCGGCCGTTGAGCTTTTGTCACTTCAGAATTGTTCCCAGATTTGCCATCAGTTGGAAAGAACTTGTCAGTCCCCTCATGAAGATTGGATTCAATGGCCAGGACAAGAAGCTGTATAATCCCGATTCTCGCGTTAGAACATCAAACTTGGAAGGAGTTCAGGTCTCTGGAAAGATGACAATCACGACATTATACAAATCATACTTCTGCATGTAAATTACCTGGGAGACCATCATCGACACTTGAGGTTGCTGTCAATTTGAGCACATTCCGGGCCTCCTGGTGCTGGTGGAGTTGAGAGCATGGGCAAAGGCGTCGGTCAACGGTTAGAGCATTGGGGCCCTTTCTGGCTTTCTGTCCTGCCATGCCAAAGCATGCACCAATGGGTGCAGTTACCATGGTCAATACACATCTAACAGATGCTAGTGGTCGACTACCGCCATGGTCGGCAACTGACTGGGGAAGAAGCAACATGAAAACAAAAAATGGAAATTAAAAATAAATTAAATTTTCGATTTTTTTAAAAAGAAAAAAGAAAAAAGAAAAGGTGTTCAGTACAAGAAAGTACTTGATCTAGAGGTGAAAGAAAGAGGATGGAAAAGTGGAATACATTTTCCCTGCTTTTGATGATGTTCTTTCCATTTGTGGAAGATGTTTTCTTTTGCCAATTAATTTTCTGTGAACTAAACAGTGAAAAATTTGGAAGATATTTTGTAGATGTTTTTTCCAATGAAACAAACAGGGCCTTGAGCGACCACTATTTTCAACCCCCACTAATTGCTAAAATCATCTCACTCTCCCTTCTCTATACTTTTTTTTGGTAAAGTCCCTCCTTGGTTTAGTTTAGGCACAATTCTAAATAAGGACCGAAAGTGCTCTAATTTTCTCAAACAATGACTTAAAGTGGATTTTGTTTTAACTAAGAGCCTGAAGTAATATTTATTTGAAATAAGTGCCTAAAGTGATCATATCAGTCTTAAAAAAGGGTCTAACCTCACTGGCTGAATGGCATTTTAGTCTTTTAATTGTTTAAATATGTTTCTAATTTTTTTTTTCTCTTCTTCCCTCCGCCGAACATGGCAAAGGTCATCGGTCTTAGGCACGGGCAATCGGGGTGGTGTTGGGCAAGTGCTACCCTCACCAAATTGGGCGAGGGTTTCCTTGCTTAGGCTAGGTAGGCAAGGCCAAGTGAGGGCCACCTTTGCCTACCTAAGTGATGGCTGCCCTCACCCTCGCCGGATTTGGTTCCTTGCCCACCCAAGCAAGGGTCGCTCGATGTGGGCGAGGGTACCCCTTGCCCTCGCCACACTAGGCAAGGGTCACCCTCGCTCAATGATGGCAAGGGTTGTCCCTCCCCAGATCTAGTAAGGGCATACCTCGCCTAACCGGCGACCTTTGCCAATGCTAGCGAAGGGAAGAAGAGAAAAGAAAAAAAAGAAAAACAAAACAAAACAAATCAAAAAATCTAAAAAAAAAATACAATCAAGATTTTTTTGACTAAAATACCCCTTCTCCAATGGTCGGAATAGTCACGGCCAACCAAAAATCTTTATTTGAGATGATTTAACCACTTCAGGCCTTCATTTAAGAATATTTTAGCCACTTCAAACATTTATTTAAAATAATATCCATTTTGGATTCTCATTTGAGAAAATGTTGACACTTCATGCCCTTTTTTGAAATTTTCCCTTAGTTTATACTTGTGGTGCAACTTCAAGCATTTGTTGTGTTTTTTTTTTCTTGAGCAAGATGAGTAAAGAGGTGCATAAGTGAATTTCATTGACCTCCTATAATAATTATTAGACTAACTTAATAAATGGGCTTGCTCCCACCCTACCCCATGCCGAGCCTACTACCACCACCATCATCCTTGGCTTACGTAAGTCCTCACCATTGCACACGTCACTCTATTGTTATTTGTCTCTACTGTTACAACATGACCATTTCCCCTCTCCCTCATATCCAGTTTGTTGTTTCTGTCTCTCTCTTCATATTGATGCCTTCGCCCTTGACCACCTCTCCTCCTTGCCTCTATCTTTAACCTTGTGCCACGGCAATCTCAACTCAATCTCATTCGAAGCCCCAAATCGAATTAAGGGCTTTTGCGGTCTTGAACTAATGCCGATTTGAGGTTGTGGCTATTGCCCAGTGCAGGACACAGAGGGCATTAGTGTGTGTGTGTGTGTGTGTGTGTGTGAGAGAGAGAGAGAGAGAGAGAGAGAGAGAGAGAGAGGTGCGTGTAAAGATAGGGGAGAGAAAAGTGAAGAGTGGCGATGATTGAATCCAGTGGCAATCTTGGCATAGTGGCTACGTATATATATATATGGATGTATGTATGTATGTATACACACACCTCAAGTTGTGACAAAAGCATCCACTTGAAAGAGGCTGAGCATCTGACCAAAAAAAAAGAAAAAAGAAAAGAAAGAGGCTGAGCAAGATCTTTTCATGAGAAGAAGATAGATAGAACAATTAGAAGTCTCTTTTAATTTGAAGGATATACCGATCAACTATTTAAAAAGAAGTGGATTTAGTAATATATTAGGTGGAAATAATGGCTGCCTATATTTATACAATAATAATGGTTATACATATTTGTAATTGTGACGTGCTAGTGGACCATTACGGAATGATCTTATCAACTGGCAACGACTCTTAATCTTGAATATAGACATACAAAAATGACTTTGCGCTATATAAATGCATTGCATTCTTTAATATTCAATCTTGATGGACTTTTAAATGAAATATGTTAAAGAATGGAACTTGTGCACTTGTTTAATCTTATTAAATTTGCTTCGAAAATTTAAAATCTACTGTTTGTTTGAGGTGAGTATCTTTATTAAAAGTTGTAATTACCTATATCTCAATAGTATCATGAGAAGTGTCTTTTCCATCTTTATTAAATTGAATTAGTGCTCTATGGGCACTTATTAACAAAACCCATAACAAATATGTACAAAAATGAAAAAATTTTAGGTGACTTTAAATACTAAAATCACGCTTTAAGATTTTCAATATGTATAGGGGAAAAATAATTAAAATCACACATCAAGCATTGGATTTAGAAAGCCGAAAATCAAAAGTCAAATGTAAAATCCGACCAAAAGCCCAAAAGCCCAACACGAGGATCGAAAACTTAGTACCGACAAGTATGGGCCTTAAAATACTCAGAAATGTTACCAAACGCGCAAAGTTGCTGCAGAAAAATTTTTGTGGAACATTTCGAGTTTCAATGCTTCTTTCAAAATTCCAGGTCCGAGGCGACATAACAAATTATCAATCCATTTAGTGGGAGAGAGAAACATGAGAAGTTGACAATGCACGACGAGCTCTTTTTACAAGCAGCCTCCAAGCCATGTTTCTTTCTTCATTCCGTCGGAGGTACAATTGCATCTTATTGTGGCTAAAACCCACCCCGCAATATAACCGAAGGCGAAATATGTATAGGGAGAAGAGAGGATGGACATGTATAAGTTGCAGGACTTGAAATAATAAATCAATCAACCAAAGAAAAGAGAACGTCAAACCCATTCTCACTGCTGCAACAGCAACCTGAAACTGAAGTCGTACGGCGTCACTTGCACCAGCTGCTTCAGCGGCTCCCCCTTCTGCTCGAGGCACTGGACGGCGTCTCTGCGGAGCTCGTCCGGCAGCTGCAGGCACACCCAGTCCAGCAGCGACTCCATGTCCTTTGCAAAGTCGAGCAAGTACCAGTCCAAAAGCTTCGGGATGACCAGCTTGTTGGTTCTCGATATGCCCACCGATGCTTGGAGATAGTCCCTCTTTGCCGCTTCCAGTTCGTCCTCAACGTGGCACGCGGTATAGACACGCACCTAATTCACAAGGAGTACCCGACATTCATTTTGTCTCTAGTTCTAACTGATACTGAGGATTGAAACTAAACCCAACAAAACTCGAACCAAATTGATTCGACATGCAAAACGAGAGAGAGATCTGTTGATAATACAATTGAACTTACTGCAGGAGATGACCAGCTTCCGCAGGAGAGAGCGAATGTAACCAACGGCTCAGACCACTCCAACCCGAATGTGCGGCGTGCTTTCACATCCTCATTCTTCGAAGCTTTTGGACATGTCTAAATAAACAGATAATCCTAGTCAAGATTCAAGGAATTTTACAGATTCACAAACAAACCTCTCGAGACAATCTTAGAAAAGGTTTACGTTTAGACTTACGAATTTTAAGTGGTAAGGTAGCCTCAAGATAAAATGCTCAATGGTAATTGCATTCATCAAGTGACCCCCAACATTGATCGTCGCCTGAAGCAGACACAGAACAAACAGTTGCTAATTTAGTCAAATAAGCTAAATTCAATAATCAACGGATCCTGGACATACATACAGGTTGTGTTACATACACAGCGACTTCTAAGACAGTAGAGAATATATAATCAGCCAAAACATGTTTGTTGTAGAACCAAGTATTAGTGCATCGCAATGTAATACAGATTACAAATGTTACCTGTTGCATCAATGCAACCACTGCTTCAGGAGTATCTGGTATTCCATGCTCTAAAAATGCCTGCACAATTGATCATATTAACATGCTTTCGTGCAAAGTACTCAAGATCGCTTCATGAAATCGAGCAAGTGTATCGACTTTGGAACACCACACAAAGGAAAGACTCACATTCATCATACAAGAATTGTAAGTGTTTATCCAGAATGCCAACTTCTGCTGATGAGTGAGCCCATCTAACTTAACGCAGGCAAGCTTCCCAAGAAGAAACCTGAAATCAATTAATCGACAGTCAGGTCAATGACATGGCTGCATGTCAAGTGAGAACCATGGAGAGGAAGAACTTACTTCAGCCTTTGGATCAGGAACAGAGCATTCGTTTTCCGATTGACATCAACTGAGTAAGCATCCACCATGTAGAGATGTCTGTAAGGACCAACATCCCTCTTCCCGAATTCTGGACATATTTCATAAGGATAGGCCGATTCTCCATTTCTCCCATCAAAGTTCGTCAATTGAGATGGCGAATTCAACGATCCAAAAGCTTTTGCTTTAGATGTGCTCATCCTTACAAAGATGCTAGACAAGCACCTAACAATGTCCTCTGATATTTTGTTTGGCGATTCATCCACTTGGGCTGCTCCATCTTGCGAAGAGCTCAATGAATTTTGCTGCGCTTTTTCCTGGTCTCCAAATCTGCTCTCTAGCTGCAGGTTAAAACCCATAATTAGTATGGCTAAGTTCTAGAATGAGCCTGAAAAAAGAAAAACTTATAAATCATACCTGCGGTTTTGAAGATTCAAGCATCTTCTCTGCCTGTTCCTGCTTAATTGGACTTTTCTTGATGGGTGTGGAATTCTTCGAAGTCTTCTTGTCGAGCGACGCTTTGTCCTTCGAAGAATTCACGTGCAAGCAATTCTCCTTTCCTCGCACATCTTCCAAAATTGGCGGAGAGCTGAACTTTTTCTGCGCTGGTTTCCCATTCATCACCCTGCTAGAACTATTCCCGGTCCGATCTTGTGAAGATTCGGAAAACAGGAGCTTTCTACTAGATGCGCTCCTGGCGAGCGCTGGTTGATGCCCAGAAACAGATGCTAGAGAACTGAAGTCGCTCTGTGACATTGACTTCGACCGCTCGTGTTTAGCCCTTCTTGCCGGCAATTCATCAGAGACATCACTCGAAACCTCAGCATTCCTCTTGGACGATATGTAAACAGCTTCCTGGTATAGACCCTGTCTGAAATTCACCACCTGCTCCTCTAGCCGAACAATCTCCTCTTCCAAAACAGCTACTTCAGCAAGAAGTTCCAATGTCTAGGAAAGAAAACACATGCTTTATCAGTGACCCAATTTGCACAATTATCGGTATCAACTCAAACACAAACGGTTCATACATAAAATTTGAACAAATTATACTGAGATCAAGTTCATCTGGGTAATTTCATCTCGTGCAACATATAAAACAAACAAAAAAAGGGAAGAGAGAGAGAGAGAGAACCAAAGGAAAGGAATGATGAATATACTAACATGAGGAGGGAGATAAGGAGGGAGACGAGGAAGAGCTCCAAGAGGCCTGTTGAAGGCTCTCTCTAATGCTCTGTGAACATTCTCTTCATGTCTGAGCTTCTTCTTCAGCTTATCAACCTGCGAATTCCCAACAGCAAATTTAGTTTGAAGCTATCGAAACTACCAGGAGTTACAAGCTCAAAATTGCCCGCTAAAAAAAGACGGAAATGTTCAAGAATTGATGGTTTCTGTACATCTTGAAGCAATGCCAATTTCTTCTCTCTGTTTAAGCGTCGCCTATTGGTCACGGGCTTCTCAGCTCCCGTCACTGTGCTTCCTCGAGTCTGCATTCTTTCCTTCTTTGGCATAATGAAAACAAAACCAAAAGATCAAGACCCCAAACCAATTACGTGAGTTCAAAATGAAGCAAAAAGAACATAGAGAAGAGAAGCTATATTCTTTTCTTGAGAATAGTGAAAGAACCCAGTTCAGATTCCTATCAAAAGCGACAGCTTTTGCGGTCCAGAATTAGATGATAACGCATCCAAACGATATCTAAAGGACACTCGGACATTGACAAAACAGGGGGAAAAAAGGAAAAAGCAAAAGCAGCAAAGAAAAGAAAAGAAAGAACCGAGAACATCAATTATTGTGGGAACAGAGATAGTGACTTGAATTCGACGTTGAGTCATTCTATCTCAATCACAATCGTGTATTACCCACTGGGAAGAAATTGACATGAAGGAGTCTGATTTACAACAATAAGCTGTGATGTTAAATTGTTAATGTTGGGCAGATGAGGTGAAGGGGTAGAAAGAAAAGAACTACCTTATCTGGATTTGGAGAAGATTTCGTGGTTTGAAGGGCAGTTCGAGCTCTGGAGTTCATCTTCTCTTCACTATCCTGGGGGAAAAGAAACAAACATTGCAAGCACTTCAATAGCAGTCCCTCTAACTAAAACGAGGATATAATAATGAATTGTTGATAAAAAAATATAGGCAGAAGATGGCAGTATTTACAAAGATGGCGCAGATAAAGCTGAAACCAACCGACTCCTTCAGAAACTTTGCACGCAGAGAGAGAGAGAGAGAGGCTCGATGCAATGTTTAGCAATTCATTTCACAGACCCTTTTGCAGAGCGGGAAAATTGAAAGCGGTGAGCATCCGAGAGACTCTAGTCTAGAGAGAGAGAGAGAGAGAGAGAGAGTGCACCTGCTCTGCTGCTTCTGCGTACTGTATTCCTCGGCCTCAGTGAAACGCTAAACAACAAGCACCCCACAGAGACAGAGTGGGAGATGAAGAAACTACAGGTGGAGAAAACGACGAGGTTTCGAGGTTTAAGGAGGTGTGAGAGAGAGAGAGAGAGAGAGAGAGAGGGGTCGACCAAGAAAAGCGTAACAGATGGGCAACGACAGCGGCAAAAACCAAGAACGGAGCTTATTATAATATTAACCTTTCTACTGCAATTTAAACTTAAAGAAAGAGAAAGTACCACTGGTCTACTGTAACATATCATCATCTCAGTAATGTTACAAAATTCGAGAGCGTAGACCATAGAATTTAGCTAAACGAGAAAAGAAGATGACAATCGACAGAGAGAGAGAGAGAGAGAGAGAAAGAGAGAGAAGCCAAGAACACTGAATCACATACTCTTCCTCTTCAGCTCCACCATGAAAGCTTCTTCAGCTTCACCTCATCAGCTCCACCATGTCCTTGTAGAGAGAGAGAGAGAGAGAGAGAGCGAGTGATCTGGCAATGGCTATTGTCTGGTCTGTGGCTCACTTTAAGATCTGGCTCTGCGTGAGTGTATGTGGGAGAGAGAGAGAGAGAGGGGGGGAGGGAGGAGGGACAACATGCGCTCCCTCATCATGAAGAAACGTGAGCCCTTCCTTTTATATCATCACTTTCCCAAAGTTCTTTCTCTCTTTGCACTTCACCTTCTCATTTAAATTCAAAAAAATTAAAATAATGGTGTAGCTCCAAAAAATCAAAAAAAAGAAAAGAAAAGAATTTGTAAGATGCATAAATAAAGGGGCAGGTGTAGTAAGGCCAAATCCATCCTTGCTGAGCGAAAGAGAGTCCAATTAAAATACAACTGACAACGGTGACTACTCCCTCAATATTATATGCCTTGTGTCCACAGTATCTTGACTCACTTTCTAAGTATACTTTCACAGCAAAAATTTTCGTCGATTTTCAAACCATTCACTCGTTAACCCCACTCGCCTGAATCGCTTCTCGTCCGACCTTGTCCAGATCCCGACACCCCACCGCCTCTTCTCACGACCAACTTGTTCTCCCGCCCGGCAGGGTCCTGTCCACGAAACCCTTATCAGTCACGGTGCTTTCGAACTCCTAAAAATCTAGCATGCCCTACTCCAAAGATCAAGAAAGCGACCTTGTCTAGCCCCCTATAGAATAAGGGGTCTTATCTGCCTATTCTAATGGGAAAGATGAGCTAGTATTCAATTGAGATCCAGTTGTTTGGTTTCGCTCCTGCCAGGATGTGTTAAATTGACTGCTAACTTAATTTAATGTGGGTTGCAAGCATTTCTTTAATTGAGATGTCATTTTCTGCAGTTACTTTCTCCCTGCATGATTGTAGTGGAAGGGAATTTTTCTGAGTTAGGAGTCCAAAGTAGAAGACGAATTTTGTCAGGCGTTTCTGGTTACAAGAAACAAATGTAGGGTACGCCGTGCTTTTAATGCAAGTCCCTAGCTTGGGCGCATATCCAAAAAAGAATGCCTACTTTGCTACATAAATACTCTAAGGCCGTAGACTAAGGTTATTAAATTGAAATAAGTAATGATGAATATCGACTTTTCTTGAATATTGAAAAGGAACGGATTTTTTTGTTTTAAAAATTGATTATGTTTTCAAATATAATGTTGATATTTTCAAAGCATGATTAATGTCTTTTAACAAGTGTTGGATATTTATAAAAAAAAAAAAAAAAATTCCTTGTCAAAATGGGCCAACTCTATAATGACTTTTGAAGTAAGTAAGCGGAACGTGCTAATTAATGACAGATAAAAAGAGCATTCAATTTGTATTGGGATGATAATAATGATTATGGCAATCTGGACAATGCCATCTCAAACTACGTTCCACGTACCTTAATGAGCTTTGGCTCAATGTCATCATTAAATAAAAACGGTAACATTATCTAAAAAATCCTAAACCTATTGGACTTTAATTAGTTCAGTTTTAAGCCTTTCAATTGTGCAAATTGAGCTCTAAACATTTTGACATTTTTTCAATTGAACCCATCCACCAAATTTAATAGAAAATCACTAACATAAATGCCAATAGTGCTACATAGGATAACTAATGTTGACATGAACAAATTTTTATATATATTTTTAATTTTTTTTTTAATTTTATTTTATTTTTTTTTTTTTGCCAAACTGTCCTCCTAAATCAAAGGCAATTATAGAAGCTATAACAAAACTTTGTAAGGAAATAGTTAGAGAAATCTAAGAAGATCGAATTTGGTCTAAAGACGTGAACAAAAAAAAAAAAATCAATACATAGCATCTATGTCAGCTTTTATGTTTGGTTGCATTCGTAAATTTTCTTTCTAGACGATCCTATAAATTAGGGAATAAGGGAAAAAGTATATTTGGCTCAGCATGTTCTATTCGATACGGGTAGGAAAAGCGGTATTTTAAAAAAAAATAGAGAAATCAGAACCAAGTCACGATGATATGGGTCAACCCCTTCTTCTTGCGCCAAAGATCTTACCATTTCCGAAGGAACTGGAGTTACATCTCTTTTCCATTTCCATTCAAGAGTTCTTATGTGTTTCCGCACACCTTTGAGACCCCGAAAAATGGACAAATTCATTTTCTTAGGAACACATACAATATTCTTCACTACAAAAAGGATTCCTATACTTCATTCTCAATTTCTATTAGAGACAATCCGTAAAAAAATTGTATTGTTTCCAATGAGCTAAAAAATGCAATATGTAAACTAAGCTCATCCTTTAATTTTATAAATTTAAAGCTATTTGCTTCAATCTTCCCTCTAGAAAAAAAAAATACAAGATTTAATTACGATTATAGATTTTTTTTTTGTATAATTCAGATCGGTAAATGATTTATTTACCATCATTTCTTTTAGAGCAGTTATAATTATCATACTTTCAATCTATTTATCTATTTAGAAAATAAATAGAAGTTTTATCAATATGTATGGCCTCGGACCATTAATTATGATTTTTCATCGGAGTTCGGTCACTCAATCAATCCAGAAAGTCAAATAATAAAGGTGGGAATAGTTATTTCCTAATCAGCATGGACAGATCCAAGGCTTGGGTGGGCCTCCCATGATATACTTTTTCCAATAAAATGCATTTAGAAATTCAATGAAATTAATTTAAATTTTTTAATAAATTTTCAGTTTGGCCCTTCAAAATCGTTTATCAAAAGATTTCCCTGGTAGCCATCCTTGACTCAGACTAGGAGTTGTGATTTGCGAGCGCGGAGCTGCTAACCAACGCAAATAAAGTTTGTAGCTCAATAAAAAAAAATGGCAAATTAAAAGAAAACAGATAAATATCGATAAATAACTCAAATGAAAGTTGGAAATCCAAAATTCTTTGGTAATTTGATTGAGAAAAAATTGGTAAATTATTTTAATACACGTCGGTAATTCCATATAAGAGTTAGTATATCCAAAATGCTAGTAATTTGTGCAAATAAGAATTGGTAATTTAGCATGATATTGTAATTTGCAAACTACCAAAAAAGTTTGTAATTTCACAAAAGGTATTGGTAAATTACTAACAAGTTACTTGGACAAAAGAAAAGGTCTATGATCATTGTTTAACCGATAGCTTTTGACATGGACCAATCCTGCCAAGGTGATACGAGCATATATTGGCCTAATGCACTTACGTACACTCGTCATTAAATAGCTTAAATTTAAATCGGCTGGAAAAAAAAAAAAATCGTTCGACGAGAGTCTATTTGGGCTGTCCTTTCACAAGATGATTTTCATTACCCAAATCATGCTCTTTAGAAGTTATTTGAGGCACCTAGACTTGGGACATTTGTCGAATGAACTACTGTGCTAATCAAATCATCATAGATATGCTTGAAATTGAGTAATAAAAAATCAATATCTATTAAACTACAAAGACCTTGATAGGAAAATAAAAAATGATAGCCGAACAGCTAATAATTGCATCCGAAGGGTTTGGGTACACGAGACGAGACAGAAACCTCAACCTGCTCGATCGAGTTTACGGTCATTTGTTTATTTGTGATATGACTGCGTACGCAATACGCAGTTTGCAATACGTGACCTGCCCGGCAACTCTTTGATAGGGACCCAAGCATTTACCAGTTCAAAATATATAATGAGAACAAATTACAGTTACGTGGATAAAATTACACCCTTTCACTGACTGCTAGCTTTAAGAATCCTTAAGTATTTCGACGAAATGGCATGATAATGCCAAAAAAAATGAAACTTTGATTACCTTTCTATGTAAAGATATCTTATATATTTCGCGTTGTTTTACAATGTTTTCTTGTTATTGCTCTAATTTAATTTCAGGAGACAACTAGATACGACCTCTAAAAAAGATTCTAATGAGTCATGAGCGAGCTTAGGCTAACATATTATAGTAACTATAATTATTCAATACGTACTCTACAACACCTTAGACATGCATTTTAACAATTTTTTTGTTCAACTATGAGCCTATCTTGTAGGATGAGGATTATTTATAATTAGGATCATTTGAAGTTAGGCAAAGTTACCATCTAAGATTCAAACACATCAGTTACGAGATAAATGGATGGCTTTAGGGGTGAGCATCAGTCTAGGTTGACCCTAGACTAGCCCAATCCTGCCGGTCATGGTTCGGTTCCCAGGGAGACTAGATCGGTCATTGGTCTTGAGATTCTTAGATCAATACGGTGAAAGTTGGTCCTCGATCCTAGGAGTTCAAGGTCGGTTCAACTGGGACCAACCCTGACTTTATATATATTATATATCTAATATATTATTTATAATTTTTATATAGAGAAAACCCTAAAATAAAAGGTGTTAATAATATTAAATAGCTCTTTAATAAGGAGTTCAAGTAATTTTACATTGTTCTTTAATAACTTAGATTTTTAATGTCTTTTACGACGTCAGCAGTCATAATTTACAAAGGAGAAAAATGTTTTTTGTGAGGAGTCCTCACGGTGTTCAAAATGACATAAATAGCTCCTCACGACATCCTCCTCTAGTACTCGTTCTCTTTTATCTTATTTGTCATCTTAGTCTTCAATTTGCCAAAATTGAAATAAACAATTTCTCCACTCGCCACTGGACATTCACTTTGCTTGCTTTGGATCACTCGTGTTGCTCGCCACTTAATGCTTGCCTAGCTTGTTGCTCCCCGCTCGACACTCGACACTCACTCTACCTGATGTTCGACGCTCGCCATTTGCCTCTCTTAGTTGACCTCGCTCGTCACCAAATCCATTGGGTTGGCCCGATCCATAGTCACCTTTTTAGGAAGTACAAAAAATGAAATAAAAAAATTTCAGTTGGTCCTAGGTTGACTCTAGAACCAAACCGAACCCATTTGGTCAGTCCGATTCTCAGTCACATTTTCAAGAAGTACAAAAATTGAAATAAAAAAATTATCGGTTGATCCCGAGTTAACCTTGAAATTGGACGGAATCTACTGGATCGGTTCAGTCCTTGGTCCCAAGCTCAATAGGGTCAATTATCGGTCTCAAAAATTAAGAACTAACACTGTGCAAGTTAGTCCTAAGGTTAAGAGGTGGACCAGCCCAACCCAAACCCGAACTCGAACCCAACCCAACCCGAACCATGCTCACCCCTAGATGGCTTAGTTCGATTATATATACTTCCCCCTTTTCCTTCTTTTTTCCTTTTCCTTAGTTTCCCTCTTTCTCCTTCCCTACTTTGACCCTTAGTCCATCTGCGACAATTTTCTCCATTGCATGGCCACCACCCCCGGCCAGATCACTAGCCATGACAATACCTCCAATGGTGCCCGACGATGGTTGCCCCCGCCCTCGCTGCACAACAGTGCTACTATTGTGAAAAGAAGTAAATTGAACACAATATAATTAGATAATTAGATCAGACATAAGATTTATGTGATTCGATCAATGTGACCAACTCAAAAAAGAAATTGACAAAGTATTTTGTCACAGATCAAGCAATGCAATAAAGATTATAACCATAATCTAGAAAAAAAAATAAGGTATTATATGTGTGAGACAACATCATTTTTACGTGACACTTGAAAGTTTGCACCAAAATTATCACAAGTAGAAGTTGTTGCCCTTTATTTCCATTAAAAAAAAAAACCCAATGAAAAAGAATTAGGAAAACAAGGGCCGTATTGAGTTGTCTTAAAAAAAGATTAGACTTTCCATTTCGATGAAAATGAAAGGTTTAAAAGAAGACTTTTTAGACATTCCCGATGCATCAGATCATATGATATGCATAACTTAAAGATCCAGGAACAATGAATTAATTTAAGAGCATGGATTCAATCATAGTTACGGGCATACTTTACTAGCACGTGAGTCGCAACTCGTGCATCATGCGTGATTTGAACAGCATCTCCCTCCCTCCCTCCCCCACCACAACATGCATCAGAACGAAAATAATGCATTTCTTTTGGTCTGAAAAAGCTAACCTTAATCCTGTCGTTCTAAAAGCTAGCTAACGGGTAATATAATATAGCCATAAATGGTTACATCAATGTCCAAACACACAGATTAACGATGTCCAACGCAGTTCCCACTCGACTTGATTGCATCTCACAGTTTTTCTCACACGCAATTAATCATCCAAGGTGTGTTGGGGCTAGGGCTTTTCATGGGAAAATGAAAGATGGACATGCGGTCTATAGGAAAAAGTGGAAAGTGACTCCGACAGGGCTTTTTTGTTCTCTCTTTTTCTTTTCCAAATCTAGCGGGGCCAGCCGATCCTTATCCACGATTGGCAAGGGATTTGAGGCCCCCCAGTAGGGGCTAGCAAGGGTCACTAGCACTCGCCCGTGGTCAGTGAATGAATCAAGAAGAGAGGAAATGGTGATGGCGGGGAGGAGAGTTGATTATGGCAGCGGTCGTGGTGTGGCTGGAGGTCCACAATGGTATCAAACAGGTTGGTGTGTGGTGGAAGGGAGACGGTGAGCTGGGAGTGATGAAGGCTAGGGTTTGCAGGAAATTTTGGTGACTTGCGAAGGGATAATTTGTTCTTTTTTTAAAATAGATCTTGTTTAGAATTGGGAAAATTGTCTAAAAATTCTTAAATCTATTATACAATAGCTAATTCAATTCTAAAATTTTTCATTGGACTAATTTAGTCTTAAACATTTCAAATGTGTCAATTTAGTCTTACACATTTTGATAATTTGCAAATTTAGTCTTAAATCTTTTGATAATTTACTAATTTAGTTTTGTCAACTAATTTTGGCTAGAAATCATTATCATCTAGTTTAGTTAGTCTTGGTTATCTTACATGACACAACCGATGTTGACTTGAATAATTTTTTTTTATTTTTTTATTTTTTTTTGAATTTTTTATTTTTTTGTTTATTCTTTTCTTTTCTTTCTTTTTAGTTTCTTCTTCAACAAGTCACAAGGCCTCGGTCATGGTTGGCATCCAGCAATAGGTGAGGTTCGGTGAAATGGCCAAGGCCCGACAACTAGTGAAGGAAGAAGGCAAAAAAAAAAAGAAAAAAATATATAAAAAATTTAGAAAAACTAAAAAATTAAATAATTGTCCCCATCACTATTAACCATGCCATGTAAATGGACAGCATCCACCCTAGCAATTTGCTGCTAAAATTAGTCGAAATTTATAAATTATTAAAAATTTTATAATTAAATTAATATAATTGAAAAGATTAGAGTTAAATTGATTACCGCACAATAAGTTCAAGAATATTTGGACAACTTTACCTTTAGAAATAGCAGATTAGTATTTTGAAAACTGAGGTGTGAATGCGGCACTAAATGAAAAGCGAGACGTGGGTTTAGTAGTTTTCCCCTATTTATAATTAGCAACTTCTCCAAAGTTTTTATTCATAGAAAGTAAGTTGAAGGGGAAAAGTACGCACACGCTCCAAAGCTTCCGTGCGGTACTGCTTCAATTTTCGATCGCTTACAGCAAAAAACAAATAATTTGAGCCTTGGAATCGATTATCTGGGCCCTGGGAGCGCATAATCACTGTAGTAGCTGGCGCAGTTTTACAACCTTCATCACTAAAAAAGAGAAAAAGAGAAAAAGAGAAAAAGAAACGCTCTGCTCTTAATTGATTGTCCTTGAACATTCATCTTTTTAGTCATGTTGGATCAGATCAAACTTATGTTAACGAAGACCCGATCACGCCTCATGCTTGTGGCATCATTGTACTCTCTCTCTCTCTCTCTCTCTCTCTCTCTCTACTTTTTATTCTCTTCGTTTCTCAGTACGGGTGATTAATCTCTCTCTCTCTCTCTCTACTTTTTATTCTCTTCATTTCTCAGTACGGGTGATTAATCAGCTAGATTGGCATATCATGTTAGATGCTTAAAGTAGGTACAGTACAAAAGAACTTGATCAGATCACATCCTCGGGCCCTTATTGGATCTAGCCCTGCATAAACAGCAAAAGAGCCACCATAATTAACGTGACTCGAGAATCTCGAGACCCTAAATAACCCTTAGAAACCCTAAACGTGCAATTTCGCAATAATTTCCCCAACGTCATCACTTACGAAACATTAATACAAAGTACCGTCTCCTTATCTAGTCGCACACCACTGTGTACGTTCTAGCTAAGCCTTCGTAGAAGATTCTACCATGAACATTATAGTTTAGATGCGAACGCGACTGGTGCACATTGAACGTCACATTGAGTGAATTTTGCCTGTGATCTACCTGAGACTCATTGGATCTAAATATTCTGTGAGCCCTGTGGCCATTTTTAATTGAAGCTGAGAGTGAATGGAAAGCGTTAGCTAGGTCCAGGGCAAACGCAAAAAGATAAAAAGTGAAGAACATCTCAAATCTCAGGAAGGAATGGATGGATATATGTGTGTACAATAAATGGTCCCAACCTTCCTCTTCTTTAACCTCCTGTTTTTTTCTTTCTAGTGGTCCTAGAGATGAAGAGGCATTGATCCACCATAGATTCTTGGGTCTAACTTTACTCTCGGTATATTGTGTGACGAAGCGTTACAAATAATGTACAAGTCAAGTCGCATCACGCAATGTCCTAACTCGATATCGTTGATTTCATCTTGTCAAATGCGCTTGGTTTTGAGAACTTATTGAAGTGATTATCAAAGTAATATAAACATATCCGATAGGATTTTGTGGTAATTCCTCGAAACATCAGCTTGATGTACACGTGACATTGAAGATTACACGATCAGTGGGAGTCCAGACAGACAAAGTTGGGGACTGACATTGGTGCAACAGAAGCTCAATGCGATCCTTCAAAAAGGGCGAAAGCAGAGCCACATGCAAAAAGAGAAAGGCCTCGCATCCCTTGTCGTGACCTCCACTACGTTTTCTTTTGGCAGATGCGATCATCTCTCCTGATGACTTTTGGTTTTGCAGTTTCTGCGATGGTTCCGTCCAATCATCATGAATGTCTTGAGTAATCTTCAAGGGAAAAGCAGTTTATGTTAATGTCTCCTTTTCTTTTGTTTTCCAGTACGATCCTCGAGCTTACATCCTAAAGGCTGCGGTGGCCTGTGCCTCTGATCAGGTGCGGATGATGGGGAGAGCATGCCAAATGCTCATCAAATAAGGCTGTGAGAATTATATTTTTTGGGGGCAATCCAAGAATATCATACCTTTAATAATTTTTTTTGTCAAAAGTCCATAAAGAATTAGGATTGGGGTTCTATTGAATTAGGAGGTAATGTTTCTGAGTTTGTCCTATTGAAAGAAGCACACTGTCAAAATACTGGATTTTGTTGGGACACATAACAGAAAGCCAATACATTTATCTGGGAAAAATTCAAAAGAGAATTCAAATCTCGGCCCAGTAACAAATTTAATTGGACCTACTTTTTACTCTAAATATAAGATAGTGAATAATTGGTAATTATGATAAACTGTTTTGCACAACGTTGATCTTCCTATATTTGACCGTTGCTTAATACCCTCACACGTGCCTCTCAACAAATCGAAAATCCCCCTTCATATGTGGTCCTTTTATATTAGGTTTGCTCTCCCTTAATTGAAGTATTGCTTTGTGCTAATGATTATCTATTTATCTCAACTCAAATCCCCCGTCTTGTTCCTACTACTTTACTTCTTCTTTGTCAATACTTCCGAAGGATTGCCAGTGGTGATTTCATGAGAATATTAAAATTTAACTACATAAACACAAATACCTAAAATTATAATTTATGAAGACTACAAAAAATTGTACCTGATTTTTCACATCAATACCCAAAACATATTCCTGCTTTTACATCTACAAGTTTTTTTTTTTTTTTTTTGGTAAAGATTAAATCTACAAGTTTGCTACCTCAACTCGCCAAAATTGTGCATTTCTGTAAAAGATTGCCATTTCTTATTCCAATAGTGCCGTTATCCATTTTCTCACTCATCCGCATGCATCCAAACAAAAAAGCACAAACCCTAACCCGTTGCTCAGCCGCCAGAGGCCCGCCGCCAATGTCTCAGCCTCTCAGGCCACACACCCCACCGCCCCGTACGCAGTGGCAACTCCACCCGACCCAAAAATCTTTCCTATGCTCGTCGTTCTTCCCAATCCTCTCTCCGTTTTGCAGACTGGAGGGTCACTTGGGTTGAGAATTTGAGTGTGCAGGTGATGGATGACTAAGGTATGTTGTGAGTGTTTTACCCGAGAGATGGTATTTCAGTCATTTTAATAAGGCTAAGATGGCAAAGTTGTACATTTAAAGTAGAGATAGCGAAGTAAGCCGTCTTAAAAGTAGAGACATGTTTTTGGTATCCGGGGTGAAAAATCAAGTATTCTTTTTATATTTTTCCAGAACTGTACCTTTTCTACGTGTGTTGATAACTTTATGAAATTCCCACTGGCATTCCTTGGGGAGTATTGATCCACGTTCACAACATATCTCAGAAGATGAAGACATATATTGGTGTAAGCGTTTTCCATTTTTCCAGGAGATGATCAAATATGGAAAAGCCAGCGTTGTCTTCTTCGATATGGGATGGGAGTGAGATGCCTATACCACTGTCGCGTCTTTTTACTTCCGCCAGAATTAAGAAGAAAACGGTGAAGCACAGAAATCCAACTTTCGAAAGATTCTCATTTAAATAGAACACCTTAGAAGACTTATGTTCCGGGCCTCATCTTCCCTTTTGTGCATATTGCTCATGGCTGTCAGCCTGTCACTACAGAGCTCAGTTCACAAAGATGGAATGGCACGATCATGAACCATAAAATAAAACTATAAAAGAAATTTAAACCCAGGCAAAGAATCACCTCATAATCAGTGCCAGGCCCAAGAGGTCACAGCGATTGAATTCTACTTCCAGGTTTAACTTCCAACTATAGAAATAATTTATTTTCCACAAAATATGTGGGTTTAATCTAGCTTTATGAATGCCAAGATAAGAAATATAGGTACAACCATACAAGATATGAGGCTGTCGATTACATAGGTTCAAGCAGAAGTGTGATGCTCCCATTTCACATCAAAAGGTCAGTTTCTTCATAGCAAGGACCCAGCGCAGGTTCATGTGGTCTCGGACCTCTACCAAACCACCGGAAATTCAAGGTTTGGATGTTAATTCATGTCTGCAAAATCAAGGAAAGCAGGCTTGAATCGAAGTGTGTCGTCGGACGCTGATCATGGTGGAAAGGTACTAGAGAACGAACTTCATGTCGAGCTTTGGGCATCGAGCGGTTCGTTTTTGGGCGCTATATGGCGTCCATAGCCACTATGTAGGATCCGCGCATCTCCTGCCCATAGCCGGCAATGCCTAGCAAAAGAAGGCTAGATATCCGGCTCCTGCGCAGTAAGCAATGAGTGAAGATCGAGCACAGCCAGCTTGTGCCCGCGACACCGATGAGATACAGATTAATCCCTAACATCCTTCCATATTTCATAATATCTGAAATTTCACGGAAGTTTCGTTGTCACTTCTCCAAAGAATTTCCATTATTATCTATTAATGTCTTTGTACAGATACGTCAAATTTGACTCTAGTAGCTTGAGCATTAGTTTAATTCTTCAAAAAACGAACTTTACCAGGGCAAAACACAATTAGCTAGCCCCAGTTACCACTCAGAAACTCAAATGCTTATGTAGAAACCAAAAATAATTAAAAATTGAGATTTTAGTCCCTACAATTTTATGTTGTATGACTGTACTCTCTAGGATTGAATTCGGAGTAAGACTCTCGCAAGAACCAAAGTTTGAAAGTCTTTTGTGTGCCAAATTTGGGCTATCCATACACGTAGATACGTTGTTATATATTTGCTTTAGTCAAGAGCAAGAATTGAAATATGAACTTTTGCATGATTGAAACAAAGATATGTATCCATGTCATGTCATGACTAAGTTCGATTTTATCTCTAAACAAACCCAAACCACAATTTAAGTAAAAGTTCAGGAACTAGAGTCTTGATTTTTAATCTCAAGACCAAATTACGGAAATCTATCTATGTTTGAGACCATGAATGTAATTTCTATTGAAATGGTTTGTTATCATAAAAGACGTGCCTTTTGATCAAAAGAAGACATGACTCTCGATCAAAAGAAAAGATGACTCTTGGTTATTAAAAAAAGTGACTCTTGATTCTAAAAAGAAGTTATCGGTAATTATAAAAAGAAGTTTTTATTGATATGAAAAATAGTGATAGTTGGAGATAAAGTATCTACTCTCAAAAGATGTGTTGATTGGTTGTCTATGATTAGAGATCAATTCACATAATATTTATAATAATCACAGCTATTCGTAAATACTTTTTCTTCAGAATTCTCTCTTCTTCTCTTTTCGCACGCACATTCATAACACATTTAAGGTAAATTCCAAGAGAAAAGTTGAGTAATTACTGAACTCGTTTTTCTGTGGCTTTGGTGTATATGCTAAAAGTATATTTGTTCTAAACTCGACAACAACAATAGTGGGAGTAAATGTTACCTTAAGAACAATGATCATTATCATGTTTCGAAATTTCAATGATCTATTATTACTTATCCATCTTCGTCAACAATCAAATTTCCCCAAGAATTTCCTCTTCTTTTTCATCCACTGTGCGGGGACTCTCTAAGAGGAGAGTGGAAGCATTTAATATGCGAAGACGAGGCGGGTCATCTCCGGGCAGCAAGTCGCATACGGACGGGGGGTAACACCAAGAAATAGATGCTGACAAACTGTTAAGTTTTGATCCTCAGGTCCATGATCCAAGAATGAAACGTGGGTCTCCTCCTGTTCAGAAGGACGAGCATTATGATTGCATCAGAACTGGACCCGATTGTGCGGGTTTGCGTGACACAGAGAGAGAGAGAGAGAGATGAGTGTCCGGCGGTTGTTGACAAGCATTCGATGCTTCCAGGAGAGACTTCTCAGTCTCGGCAGTTCCTCTCAGCAGAGGCATGGGGGACATCCATTGATGCTCTTGGCTGAGAATGGTGAAGCACCCCCAATTTGTATTTATTGCTTTTGCACGAAGAAGCAAGTATCATGTTAGCTATGCGGGTCTCTCACCTATGCGACCGTCTAAAATCCTACCCCACTAGATTTGACAACTATCATCCTCGAGTACTAGATAATTACCAAAGCAAATAGGTCCATAATTTTGAGAGCGACCCAAATAAAACACTGAAGTTATTGTCTAAATTTCAACTTTGGTTAAACCTACCCTATCAAAGAAAGATGAAAAAAAACAATCAACATTAGGTTATTACAGATATCTTGAATTACCTGTAACGAAATCAAATAGCCTAATAATTTTAGTCAGTTCTCTCTTTTCAAACCGGTTTTCATAAAATATAAGTCATTCCGGTCGCAACTACACAGTAAACCTAACTTTGACCTCATGTGATCTATGGTTAGGGAAATCAGATGCCAACATTAAGTTGGTAACACAACCGCGACAAAAACTGAAGCGGAAAGTCGTAAGCAACCACAGCATGAAAATGACAAGAACCCTCTTATCCTCCAGCACCAGATCAGCTACAGTATTTGTTGTACTTATGTCCATGTTGTAGCTCTCATATTTTGGAGTGGCGACATGATGATCATGATGACGTGGTGGCCGGCCGGACCCACCACCAAAGGGTCGGGTCACGATCTCAATTGGCTGGAGCTGGTATTGATCCGGTGGACCCGACCCATTTGGACCAGTTCCCTTAAAGAGGTCCCCAAAGTGCATCCAGCAAAATAAACACTTAGATGAAACAAAAACATGAGCGGGCATGTAGTCCCACAGAATATACCACCGGTTTTGCATACAATTTGTACATGTATAACCTCACAATTACTCCACAGCTAACAATGTTGTGTGTTGGTGTCGATTCAATAGTTCTTTTGGAATTGGGGTGGGGGGACCGGGATGGGTTCTAAGTGTGGTTGGACCAATCTGGATTTATGTTTTTTTTAATGACGATAGAGATTGGATTGAGTTAAAAGACAATATATGTTGTAGACAAAACTGACCCAATTCTAGAATATTGACATTGAAAATGAATAGACAGAATGGACCGCTTTCTCGATTTCTTTTCCAATATAGTAGATTGTCATTATTGTCTATACATCTCATAGCTATCATCGTTAATATGGGTAATTATCACTTGCAAAAAAACAGATCTATTTATACCAATGGGGATGATAGATATGGAATGTGTAGGGAGAAAAGATAACACTAACAAATTATTCACATAAGTTTGTAGGTTGGTAAGGTCATTTCTCCTTGACAACTTGAGACTTTTGCCAGCTAACTCCATCACTATGAACGATACCAAATACATGGTCCCCAAATTCTACATAATCACATACATCACCCGTTTATCTCCATTGATTGCCTGATAGTTCCAAACACACTCATGCACTCTCCTCTCTCTTGTCAACATCAGCCCCCTCTCCAAAGAAAATATATTTTATGCCTCAGTAACACAACTTGCATAACAACACATAACCAACTAATTATATTATTTATATGATATGCATTTTAATTAACTTTTCAATGAAGTCCTCGCTCCTTGTATATATCTACCAGAACACATTACTTCTACCATTGATGCAGAGCAAACCATTCATGGATGTGGCAAAAAAGGGTTGTTGATAGCTATAATTGTCGAAGGTCAACACCATTGATCACTGTTATAAAAGACAATCTGTTTATTGGCGGCAAGACATAAGGTTTAATTTCGATCTCCAGCGGCAGGAAAAGGGCTTGCAGTTGCAAGTATGCCTTTAATTCAGCCCACATGCATTGGGCACCTACGTACTTGTGTATTTATTCATCCTAATTGTTGCAGAGGCAGGACGAATGCAGGACATTAATTAGCCAAAAAAAAAAATTCTCTACTGCTCATCGGAAAAATGGCCCATGTCTTGCATACACATTGATGTTGAAGTTATGGGGTGTAACGTGGGTGAGTTTCCGACTATGTGTGAATAACATGAGTTTACGAGGAAATAGAAAGGTCTTAAATTCATTTCATGGTGCCTCCTACACCAGACAGCTGATTCATGAGTGCTGGTGGTGCTGTTTCGATCCCAGCATCAGGTGTTGAGATCCCTCGTATACTCACTTAGGACTTCTCCGGATGGAGTGGCAGTGACCCTATTGCACTCCCTGGTGTAATTTACTTGCCGTAACCAGCACTAGTAAGGGTGGCGGGTGGCGGGTGGCGGGCGCTTAACCATGGCCATGAAAAAATAAGTTGGGTGGAAGTCTGACACTCGAAAGGATTTAGCCTCGTTATTACAAGACACCAGTGTGCGCTAAGTCCAACTGTTGAAGATACTGATGCCAATGCTAATTGATCTTAATTGATCTCAATTGTAGGAATCTTCGTGAGAATCTTTTTGAGATATTATTCATTCTTTTTATTTCCTTATACATGTAGATCTCTTGTACTAGAAATAGGGTTGTAATTACACATTAAATGATTCATAAAGCAATATACAATTTTTTTTCCGAATTCCTAGCTTTCTATTCTCTGACATGGTATCAGAGCCTCCCGCCTTAACCTAGCTTCTGCAACATCAACGTCCTGCTTCTTCCATAGGGAGGTATCTTGCCAAAGAAGAACCAAAGTTCAATTTCTGGTGTGTCCGAGGGTGATGAGGAGTCTCGCAACAATCAACAAAGAGACAATCTCCCTGCGGAGGACATCAAATGAATCCGTCAGATAATGAAGAACAATCGGGCCTTGTACAGCCCACTTCGGGGCCCATTCAACCTAATCCTGGGCATTTCTTTCCAGGCCCGTACGTCCAGTGGGTACATGTGCCAGTTCAGAACCCAAATCCCATGGAGCCCGGAAGGAATGGTAGGCCGGAAGAAAACCCAACGAATGTTGCCAGGTGCTACTTGTCCTACGGACCGGGTTGGTCTTTTCCGGGTCAGTCGAGTCGCGAGGAAAATCCCTGCTCGGGTCAGTCGGGTCAAGGGGGAAATCCCTATCCAACTTACGGACCCGGCCTTTTTCTGATTGGAGGTCTTGCCGACGGCCGGCCAAAACGTGGAGACCTGCTCTACAAGGCCGCCGCCAACCAACCTGAACCTTTTCTCATCTTGCAACAGCTTTCGGACCTGAAAACTATTCTACATGGTCCCACAAGCTCCAGCAAGTGCTTGTAACCAAAGATAAAGATGGTTTTTTGGACGGCACTGTTATGATCCCGTCCGACGATCGACTTGCGCGACAATGGCGAAAGTGCAGTTAGCTTGTTCGGACTTGGATAGGGAACTGCCTTTCACCGGAAGTCGCTGCCAGAACACCGCCGACTGAAGACTCTATTTTTTGGGAAAACCTACGAGAAATATGTACGGGAAACTCGATAAGGCTAAGATTTTCTCATTAACCCAAGCCCTATCGGAACTCAAGCAGGGAAACCTATCCATCTTAGCCATCTACAACCGATTGTCCACTCTCTGGAACGAAATTGAAATGGTAGAGGAAAAATTAGAGGGACCCGAAGCTACCTTGGCTCAATATCGAGCTATAAAGGAACGGGAGAAGACTACAAAGTTTCTACTCATCCTAAATGAGGCGTACTTACCATTTTGAAGTTAGATCTTGGTCATGGGTCCTGTCCCTCCTCTCGGCCGCATCTGCCAACTTGCGGTTCAAGAGGAATGCCAACGATTGCCGTCATTCGAGTACGTGAGGTGGGCGATCGCATTGTTCTCGCTAGGGGTGTGCAAAATAACCGGAACCCACCCAGATCACCCAGAACTGGACCGGAACCGCCCGGAACTGGTGGTTCTTAAGGGAACCAGTCCGGTTCCCTGTTCCAATTTATGGAAACTGGTGGGTACCGATCCGGTTCCCGGTTCCATGGGTGGATCCTGCCACTTGCCTACCCGGACCAGACTGATTATATTATAATAATATATTAATTTTTAATAGTAAAAAAAATTGAAATTAGCCAATGTAAAATTTATGACTCCAATCACCATCTTGTCTCAATTCACTACTTTCCTACTCCATCTCATCTCTCTTAATTCAAAATCTCCCCAACTGTCTCTTCCTCTCTAATTCACCTCTGGATCTACTCATCTCCCTTCGAGTCTTAGTTCGAACTCGGCAAAACAGTGAGTCCATTCTCTTTTCCCCCTTTGAACTTGAACTCTCTCTCTACGTCATCTTCACCTCCGCATTCACTGTCACTATTGTTCTCTTCATTGTTGGGCTCGTCCCACTTCTTCCTCCCCTCTTCCTCTTCTCTTCCCTCTCCTTAGGCTTCTCCCCATCGTCCTCATTTGTGGGGATAGGGGCGAATTGCAGGGTCTAAGAACGGCTCATCTTCCCATTGTCCTCCTCATTATTAGTCTCGAGGGAGGAGCAAGAGACAACGGAGGCAGTGGTCGGGACGAAAGTAGCGCGATGGTCGCGACCGTTGACACGACACTAGTACTTGAGGAGAATAAAGCTACCATGGTTGGGAGAGCCATAAGCAAATGTGGGGAGGGCAAAAAAGGGAAGGCGCGGAGGTTGGACCGGTTCTATGTATCCACCTAGGAACTAGACCGGACCGGCAATCCGGTTCCCGAGTGGATTCATGCAACTAGTGGGTAGTTCCCAATTCCAATTTTTCGAAACTGGTTCTTAGCAGGCGGTTTTCGATTCTAGGTCAAGAACCACCCACTCGGACCATGCACACCTCTAGTTCTTGTAGCTAAAGCTTCATGGAGCAGCGACTAATGACTTTGAGGTCTGGCCATGGAGGACCTGTGCGAAACCCATGCAGCATGGCGCTAAGGTTACTCGTTGAAGAAGAAGATGGATTTTATTCTTGTCAAATGGACGGTCACAATCTGTTTTCTCAATCGGACAACTTCGGATACGGGCGACCAATGAACAAGCGAGATTAGATCATTGGATCGACGGTGGAGGCTCTTTAGTAAGATTGGACGGCCCATCTTAGTCCTTGCCACCTCAATCTGATGGTCCACATCATGCCATGACAGCACACACTTGGAAATGATCGAACAACTAGAATCTTGCCACATCATCAAATAAGGCTAATTCCAACAAAGGTTAATGTAAATTTTGTGATTATTGCCCAAAAAAAAAAAAAAAAAAAAAAAAACCTTAACATACTAAAGAAAATTGTTGGAAATTGCATGGAAAACCAACAGAAAAGAAGGAGTGGGATCTTTCTATTGCGGCAAATGCTAAGGTTAATCAATCCATCAATAAGGATCAGCTCCAACAAATTATGAGGGCTCTAGATCAAATGGGAATTTAGGAAAGGATGGCCAGTTATGCAAGTATCTCTTATTGTCTGATCACTATTTCAAACAAAGCATGAATTATTGATTCAGGTCCTAGTGAGCATTTCTTTTCAAAAATTGACAATTTATCACATCATACCTTTGTTCGTCTTCCAAATGGCAGTGACACTCTGGTTGCTAAAATCAAGGATGTCGAGCTTAGTCCTGCCATCATACTTAAGAATGTTCTACTCCTTCCTGAATTTTAGTCTAGTCTCATTTCCGTGTCTAAAATTTGTGAAGAAAATTCTTGCCTGGCCTTTTTTGATTTTGACATCTATCTATTTCAGGCCCTTTCAATTGGGACACTGATGGGCTTGGGTAGAAATTACAAGGGACTATTTTTGGACTACTTTTCCTAAGACTTTTCCGTTCAATAAGAGTATCTCAAGTAATGCCGATTATAATAAAAATGTTTCTTTGTCTCATCAATGTCTAGGCCATAGTGCCACTTTTCCTCATCCCAAATGTCTTGTATGCCCATTAGCTAAATAGTCCAGAATGCCTTTTCCGAAAAGTTTTTCACATGCCAATAAGGCATTCTCACTTTCACACATGGACATCTGGGGACTATATTATACTCCACATCGTGATGGATCTCATTTTTTTTCTCACCATTGTGGATGATCACACTCGAGCAACTTGGATTTTTCTCATGCAATCCAAGGCCCAAGTACTTTCTCATCTCAAGAATTTCCTCATTTTGATTAAAAATCAGTTTAATAAATTTGTACAACAGATTCGTACTGATATGCTCATGAATTTTTTAATCATGAATGCTCTTCGTTATTCCTTTCCAATGGCATTCTTCATAAAAGTTCTTATGTATACACTCCTCGACAAAATGGGATTGTAAAGAGAAAACACCAGGCTCTTAACTATCAAGCTTCTACCATAAATGTTCTAGGGAGATTGTGTGATCAAAACAGCATACTTAATCAATCGGATGCCATCTCGTGTTCTCAATGGAAGGACTCCTTTCGAGTTATTATTTGGGAAACGTCTAGACATTCGACAACTCCATGTTTTTGGGTGCTTATGCTATGTATCTACTGTGGGTCATTGGGACAAATTAGGTTTTCATCCTCTTAAGTGTGTCTTTATGGAATATCCTACTCTTCAAAAGGTTTATTTGGTTCTTGATCCATCTACTGGAAGATTCTGCCGATGTCATTTTTCATGAAGATATTTTCCCTTTCTAGGATAAGTTATCCTCACATCAAGAAGATGATCCTATTACACCTCATCGTCCTTTTTTAAGCAAGGATCATTCTCCATAGGAACCGGTGATTATGTTTCCACAACTAATAATGCCTATGAAATTTTTTTTATGAAAATGGAAGAGTTGCTTCGTAGACGGATAATGAAGCACCCAATCATCCATCACCAACACTATCTAAGAATCCCGAAAGCTTGGGATGGCCTATTTCAGCAAACAGTCCTTCTACTGGCTCACAGAATGATGTTCCAACTATACTAGTTAGTCCTCAGTGTTTGGGACACATAACTCAACACCGACATGGACAGTAGATCATATTTCTTCCTCCATGGACAAAACCGGTACACAATATCCTATCTATTCCTATGTTAATTTTGCTCATCTTTCATCCGAACATAGGTGTTGCATCTATAGAATTTCTTAGCAACAAGAGCCCTCATCTTATGCCAAGGCTACCAAAGATCCTCATTAGCAACAGGCAATTGAAGATGAATTAAGAGCTCTAATGGAAAATAAAACTTTGAGATATTATTCGGTTATCTCCCCATCAAAAATCCATAGGCTACAAATGGGTATACAAAATCAAATATAGAGCAGATGGATCCATTGAATGTTATAAAGCCAGATTAATAGCAAAGGGATTCATACAAAGGGAAGGATTTGATTACACAGAAACTTTCTCTCCCGTTGCAAAAAAAGTCATAGTGCGATCTTTTCTTTTTATTGCTATTGCTCGTGATTGGCCCCTTCATCAAATGGATGTCCATAATGCTTTTCTTCATGGCGACCTTGAAGAAGAAATTTAAATGGATCTTCCACCGGAATTTCGCAAAAAGGGGGAGGATAGCGTGTGTCATCTTCGTAAATCCATATATGGACTCAAACAAGCTTCTCGTCAATCCAGCAGGACTATGCTTTATTTACATGGAGACAAAGTACATCGTCAATCTACTTGCTTATTTATGTCAATCTACTTGCTTATTTATGTTAACGATATACTCATTATGGAAAATGATGCATCCGCTATTGAGAGTTTTAAGAAATATCTACGTTCCACATTTCATATTAAAGATTTGGGATCTCCCAAATACTTCCTTGGGATAGAAATTGCATGGTTAAATAAGGCATATGTCTAAGCCAACGCAAATTTGTCTTGAAAATTATATCAAAAGCGAGATTGTCGAGATCTAAGTCGGCTGCTATTTCAATTGAGCAGAATATCAAGTTGACAACGGCTGAATATGACAAATGATTATCACCCATGAACACGAATTCCTTGCTTAAAGATCATTCTGCTTACCAAAGACTTGTTGGAGAACTTATCTATTTGACCATGATCATACCAAATATTTGTTATGCGATGCAGATTCTCAAACAATTTATACATGCCTCAAAATAGTCTCACATTAATGCCGCATTGAAGATTATAAAATACTTGAAAGGGTGTCCCGGACGACAACATTTTGTGATACCTATTATGCTACTCGTCCCATGAGTAGAAAACATGTTACAGGTTTCTGTATAAAGCCAAGAGACTGTTTACTTTATTGGAAAATGAAGAAACAATCGATTATTTCTTTATCATCAGCTGAGGCAGAATATCAAGCATTGACAAAGACTAGCTATGAAATAGTTTGGATAAGAGGCCTTCTCCAAGATCTCAATGTATGGGTAAAAGAACCCACTATCTTATTTTTTCATAATGATGCATGAATTCAATTTTCCGTGAAAAGACGAAACACGTAGAAGTTGACTGTCATTTCATTTGAGACAAAATCCAAAGTGGGGTGATCAAAACAAGAGGAATAAAAACGAGAGAACAACTTATGGATATTTTTATCAAAGCTTTACGTCAAAGGCAACATTCGTATCTATTAAGTAAGCTAGGCGTCCTTGATGTGTATAGACCACCAAGCTTGAGGGAGAGTGTTGAAGATACTGTTGCCGATGCTAATTAATCTTAATTGATCTTGATCGTAGGAATCTTCGTGATATTATTCATTCTTTTTCTTTCCTTATACATGTAGATCTCTTGTACTATCAACAGGGTTGTAATTACACATAAAATGATTAAGAAAGCAATATACAATTTTTCCCAAATCCCTAGCTTTCAATTCTATGACACCAACCGGTCTTGATTGTTTGATCATGTTAAAACCGCTTGATTCGATAGTTACATGCCTCAAACTCATGGGCACCGGTAATGCTCTTCGTCTCTAGAAGTTGGAGCCCGCCCCGACAGGCAATCACATATATAAGCCAGTCGCCATTGACCTAGTTCTGTTGCTCTTGGTTGTCGGGTCGTAGATGGAGATGGCTGTCAGCTAGGGGTGTCAGGAACCGAACCGTTAACCGAACCGAACCGAACCGAAAGCCGAACCGAACCGAACCAAAAGATTTGGTTTTTTCGGTTCGGTTCGGTTTTCGGATCGGTTCTCATAAAAAACCGATATTTTTTTTATTGGTTCGGTTTTTATCGGTTAACCAAACCAAACCGAACCGAACCACACAAACCGATAAAATTATGTCTTCGGTTTTATTCTGTCTCGAAGTCCACTCCTCTCCTCTCGTGTCTGTCTTGGTCGGCTTGGAGGTGCAACGGCGACGGCGGCAGGGACGACGACTGTGACAGCGACGGTGATGGCAACTGACTTTCTTCTGCAAGTCTCTCCTCCATCCCTCTTCCTTCTGCGATGGCGACGGCGACGGTGACTGTGAAGAGCACCTGCAGTCGCTCCTTCCAGACCACCACCGGCTTCAAAGGACCCCATCGATAGTTTTCTTGAGGGATTGGATTTTCGAAGGGCACCGATTAACAGGTAAAATCAACTCGAATCTTGTCGAGTTTCCAACTTTTTAGTGTTCCGCTTGTTATAATTTCTGATCGTGGACTCCGCCGATGCGATTACGGTTCCTTGGTTTGGTGGCGCGGTCTTCGCTTGGAACACGAGCGTCGTTTCTCGGATCTCCAGATAATACCAAAGAAGAGCTGCGATTTTGGAACTCTGACACAACTCGATCTGCTTCAAAGCCCACGAAACAGAGCACAATGTGCGAGCGAGACAGAGCAGCAGTTCGTCCTCTCAAAGCCCCCCGATGGCCATGCCGCCGCCCGATTGCTATGTCCCCACGCAGCCCCAACCGCGTCACCTCAACCCCTCTCCGTCTCTCTGTATCAAGGGGCTTAGGCGATGACTCGCGAGCCCAGATCGAGGGGTGGGTAGCCTTCGGAGATGGTTGCCGGAGGGAAAGCGATCCCACCTTGACCGCGAAGCGGGGGGAACAGGCGTCATCGAGCGTCGTGTAAGGACTGCTTAAGGAAGGACCGAAAAACCGAAAGCTGAAAACCAAAAACCGAAAAACCGAACCGAACCGAACCGAAATTTTCGGTTGGGTTCATATTCGGTTCGGTTCGGTTCAAAAGATTTTTTTAACGGTTCGGTTCGGTTCGGTTTTTCAAAAAAACCGAACCGAACCGAACCGTTGTCACCCTTACTGTCAGCAACTCGATTTCACTGACGCTAGCCATCACGGGCCTGCAATCGATGGATCGGTTGACAATCTTATTAGTCCACTCGGTTTTTGTCCGTGTTTTCGGATGGAGTCCATTCCTAGTTTTCATAAAATAGAACAGGAGCAGGAGGCAGATGCCGCATCGATTGATAAAGAAGAGAATAGTGAAATATCTATGTCCTAGCACGGAGAGCGAGCAAATCAGTTGCATGAAGTGTCAAATGTATCGGTAAAGTATCTGCAATGGGAAGGTTTATGGTTTATAGGATGCCTTTCGGCTTCACTCCTTTCCCGAAGCCATGTTCACTCCTTTCCTGAAGCTGCATCCCAAGAAAGTACCAAAGTCATGTCGTGCCATGGCTTGCTCGATCGATATACAAAGAGAGTGCATATTAGATGGCCCTTCCTAGCTGGAAAATCGAATCATTGGATTCGAGAATGGTTGCAAGGCAGTTTACTTGATTAATTGTTAGAGAATGCCCGCACCTACTGAACAGATGATAAAGGCTTAGAACAAATAGCAATTGATAATTTCCTCTACCTCTAACGTGCTCGATTTCTTCTATTTTACCCATGAAACAAAGGAAACAGTTCATCAAGGATTTGGGGGACCGGCATTGATGCAAAGAAAGTCACATTGTGTAGAGTTTAGTTTGGCATGGGCCAATACAGTGACTCTTTTAATTGCCTAAGTCCTGTCATTTCAAAGCCCAAATAGGGTAGGCTTTGCTCATTGAATCCATTTGACCATAGCATCGCTTCTTGGCAAAGGAAGGTTGCGTGAAATTATGACACTTGACACTACTTAGCAAAGTCCATACATGAGCTTCCCCAGTAAAAAAATTTACTCCCCATCTCCTAATTATCGGAGGAAGATTAATTTAAGGAACAATATCAATGCTTGCCCTAGTGCTTAATGCCTTACATTTGCCTTCCAATTTGTTGAAGGACGGGAACATGGATTTCGACTAAATTGACCCACTTAACGAATGTTGACTCAACTGTACAATTTGAATGATCCTTAACCGATCTGACCTGAATCCAACCCAATTTCACAATAGAATCCGTATTTTGAATGTATTAGTCAAGCAAGCATTGTCACCTCTCTACCATCATCACCGCCACTGTCACCTTGGTGTTGGCGAAAGTTTTTAACATATCAAAACAAACAAAAGCAAATTGCGTGATGATCTACATTGAAAGCTCTATTATAAAGAATGCGTTGCATGAGTCATATACTATACTACTCTACTCTTTTTTGGTCGAAATACTACTCTACTTTAAAGTAGTTACTTCAGGACATGCTACCTTAATGGGGTCTTTTGACCTGAAGATTACAATGAATGAATAAAATAAGGAAATCACCGAACAAATCAGCCAACATTATTACAGCACCATATGAAATCCGATTACATAAAGATGACCCGATATTGTAATAATTGCGCCATATCTACCGATTATCCCCTAGATATCATAATGATGGTATCACAATCTCATTTGTGGCATGTCCCTATATAAATAAGGATGAAAGCATCGGGCATCGGATAAGAGTAGCACATTACTCTGTGACCACACACTTCACAATGCTGCTCGTGCCTCTTTTTTTTTTTTTTTTTAACACCAGCTTGGTCTCCTCCCACCCTCTTTGGTTTGCCTACAGTTTGAAAGTGTATTTTCTTCCCCCTACTTTTTAGTTTTCCTTCAAAATTTGAAAATGAGCTGCATTTCTAAAAATTATGAGCAATCATGCATTGTTATACATTTCAATATTCAGTGAATTTATCTAGCGGGTCTATGGGATTTATATGCTTTCTGTAAACATGTGATCTCCCTCCACTTATAAGTTTAACATTCTAAAATAATATCAAGTCAATTTCTACCCAATTAATTGCGCCTATGCAGATCCCTTATCCATCAAATTTAGTGTCTATTCCTAATTTGGATTCCAAGTGAAAAGGGTGTTAAAATATTCCAACATTGCATATTTTGAGGAATTTATATTTCTTCCACCTATAAGTTGGACTTTCTAGCTCTATCAACCAACCAAAGAACGCCAAAAGTTTAAAAAAAATACTAGCCGCACCGAGATAACTCAAACCGTCGAATCTACCTATTCTCTTTCAGCCATGCAATGCAAAAGCAGATTTTAAGCTAAGGAAGAGAGACGTATTAAACACATAATTTATTTCACTAACCACCTTGTTGAGAACTTATAGATCCTGGTTGGTATTTGTTCATCAGGGTCTGCGGACCCCGTACGAAGAAGCTGTTAGAGTCACTATTTACAGCACCAGACGTCTTGGACAAGTCATCCATTGACCGACCCGCCGTACGAAGAGTGGAGAAATGATCCCCCCAGATGTCATATGTGAACTTGTTCTCAGATTCTGCCTTTTCCTCTGACTTGATGATCTTTTGGCTGCACAGATGAGAACCAGGAGCTAGAGCGTGTGGACGCAAACTCGAGGTGGGTCTACCAGCACATGGGAACGTTGCAGAAGGCAATAGCACGGGCTTACTAGCAGTTTTTGCTGGTGCTGGGGGCTGCATGTGAAGTACAGCGGAATTCTTTTTCTTTGAAACTGCGGGTTCCAAACAGCTTGCGCTCTTATCAGGTTTGGAGACTTGATGCCTCTCCCTGTCTGGCCACTGAGAAAGGGGATTTCTGGTCTCAATACATTGTTCCGGATCAGGAGAGAGAGAACACATTCTTCTGGGTGTAGGAACAGAAGAGACTGGAGATAAGGGAGATGAAGGTGTCGAATTTCCGCTTTGGCTACTTGAAACTTCAAGTAGAGTGCTAAACCCTGCACCAGCACCCTTTCTCTTTCTCCGCCTTCTTCCTTTGTCTTTTCCAATGCGGACACTGAGGTTACCAGACTGCGATACTTCCTCCAACACATTGCAGCTCTCAGCAGCATCAACCAAACTTAACGGCGAACATGATCGTTCCCTATCTTTCCGAGCTTCTGCAGGAATGACCGGTGTTCCCACATCCTGAGCATTTGATTTTGTATCTGGTGCACCAATCCCATGTGCTTCTTCACATCCACGAAGATTATCAGTATATGCCATGGACTCCGGTAGTAAGGGTTTATCTGCAACTAGAAAGTTAGGAAAAGAATCCACCTTGGTGGACCCAACAGGTTTACTACTTTTTCTACTATAGGGAACTTTAGAGGATTTCCCTTTGCACTGCGTTGTCATAATAGAGTCCTTTCCTCTCCCACATCGCCAGTCCTGCGAGACTGTCATCTGGGGGAAGAAGTAAAATAATACCAACAACACAAACAGAACAGCAAGGAGGATCGCCGCAAATATTCTCTTCACCCGAATCAAGAACAGAAATTTCTTGCATGAACCAAGCATGGTCAAATGAATATTGGCTTTCATGGGTATAATTAGAATTCCACTTGCCAAATCCAATTCCAGATGTCGGTCTTCCACAGGAGCCAAAAAATTGCTTCTGTAAGATATTAGAAGCTTCTTTGCTTCCCCAGGTCCCAGAGAAAAACTTGTACAATTGTGAACCGTGAATCCATCCAACTTACAGTCTGTCCCAGAAACCCTTATCCTCCTGACCTCCAATGGCATATCTCCTGTATTCTTGGCATAAATTACCTTAATCAAAGGCTTATGACATGAGTGCACAGAATCATGCATTTGGGATGTCATCTTCTCTTGATTGACAATGTTCAAAGAATCAGAAAAGTCAAGGTCAAATTCCAATTTTTCAACAGGCTCTGAATTTTCAAGCAGGACAAGAGAATACGACCCCCCGATTCCCCTCAAAGACAACCACTCCACACCAGAAAGGTTGTTCCTTACCAGAACCGAACTCCTCCACTCACAACGATCCGATGGGTGAAAGATCAAAGGCCCCAAAGATGCCTGCCCTTGAGGATGAACATAAGCTTCTGTTAGAGCACTCTCCGCTACAGAAAACCCATAGGTCGGTGGTTTGACAGATTCACCATGAACCAAGATGCCAGACAAAATAGGCTGCCCAAGTTGAATTGGGTCCTTGCACTCATCAATCATTTCTCCCGAGTTCAAAAGCAGTTGCATGATGACTGGTTGCTGACTTGGATTATGCACAGTGATCCACTTGGAGAGATGAGTCCCAATGGGAACAATGTGGAATAAAACCTCATGGTTATCAAGCACCGACATCTCACAATTGGTACCTTGAGATTTCCAGTTTCCTAGCACGAACTCATCTAAATCTGCAGTCTGCAGTGCCTTCAAAAAAAAAAAAAAAAAAATCAGATGCAACAATTTAGTATTTGATATGAAATTACGAAAAAAACAACGATGTGCTACATTTGCAGAAAAAGCAGTGACAAATTATTACTAGGGAGGAATTATATTCTATTAGTTATCATGGGAAAGTCATAAACAAGTTCTAATTGGCAGAAGAGACCTAAAGGACCCCTTATCCCAGAGATTGACCTACAGGAACGAGCACAAAATTGCATTTCTTTTTTTTTTGCTTATGAACTGGAACAATCAAATCAGAATACGAATAGCAGGAACAACAGACAATGTAGATCTCCTAGGTTATCAAAAATACTAAATCACGAAACAGAGTTTATCCAGGTATATCTGATGAGCAGCAGTAACTACCATCCGATTCCTGTGCGTGGAGAAACTGGAGAAAAAATTATAACGAAAAGATTTGACATGTTTTGACCTTATTTTTGATTCCATTAGATCACCAGTTAATAGGAAAATAATCAGGAACATAAAGGTGGACACAAGCAGGAAAACAGTTGCATGCATTTCAGCCGTTCATCTAAGTTCATTAAACAACAAAAATCATTAGTAGCAACAATCATTTACAGGAGAGATCTCAAGAAACCTTTTAAGAACATGAGTCAGATAACACAGCAGGTCCGCTTGGTATTTGAGAGCATGTGATATATCTCCCATTTCACCATTGCGGAAATGGACAATGGCGAGGTGGAGGACAAGTAGAAGTCAATGGAAAACTGTAAAGAACAATGTGTTTCACTAGAACTGATTTCCCATAAGCTTCCAAATAGTAGGAACATGAAACATGACTTTAGATATTCAATAGTTCATGGGATTACTGCTTTACAAAAAGATGCGTGCTATTCAAACCTTCAAACAGTTCATTAATTCTAAACGACTCCTGAGTTAAGGACAAAGGAGTATTCTGTATCACTGAATACATTTTGTTAAGAAAATCAGTAACACTCCATATTTCTAAGGCATATGATTCCAGGACAGGTTCATTTATCCTCCGTGGAGAAGTGTTTAGGAAGTTTAAACTGAAAAGATAAATTGCTCAAAAATTGGATGAACCTTTAGCTAGCAAACCTTCTAAAAGACTAGACTCCTCGGCTCTCATCATCCTAGCACTCGTAGATTAAACAGAATCTACTAAATTCACACACACAACCCTCCGCCCCCCCCCCCCCAAACAAAAAAAAAAAAGAAAAAAAGGAAAACGCCTTGCTAGACAGTCTCATTCCAAAAATATGTTCTGATGATTTTTTTTACAGATTTATTGGGTAAAGACAGCCTATTAAGATACCAACATGAATGAAATATATTATCATCCCTTGCATTAGGACAAGAATGGAATTCCCAGCAAATTTCTTCAAAAAACCAAGGAAATGTTTGAAGTCTAAACTACATGAAGTGCGGAATAATGTCCCTGGAATCAATAACAGCATAGGAAGAAACTCTCAAAATGCCTCCTTTTGCAATAATCACATTGATTATTGACAAGACATGCTAGAGATCAAGAGCACCCAGCTAAGCAATAGCATAACTAAGAAGTGTAGTACAATAGCTAGGAAACACAGACCAAACACATAATTCGCGAATGAATAACTTTGTGCAGAAATTACATACCTCAGCTTTTGCTCGCAAATGCTCCAATGATAATGTCCTTTTATTTCCAAAATCGGCATTATCGACCTGATGATTGTAACCAGAAAAGGAATCACGTCCTGAGCAGACATGTAGAATGTCCTGGCAGAGAATTTCAATCTGACTTTGAGAGTCATTCGTCTGTATAAGTAATTTACATATTCTGTCTGCATCGAGGGTCTCATGAGTAAAATGAATTTCATCTGAAACGTGATTGCAAGTAAGTACAGCAACTTGGGTAATGGTGTCAGGAAAGAGTACCAATCCGTCCATGTACTTGATCTGAAAAAGCTTTGAATTTGCAATTTCACTGATCTTAGTAACAGTAATAACACGTGTAGCACTATTCCTCAAAGATATGCTAACAAAACTTCCAGCAACATCAGATGATGTCACGCTCTCAAGAGAGACAGAAAGCAGACCAGCTATATCATGAGTTACTGCCATATCATCTATCTCAGCTTCAATCGGTACCATCATAATGTCAGCTCTATCTTTTGAAGATGTTGTTAATTGTATGCAAAAGGTGCCCAAAACTTTACCAACAGAACCAAAAGATAGATCTATCTCTACAATGTCCTCACTAATCTGAGGACCAACTTCCCAACTTTTATGAGATCTCATTGCCATCACTGGCAAATCAATAGGACTACTCCTCACAAGAAACCAATCTTTAACACTCTGCAGGCCGTCAGAACTTGAGGGATTTTCGTGTGTACAAGTTGCTTCCATATGGAGGGAATTATCTCCCAGAGAAACTGATAGCCATAGGGCTATTTCTTCCACGTAGAGGCTCTCATCGAAAGGGTTGAACAATGACAAGTTCTTTCTCCACCTTCCACCGGAAGATTCATCTACACCTAATATGGGCTGAATCCCATAGGGAGACTTGACTGCGAAGCCTCTGGCCTGCACCAAAAAACCTCCAAAGTTTGTTTGCACGATCAAATGAGCTGAGGACAAACCCTGCCATCTAGGCAAGAAGACAAAACAGAGAGAAGCCACTTCACCAGGTTCTAGTACTGCTTCAGTAAAGTTGCAAGAAAAGAACTGCACATCTGTGCTGAATGGCTGGTAGACATGTAAAATGCTGTCACTCCAGTTGTTTGACACTGTTAAGAAGGCTATGGAAGGACCATACAAGTACTTTTCTCCCCAGTCAAGTATAGGAGGGTTTATTTCTATATTGGGTGACAAAAACCTGTCAAAGGAACCTGACTTGTCCATCTCAGAATTCTTGCCCTGACTAAAACTGACACTTTTTGGATTAAGGAGAGGTGCTCTACAAGAAGATATATCATGTTGATTAGCACCAGATGTTTGAATATATGAGAATTCATTAACATTCTTCCTAGAGTTCAAAGAACAAGAGACGGTCCTTCCATTTGATAATATAGATATACCATAATCTGATGACCACCTGGAGTTATTTGCCCACTGAGTAAATTCACCCGGTCCCACTCCAACGAATAATGGATCATCGGGCCTAATCAAAGAGTCTTCCAAAGCAGTATCCTTGGTGTTGGAGTTCTCAGACAAAAAACCAGACAGTGTTGAGGGAAAGCAGAAAAACTCGCTACAGATATTGCTAAGAGTTATGCGAGCTTTCGAATTGTCTGGAGTATAATCTGAATCAACGTTCCCACCAAGAACATTATTCAGAATGCCGGCACCATAATTGCCATTAGAGGATCCGCATCCACTGTTTTCTTCCACAGCTTCTTGCCTCCCAACCTCAAAGCAATGTACACATGCAACAAAGGAGAAGAAGATGCATGATAGAAACCCAATGACAAATGATGCCTTGGTTAAGCGAAAAGATCCCCTGGATAGAGCAACATTACAGATAAGTTTTAATGACAACAGCATTAAATTGCATTGGATCAGAAACTATACCGAATAAAAGAACAAGCAGCATGAAAATTCGAAACAAAGAAAGGAAAGCGAAAGAATGAGGACGGGATACTAAAAAGCCCAAGTTGTCAGGAAGTCTACAATTTACAAAAGAACATCAACAGTTTTTTAAGAAAGAATCCAAAGACCCAGTGTGGTTGCCATTGAAGAATTTGATGTTGCCTAAAAGCTGATCAAAGCTCTATGATAGCACACATATTTCTAAAACGGTAACTTCTTATTTCTAAAACAGTAACTGTCTCTTCAATATTAATTCCATTGAAGATTAAAAACAAAATAAAAAATAAATAAAACAAGCTGATTAAATGGGATCACCCTGCATTTAAAGTAAAACCCAGCAGACAACCCCAAAACAGAACACTGAAAGTTCTCCTTTTTTTGCGCTCCCAGAAAGCAATTTCAAAAATTTTTACTTCCCAAAAGATGAATTAAATGAATTGTGCGCCCAAAGTTCACTTTTTTCTCCGCTCGAGACCGGACCCATCATTAAAACACTAAGCACGAACGGACTAACACTGATTAAGCGGCTCATCAAACCCCGTTTCCAAAAAAATTGGAAATGACGCTCGCCGGTGTCACGACCAGTTTTTCACTCGGACAATCAAACCCAACATAAAACTCCGAAATCTAAAGCACGACACGTCCTAGTAACTAACCTTACCTAATATACGACAGAAACGCAGGAGAAAAGACAAGGAAAGTCAAAGAAAGAAAGGAAAAAAAAAAAAAATTCCCCTGCAAAACAAAAAAAGGGCAGCCAGGAGATATCGGCTATTTTTGCGCACGCCGGACATTCAACTCGCAGCACTCACGGAACGATCGGCGAGCAGTCAATCCCGGCCCCCTTCCCAGAAATGGATAAGCAGATATAAAAAAAAGATCGACCGAACCAAGAACGGTCTTTCCCCCCGAGAAACCCAAGAAAACGAGAAAGAAACACCAAGCGTGCTTCAAGAAACTCAAGAACGGATGAAAAATACACACAAGCGAAAACCCATCTTATCTTCGCCAAAAAAAAAGAAAAGAAAAGAAGAAGGAAAAACAGAAGCTTATCATCATCGTCACACGACGGAGCTCGACACAGAGAGAGAGAGAGAGAGAGAGAGAGACGTAGGGGTGGCCGGCGAGGGACGAGGACCGGAGCTTCTTACCGGAGACGGAGCATCGGGCGGCTACGCCACGGAGCGGGTCCGACGAAGGGTACGGCTGCAGCTTCCATGCGAGAGGGCGAGGAAGAAGACCATGCGAGGGGCAGAGGGGGGGTTTCTCGTCTAGGGTTTTTCGATCTTCTCTCTCTCTCTCTCTCTGCCTGACTTCCAAGAAGAATTTCTAGAGGAAGAGAAGAAGAAGGGAAAAATGCTTAGAACGCAAGCAGCACCTGATGAACAAACAAAACACAGCCTCGATGAATGGCCTCGGAGAGAGAGAGAGAAAGAGAGAGACACTATGACTACAGTGACAGGGAAGAGAGAGAGAGAGGGGGAACGTTGAAAACAAAGGGAACGAGGTCCCGCTTTTGCCCCTCGGCCGTGTAGGTATTCACGAGATTAGGACCCGTCAAGGTCCATAAGTTTTCCTCTAGCTTTTTTGTCTTTGGCTGCCCCAAGGAGGAAAATGAGAGAGAGTGGGGTTTTGGTTCTAGGGTGATTGTGATTGTGAGATTTTTTTTATGATCTTTTAGGAAGGATGGATTTCACTTCCTTTGTTTTGGCTCTTGGAATTTATGAATCTCCTCGATACGGAATCTCATACCGGAATCCGAAGCTTTTATCTTTGTAATTTGATTGGATCCGTACGAATTACGAAATCAAGTCAATATTAAGTTTTATTTACCGTTTATTGCCGCGTCATCTTAAATGAACTCCACCTCTACGATTTACATGCGTGCATATGGAATTCCGTGTCGTGCAATGATCACATGTATGGCGATTTGAATGCCTTTACATTAAAATGTTCCTTATCGCATGCTGCCGCATGGGTGTGAGAGGCTTCATCTCCACATTCAAACGCACATGATAGGTTTCAGTCATGCTCGTCGCGCATGGCAAGCACGTGTTATCATGTTAGAAAAAAATAAGTAATTCATAATTAAAACGGTCATCAGTCGTTTCAAATTTTACTCATTTACACTTTTCAAGATTCGAACCGTTGAACAAGCAATTTTCATCATTCCAAAATATCGCCATCCTCGTGATTGACGCAATTAGTGCATTGGAAGTGAAAACATAACATGCCATAAAGAGACACAAAAGTAGGTCTTTCCACAAGGTCTTTTGAGTCATGGACAAGCTTTAGCCCTTTAGGTGCATGTCAAGCTTTGGGCCTCTTTGTAAATATGGTACAACTTGGAGGGCAATCAACATGATAATTCGTCTCCCCACCCTTTTCTTTATTTATTTATTTATTTAATTCCCACACATGAGATTTAAGTAGGCATGTATATTAAGCCTCTTTCATGGGCAAACGTTTGGAAAATAATACACCTCTCAGCAAACTACAAAGGGGGCATGGTCGAGGGGCAAAAGTGGAAATGCGCAAGTACAACATCCAAGGTGAGCTTCGGGAGGAGGTTTAGACTTTGGTGCTCCTTTGCTTTTTTTTTCCTATCTTTGCTTAAAAATGTTAAATTTTCTCTTATTTTTTTAATTTTTTAATTTTTCCTTTTGTTTTATTATATTTTAAAATTTTATTTTGACTTCAGTGAGGGGGACAGTCCCTTGTGGGCATCTGGTCATTGGTGCATGGAATCGTCGTTCCAGACGCACGACGCACGATATCGAAGTCCCATGAAAGGTCCGTTCTGCCCCTCCCTACATCTCTCCGAAACCGCCACCACCGGAGCCGGGGTCCCATACGGTGGGAGCCAGGCCTTGGCGGGTTGCGGCCCGACCGGGCCCGATCGGATCCGATGGTCCCGTGTTCGCCTCCGGTACATGTATCGGATTCATCGAATAATTTCTCCCTCTTTTTCCATTCCGCACGGCACGTCCTTCGAGGGCTCGACCCGCGTCGACCCCACGGGTCCTCGTCCTCATCGACCCGACCAGCCGAGGGTACTTTGGAAAAGCGAGCACCATGGGCTCTTGTCAATTGCTGCTTAGTACCTTTGTCGCCGTGGAGAAAAAACAGGACAATGTGTCCCGACACTAGGGGTGTGCAAAATACCCGGGATCCACCCGACCGTCCGGAATCGACCAACCGCCCTGGAACCGGCGGGCCTGGGAAATCGGCCCGGTTCCTTGCTCCACTTTATTTGAACCGGTGGGCACGGCCCGATTCCCGGCTTCGGCGGATCCACCCGCCCACCCACCCCGATCGGACCGGAGCCTTTTTAATATTTTAAAAAAAAAAAAAAATACTAAAGCGAAACCCTACATCTCATCTCACTATCTAGAACCTTTTTACCTTTGGTCAAAAAAATTTAACCATCTATGCCTATTTGCAAGTAGGAAATGGGAGAATGTTGCATTCCATCTGTTCGCGTTTTTTTTATCTACGAGATACATTTATAATTACAACAAATGAATCTTTGTTCCACGTATTTAAATTTGATTTTTCTTTTCTTTGGCCATTTGATGTCACGTAATTGTTTTATGTTGAAAACCAAAAAAAAATTGTGTCAAAATCGGTTCCATGGATCCACCCGAACCGAACCGGACCGCGGCGGTCCGGTTCCCGTGGATCCACGCAACAAATGGGTGGATCCTGCTTCCGATTTTTCGGAACCGGTCCTAACCCAAGGCGGTTCCTTCTAGGTCGGGAACCGCCCGCCCGGACCATGCACACCCCTACCCGACACCGTCCAACACCAAAAAAATTTGTCTAAATTGTTCTTCTCCATCGTTAGCGAATCTCGACGAAATGCAGGAGTTTCGAACTAATTAATTCGTCGAGAATAAACGATATATTAAGGGAAAAAAAAAGAGGAAATTTCGCCATGTGTTTGCAAAATTTAGGAGCTCAGAATGTATCGAGCATGCCGCATCGAATGGGTATGGAAAATAATAAAGATAGATGGTTAAAATAATCGACTGCTTTTGGGAACGTGACTAGGTTTTCCACCGAACAGCCGTACCTTTCAAAACATGATGTTAGGGAAAGTGGCCCCACCTGCGAAGCAATTTCTAAAAGTAAAAACTATACTTAACTTTAGTCTTAAACCATCTTGAACGGCCGTTTAAGTTTCATGACTTTTGACAAGCGATCATTTAAGCAGCTCCGATTTATTTTAATAATAAGAGCTCGCCAAAGTTGCCTAAACATATGGTTAAAAAAAGTTTTGGTGCCAAAGCAATCATAAAGTGTCAACATTAGATTGATTGTTCGTAGATTTGTTGCTCTAAAACTTTACAAAAGTTAGGAGTTTGAAAATACAAAGCCGTGTATTAAAATAAAAGTCACGAAGTGAATATTGTAGCTTTGCTATTGTTTCCTTTTTGTTGGACTCAAGCAAAATAGGAGAGCAAATCCACATGGATGCGCGCGCATATGTAATGAAGAGTGTGTTTGTTTTGCAAAAAATGAATGGTTTAGAAAATATTTTTTCAAAAAATGATCATTTGTATTATTTTTATTGTTCTGGGAAACATTTACATATAAAACGTTGTTGAAACAGAAAACATTCTCAATATTTTTTCTACTATTGAACATTTTTTAAAGAAAAGAAACATTAGATGAACCTTTTGCTACTCTTTTAGTCACCAAAAACAATTTATTATTTAAATTTCAGTAGATAAAAGAAAATTCTCACGTAGAGTGCAAGGATGAGGTTGGTTGCACTATAGTGACAATTAAGTGATTTTCCAAGTGCACGAGAGGTAGTTAACTTCCTTGTCTCGCCTTTTTGTCCTTTTATATTGGTCAATTTTACCTTTAATCTTATTTAATTTACAATTAGAAATTGAGTTCATGGGGATGTGATGGGAGCATGAAAGCGAGATGATGGAGCGTCTTTTTTTTTTTTTTTTTTTTTTTTATAGAGACATGCCATTGGACTTTAATACATCCTTCAATTGTTTTGTCTGAATTCTGAGATATAAAATTTTAGGAATATTCCCTCTTAGATGGGGAAAGCAAAATTACAGCTGAGAACTTAGGGGGTCATTGGAAACACAAAAGCGAGATGCATTTTTCATAATTTATTAAAAAATATGCCATTAGAATTTCCACCAAGTTCGATCAAGAGAGCCACTGGTCATTTTTTTAATAAAAATCGTGACATTTCAATGAGTTTTGATGCCAAATAACATTGTACATATCTCAGTACCGATACTATCTCTATTACTAAAAAAATTTACTCAAGAAATGGACTTTCCAAATAAATTTCAGTTAAAATGTCGACAAATATATCATGCGTCAAATCACTGAGTGATGGTCAAACACTAATTATTAATTACTTTCACATTTACGTTTCCTTGCTTCCTACTTATCTAAAACAAAATCCCCAAGTACGAAATCTCATTATTTCTAAAATTTCGAAGGAATAAAAAAAAAAAAATTATGAAGTCGGTAATTAGCACGCAAAAGTATATTTTGATGTGTCGACCTTTTCTTCCTCCTAATTAATGAAGACATAAAAAGGGCAGCCAAAAAAGGGAGACATCATTATTAGATCATTTCCGAAAAATCAGCGCGTGGGGGTTCCGCGCGAAGACGAGGGCGCGTGGATCCGGAGGTTCAATTCCACGTAATCACCGCCGAGAATCTACGCGAGTGGCGGCTTTTAATTATGGAGTCGAGAGGGGGCGTCAGAATCTCAAAAACTGACGGCTCCGTCCCCGTCTCCAGGATTCCCTTCCGCCTGTCCTGCGATCCGGGCCGTCCGTTCCGGTTCACCGCGGGCCACGCGATCTTCGGCGCGTGGGCCCCCCGCGGTCCACCAGGTGGCCGGCCTTACGCCACCAGTTTTATGTTTTCCTTTTTTTTTATTTTTCGAGGGAAAAAGCCACCGTTCGTTCGGTCTCTCTGAAAGTCGAGATTAGGTCATGCGGCGAAATTACCATTTTGTCCCTTGCGCAGGTCCGAAATTCGATGCTCTCTGCGGGGTTGGTGCGGTCCCTTTCTTTTGAATTGCTTTTATTACTTTAAATTCCTTCTTCTTCTTCTTCCTTAACGTGCTTTCGTCGAATTTTCAAATTAATATTAAGAACCTCCTTTTATTATTGGATAAATTTTCTTTCAAGTATTATAATTTTCGAGAAAATTTATACATTTCCTTTTGTCTTGTTGGGAATTGGTGAAATGGCATTTTTTTTTTTGTTGTTGCGTAAGTCAAGGATAACAAGTATTAAATTTAATCATATGAAATTTTGAGCGTGTGCGCCGAATAAAAAAAAAAAAAAAAAGAAATTAAAAGATATATTCCTATGACAAAAATAACCCTACTTTTCAAAAGATAAAATAATAAAGACAAAAGGAGCATCTTTTGCTCAAGGGACAAAGGTGTCCATGAAATTATACCATCGAGACAAATACAACCTCACTCAAACGGTAAAATAAAAGCACGATTTTACTTGAGGGGCTAAAAATATACGCCACTGCTCTTTTCAAACAAAAATGCCTACGTAGCCTCTAGAAATGGAGGTCACTTGTACATTAGGCACGTCGGCTCCACCAAATCATTGCCTGAGTTTTTTTTTTTTAATAAATAAAATAATGCAGACAAAAGATAGAGAAAATGAGTTTATCTCCAAATTGAGTTTGTAAATTGAATGCCCAGGATTTTGCTTCAAATTGAGTTTGCAAATGAGGACCTAGATCATTGATTTCGAGCTAGTTCGTGAAGTTCAATCAATATTTCAAACTTGCAAATTAGGATTTCCAATCATTGATTTCGAAATTATTGGATTAACCAATCAATTATAGTCAAAGTGGGACGGTTGTTCTAAGATATCATTAACCATTAAGTAAGAGTTCGTGCTTTTTCTTTTTTGTCGTTTGAAATGTGAGGTTATTTTCGTCTCAAAGAGTATAAATTCACAGATTTTTTATACCCCCAAGTGGAGGAGGCTCGTGCCTTTTTCTTTTTTGGCTGTTTGCATTTGCCCGTGAGCTTTGTGACTTTTAACTTTGAACAAAGGTAAATTTTCACGGACGATAATCACCCTTCGGTGCACTTAGAAAACATTCTATATGCCCATAAAAAATTGAGGATCTGTATGCCCCCGCCAAAAAAATAAAATAATAATAGTCACAAGGATCGAAAAGTGCAAGGCGCACTGCCCTAAAGATTCATGGAGAGTAAAAAGGCTGAACTCGAGCATGGACGCTGCAGAACACACCGACCTTGTCAGTGCGATTGTCCTCCACATCTCTCCGACGTCACCACAGAGAAAACGAAGAGACGAACCGAGCGCCCGTGTTGAACCGCCCGGTCGAGTACGGCGACAATCGGCCGCGATCATCGCCGTTTTCTTTGGCTCCGCGTAGCTACTCCGCTGTCTGCACGCGGTCGTGTAAGATTCCCGCTCCTCACAAGTCACAACTGCCCCCCTTCCTTCCAAATTCTAAGGTACAACTAAAAGTGAGTTTGGCAATACTTTGCCAAAGCTTAATGTGTGTATCATTTGGCAGATTTTTTGGAGCGTTTTGGCGAGATGCAATTGTATCTCTCCAGAGCCCTCCAAAGCCTTTACCTTAAGGCAGCTCAGAGGTGCTTTGAACTTTGGGTATTTTTGGAATGTAAATGTAAGTTTTTTTTTGGGCTTTGCTCTCATTGATCTTTGATGATTCAGGAAATGTCATCATCTATTGTGACATTACTAGCGAGGGTTCCAAGTGCTGATGAGGCCATATTGATGCTAGCTAGTCTCACTTGAGGTTGGCTAGATCGGCGACTTAGGCAATGCTTGAGGTCATGTGACCTCTGTTTGGAAAAATATGATTTTGAATTTATAAAGTAATCAAGTTAGACTTTTTGAGGCGTGATATCATTTTTTTAAGGATTTATTTGTTCCACAAAGTTGCTGACTTTGAGATGTGATATCACTTTCGGATGCGCAAACGCACCCACACGTGAGTATGGTGGGGTTTAGCCCACACCCAATCTTTTCTTTAGATATGCTAAAAAAAAGTCCCACACTTATTAACTAGCCCACCTCCTCTCACTTTTTTTATATGAGACAAGGGAACATACAGTTAGTTTGTTTAACAAACAAATTTCCAACAACCTCAAGCAAGGCTCACTAGCGGCCAATTTGACTTGTTGATAGTTGAGTTCCGCTCGGAAGGTTTGAGAATTAGGAAACGAAAGAAAAAGCTAACAAAGTCCGCTATAAAGTGTAGTTTATTCTAAATGACATTTAAGTGAAAGTTGTTTTCTAATACGTTTTTAAATTAACTTTACCAAACACTATTTACATTTTGAAAAAACCCGTTCATATAAAATTCTTTACATTTTCCCAAAGACTTTCTCCAAAAATGTTTCCAAACCATTGAGTGCTAATTGCCTTCTAAACTCAGGATATTCATCGCGGGCTTTAGGACCCGTGTTGTAATTATCTCAAGTCGGGGTTAAACTCGAGCTGGTCATGCTGTATATACCTTTTAGAAACGACTCTCTAGGTAAGTCGACTTTGAATCCTTTGTTGTTGCAATTTCGAAAGGATCGCATAGAAATTGTTAGGGAGTCATTCTAGGACAACTTGCACAAACCAATGGCAAAAGTAGACCATGAGACGTTTTTTTTTTTTTTTTTTTTTTTTTTTTTTTTTTTTTTTTGTCTACTCTATTCCTACTCTACACTCACTCGCAGACTCTGCTCGCCGCTGCCGCTGCGGGCGTGGGAGTCGCAACCCACTCTCAAACTTACGCGTCCCTACCCCCATCCCCGGAAGGTGGGGATTTGAACCTCACCTCCCCCCTTCCAAGGGTGGCGCCACACGCGCGAACCCCTACGAGACGTTGCGCTCAAGCAAAATTGACTGCGGTAGTTATGGCAATGGGCCACTCCTTGGTCCACTCGAGCCCTACATGCCTCTAAACCCCTTCCATGACATGTGATGCCTATTTCATTGCGGGGGCTTAGATCGCTAATAGAGACAAAATGACGGTACTGGTGTTAAATTTATGTGTGCCGCTTACTTTAATGTCAAATCTTTTTAAATGATCATCTAGGTGTTGCAACTTTTAAAATCGGGAATTTGGCTTGCCTGGACATCCTATATAACATTAGTTGAACAATATATCCGATGTGACTCATTGAAGAAATTTGCACTCAAACTATATTCAAGATGACGTGATTTGAGCCAAATCTTGCCCCCACATATGGTTGCAATTCCAAGGAAGCGTCACCGTTTAGGGTTGAGTGATGATGTTGTTTTGCATAATTTCTACAGAACTTTGCCTTGCCGAATTAATTATGTTTTTCAAAAGCTGCATAAAGTGCATTTGTTGTTCAAACAATGTCACATGAGATTCTCGTTGATAATAAGTCGTTGAAGCAATTTACCTGATTAAGTTAAAAATTATGACACTCAATATCTATTTATATCACGAATAACGAACATTACGAGAATACTTTTCCAAGGAATTTATTTTCAAGGAAATTTTCGCATGTTTGATTGTACTTTGTAAATAAAATGGAAGTCATCCTCCAAGGTATCTTCTAGGAAAATCACGAAACATACATTTGAGAAAAGTCTCGAATACAAGTTCATATCCCATGTTTGAGCATTGAGGACTTGAGCTCAAACATTAGGATCCTAGACCTAACCTAAGGAGACTAGAGCCCAAGCGTTGGGGGCTAGCTGCTTGGGACGGGGGTTCTACGTCATGGGTCCTAGGCCCCGTTACTAGTGTCTCGAACTCCAAAAACACGAGTATAGCTGTTGGGGACTAGAACATAAGCAAACAAGCTCTTAGGCCCAACCTTGAGGGACCGGGGCGGTTTGGGACTTGGGCGAGTCCTTAGGGAACCAAGCCCCCATCGCTGGGGACCCAAAACAGGGCTTTGGAGGTCTTGAGCCTAAGCTCTAGGGTCCTTGACTCAAATCATCTGAGGCCGACTTTAAATCTATAAGGACTAGTATTGAAATTCAATTATCAGATGAAATATTTTCTTAAATTTTGTAACTCACGTGGTGCTTTTAATATGCAAAATTTTCCCATCTGTAGTCGGTGTAAGTTCATATGGGGGGCACCCACACGACCACACAAAGAAAACATAAAAAAGAAAGTGGAATCCAGTTGGAATGTAGTTGGAAGGATTCCTTCCGGATTCTCTGGATCTTGGAAACATTAAGAAAATTTCCTTTTGGATTAGCAATTACCAGTCGTCTAATGTCGCCCGATGGTTGAATAGTAGAAGTGGGACGTAATGGGATAGCACATGGACGGTCTCTATTCTTGTTCTTGCTTTCTAACAAGAGAGTCCATTCATCATATGTTACTGATTACTTACCAGAATTAATTAGTTGGTGTTCCCCATCAGTGCTAATTGAGGACAATGGTTTGGTTTTCAAACTGCTTTAAATGCGATTTCAGTTGCCCTAACTTTCACTTAATCAATTTTCGTAAATCCGTAGGACATCATTATCGATTGTTGTGACATGAATCACTTGAAATTTCTCGACATTTTAGAGATAAAAGCAAAGGTTTTGATTGATAGGAACCATTCGAATGTTTGACGGTTAGGTTATGCTCTACAGATAACACTTTCATAATGTCTTGATAGATTTATAAGATTCTCCAAGAGAATCAATCATGAATTATTGGGAAGCCAGGCACCCTTGAGAAAACAATTCAAGATTCTTACTTGAGTGAGATATTTGTGTATTTTATTCCTTAGGATGGAAAGAGGTGCATATATTATTATATTTCATGGTCTAAATAATTGGCCACTCAGTGCATTGATTAAACTATCTAGTAAAAAAAAAAAAAACTGTCGATATGTTCCTGATTCATGTTGTCCATGAGTTTTGTTTTTTTTTCTTTTTTAATCCTCTTCCATTTTGGAGATGAACATTATTAGAGGATTGTTTTCAAAACATAAAATGGGTAATTTTAAATGTCTTCTGAGTACAATTGATAGTCTTGAATTTTACTATCGAAGGGATTGACTAAAGAGAGAAACGTAAACCCTAATAATTGATGGATAGAAGGTTCCTTTGCCAAATTTTTAATACCAAATTGGCAATTTATCTAGACAAGACGTTAAATTTGTAAATGTCGCACTATTTTGGGCCCAGCCCGTTCACTTTTGGTGCTTTTGAATTCTTAGCCAACCAGAAGGCCCAAAATGGAACTTGTTGCTCTATTTGACCAAAAAGTTTAGAAAATGAGAATGTTTTGTTATTCCATATTTTCATGGGAAGGAGAATCTTTTGAGCGTTACTAGGCAAGTCAAGCAACTCGTGATCTAAATTAATTTAGGTCGATAGATGAGAAAAAAACAACTGTTGCTTTGGTGTTAATTTGAGTTCAGGGATATAAGTATGATAAAAGTCATAAAAATTAAGTACTGGGTACGCTAGTTACTATTTTGAGTACACCCCTATTTTACCTTGTTAAGGAAGAACTGCGAATCTAGAAATAGGCTCAATCGAACATTTTTCAAAAGTTATTATAGTGACTCATTCTCTTTAATTTATCCCCAATCGCATGTAAAGAGAAAAAAAAAGGGATACACAAGGGACATTACTAGAAAGCATAATTTTTTTTATTAGTTTGGATTACCTAAGTTCTATTTCTACGCAATGAGCATATCTAATTTTTCTCACCAATAAGTTAATGGTAAAGAAAAGCCATAATTCAAATGACTAAGTTAATCCAAAGTTCCAAGATGTTCAATGCAACGCCATAGAATTGTGTAAATTATCCTAAAATACAATGCAGAAAACAAAATGAAAAAATGGAAGGGTGCAAAAAAGGGGGAAAAACCCATTTAAGCTATGTACATGTGTATTATGTTAAGTGGAATATTCTGCCGAAATCTGTCGCTTCATTTGACTGGAGAATTTGAATACGAAAGCTCTTGGTTGCCAGCTTTTCTAAACCACGCATCTCCTTTGTCCACTGTGGGAGGTCTCCACCAAATGTGCCAAATTTTTTCCGAGTAAAAGGGACTAATAAAGTTATCCATTAGCCTAAACTTTCCGACATCATTAATGCCCATTCAGTCCCTCATACTGTTGCTCGGATGCATCTGGGAAGATCGTTTTCCCACTACAAAATCGAAAGCATGGATTCCCTTTAATGAGCGATTATTTTGTAGTAATTTTACGAGATTAAGCTATATAATCACATTTTAGGATATCTGCTAGACTTGTATTAGATTCCACTATAAAAACATAGGCTTTCATGCAATTTCCTTTAATGTACTCTGATTGATTCCGTTTACCACACCATCTACAACTAAACTATGCTTTTATGTAGTTGCTTCATTAGTCATTTAGTATTGTCACATAGAACAAAATTATTCGGTTGCTATGTGGGGATTGCGGGACATAAATCTTTAACATGAATAATGATGGGATCACAAATCCAACGGTTGGCTAACAATGAGCTTGCAAGCGCGAACACATCCACATCATCAGATTCAATTCAACCTTTCTTTGAGTAAATTATTACAAAAATATCAAAAATTGTAATACCTCTAAACCCTAGAGATTCGAAATAACCCTAAAAAGGAAATGAAAACCTAAATACTAGCAATTAACATCAAATGAGCCAAACCAATGCAGAAACTAGGCCGAAAGAAGAAAACAACTCCCGCAGCGTGGGTTTATAAGTTTTGCAACAATATAGCATTCAAACTGAGTTTTTTTGGATCGTTCTTATGGGCGTCACTTGCTAAATAGTGCACGAATTCTTATTTCTGGCCTAACTTTTAAGTTTTGCTCAATTCAAATGTTTTGTAAATTCATCGGCTACGCCGTTTGCATAATACATTATTGAACAGATCTATGGAGAAGAATAGATGACATGACTTGAATGAGACTAACTTTAGATTAACATGAGTCGACATGTTTCTATTTCTTTTAGATATGAATAAGGTAGATATACCGATAAAAGAATAAAAAAAAAAAAACAAGGTTAGACATAATTTAAGCACGAAACAGGCCCACGTCAATAGCAAGTGAGACCATATAAAATGTGAAAAAGCGAGACCACTTTCTGAAGAAGAAACAGCACTCGATCCTTATCACTTGACATAGCACATGGGCTTTTATGGAATTCATTGGTTTACGTTCTTCTGGGTCTGCTTTACCACGTGGAGAGATTATTCTTAATGGTCAAAGCATTGCTCACAAGTTCATATAAAGCATTGTCACCATCATCCTGTCTGTTTTTCTGTCTGCTATCATCGTTTTGATTTGGATACATTCACGTCCTGTCATTTTTCTGGACGAGGTTTACCGAATTTTGTGTTGCATCTCTGCCCATCATTCATGCGTTTATTTCCCATTTAAGATACCAAAAGGAACTTACTGACCCTGCACTTTTGCTGGCCACAGCATCATATGACATTGGGAAGATTTGAGAATAGTACAACGAAAGACTAGAATCTCATATAACATGGACGCATATCATAACTGATGCATATTTTAGGAATTTTTCACTAAATACTTACATAGTTCAATACTGAATTGATAGACAATCCTATACACATCGACTAGAACCATCTCCAGGGGCACTGAAGAATGACATTTTGGGACATGAGACCTAACTAAACCAGAATTGACAGGACTCACACGACACAACTCCAACTTTTTATTTTGTTGTACCTAGGCTTTTGGTTCATCAATAAAGCTTTCAAATACATGGCCGACACCAGGGCTGTGACCCGGTCCAGTGGGTCTGAAATCGCCTAGTATCTCCGTAACGGTTAGCCGCTCCTCATTGTTGCGCGGAGCTTTTGCTTGAGCACCTCCCTTCTTTGGGCCAACGAAAGAGTGGCCCACTCCAGGGCTACTTCCAGGGGTTGTGGGGCGGAAATCATCCTTGTACACTGCATCTGACTCACCCAAGTTGGCCGCCTGATCGCGTGTTGTAGATGAAGGAACTATCTCCTTCCTTGCATCAAAATGATCATCGTTCATAGGAGACTGACTCGGAGTCAGAAATTGCGATGCTTGCTCGTGCATTTGGTCGTTATTCATTGCATGGAGTTCGTCCTCCCGTGTTGATTTTATCAACCTTCCCTCGGAAATTAGGATGGCACAGAACGCGATGAAGGTGAAAATGATCACCAATTTCGACATGACCTGGAGATCAGCCATAGCCAGAGAAGTGTGGAAAAGGAAGTTTGATTTTCTACTTTGAAGTGAGCAATGAGAAGAAACAGGCAGGACGGAACTGAATGTGAAGCACTTGAACTCTGCATGGCTATTTATAGGCTAGAGAGAGTGATTTTTTGAGAATCTTAACCCACTGTACTTTAAACTATGTTTGTAGACTTCATTGTGGTTCTTCTTCCTCGTGGTGGTGATTATTGCAAAAAGATCACTTAAAGTGCAGCACTAGTAAATGTTATGTCATGTCATTGCAAGAGCAATATATTTATTTCTTCTAATTTTAGAAGATCTCTCTCTCTCTCTCTCTCTCTCTCTCTGCTTTGTGCGTGCTTATGTTAATGGTGTTCTGTTTAACACTTTACCACTTGTATCATTGACGAAGACGCGAACGAAAAAAAGGTCCCGCGCCGACTTTGACGATTGTAAAACTCCTCCAACTAAAACTGGCCACTGCTTGCTTTGAACTGTCGATAGTGGAGCAGAAAATTCTTTTGTAGTATTGAATGGGGCATGTGATATGACAACGACTGCTCTTGGTTGACCTGGTTTCATGGTTTAATTTTGGGTGTTTATGTGGTAAGCACAAAGGATTAGCTAATAATAAGTACGGCTCTGCCATGGAATTAGGTTGTGAGAAAGATACATCAGGTCAAGCACACGACGAAATGATCTTCACATTACTCTTAACTTGCCCTACTATTGAATGCTATATCTAACTTAAGTAAGAGAAGAGTCCTCAATGATAAATCATGGAACTTGACACTTTTGAATGTATAGGACATCTTGGCGATGACGGGATTATCACGTCATATCAACCCTGACAAAACTTAGCCAAGAGTACTTGATTGCACATTTCATCAACGGTTTAGAACTATATTGGTTTGATTAAAAGTTTAGGATTAAGGTTAGTTTAGAACCTATTGTGTAGTTTTCCCTATAACCTTATTATATTCGTTGCCAGTTGTTTAGACCGGTGCTTTGAATTACTTGTAAAAGAAACCCTTCTTATAATAAGTAGGACATATCTGGAAATGAAGGGATTCAGCAAATAGATGAACGCATGATGAGCAAAACAGGGCTCCCCCACCGCAATCCACCGGCACCAAACGTTTAGGGATTCTCTGTACTGTCCACTTGGAGGGGAATAGTATAAAATGTTGACGGCTTGGGTGCAAGCTCATTTCATTTTCTTGTGTGGACAGATTCAAGTGAAATACCAACTGTCTTTGTACTTTGTCGTTTGACCCTTCATTGTCTCGATGGTTCTCCTGATTAAGCTTTTAAAAATTGGTTTAGAATGTGCATGCTTAGCCGCCCAAGGCATAAGAAATTCTTCTGTTTGATTGCTATTAAAATAAGGATCGTCTTAGTGATGGTTTTCGGAACACGGATTTAGGATACTTAATTTGATTTCTTAATAAGTGTGTCCCTAGAATACATATTAACAAAACTCATGACATAAAGGATTATGCATGACATTCAAAAATTCATTTATTAGATTAGTACACAAAGTGATGTGAAAATAGCATTTAAGTAAATGGGCGAATCAAATTAAATTTAACTCATTTATTAAATTAGAATACAGTTTAGGAGACCATTCTTTGTAATCCCAACTTTATTCTAATTACAAGTAATTTCTTTGGCAGTTGTAATAATTAATAATAAAAAAAAAAAATTAACGCTTCAACGGGTGAGTCATACTTGAAGGACATTTAACTTGGAGAAGTAGATGATTTAGTCTGGAGAAGATCGGTTTCTGCTAAGGTGAATGAACCTATGTTGCAGAAGAACATGAATGTCGAACCCCTTGTTTAATCCATGCACCACCGCCACCAAAATCGAATCGCCGGTGGACATCATTCCAACCATCTGAATATTTTGTCGAACTTAATATGTGTTAACAATTATATCCATCATCTTACAGGAAATATTCTCTGCGTTGGCAGAACCGCTTGATGAGGACAATTTTGATCTGTTTTCTTTTCTTGCTTGCTTAAGTAAAGGGAATGGGATTGGGAAATGAGTGCAGATGGACTTTTTGCGTTAATTTCATTCGGTTTTACTAAATCCTGTAATCATGACTCGCAAAAGAAAATCGCTAATTAAGGAAAGAAGAAGAAGAAGAATTTGACTTACTTGACCAAATGAATTTAACTAAGTAGTTGTAGGATATAATTTAAATTTTCAAAATAAACGAGAGATTTGTGCAATCATATCATTGTTATGTGGGCCATTTTATATTAAGATTATTTCCCTTATTTAACTAGATATGGTCATTATTCATCTTTAACGCTCATAGATATTACTAGAATATTTGAGCAAAGTTTGAAGTTGAAAATGATGTTGAGTTTGCTTTGTTGTATAGAGATGATAATGCTTAACGAGAGCCTCTAAGATGCCTAGTAACTGTTATGTCCAAATAAGCAATCAAGAGGATGGTAAATTGAATTTTACAGAATATGCAGATTAATCTTTTAGAATTAACCCCAATAAAATGAACTAGCAATACAGACATCGCAAATAAAATAGTTTAGAGCTGCAAACGATATTTTTGAAGATTTGGTTTAGGTGTGCCCACTTCTCTCTTTTAGCTCTCTAGCTGTTCAAATCGGCTAGATAACACCAGTTACGCCAAGAGCACAAATACCGCTTTGTTAAAAATGTAGAACCTGTTGCCACACGGAACTTGGTTTCCTTCTATAGCAACCCCACTATAGCCTAGTAACTATCACCTTCCAATATCATTCTCACACCTTGTACATATAGCGCAACATGTCTTCTTCCCAAACTATAAACCGCACATCTAATAAGTGTTTTTGAATAGTCAATTGCACACTTATCTCTTATTATATGAATCCTTTCACTTAAATACAACAACTTTTTAAATTTCTTTGTTTATAGATGAGTTGGTAACTCTTTCTGACTCTTAGAACGACACTCAAATGGGTATTGCAAACTTACAAAAGATACTGACCCAAAAACATCTCAAGAATACTCAATTTCTCTTGTTGTTGCCTTCTCCGACTGAATGACTTCTGGTCAAGCTTTCTCCAATTCATAGAGCTCTAATTCGAATGTTAAATTTGAGTCAAGTAGGCATTATGTCATCTTATTCTCTATAAAAAAAATCTTGGCAAAATTCTTGAAAAACATGTGCATAATCTTCCCTCAAGCTAGCCTGCCAATCAAATTTTCTATTGAAGGCAAATTTTAATCACAACATTTCATCAATATCTTGAGCGAATTAGTACATGATTTTTCGCATAAATAATATTGGAATATCATACTTAAATGTTATGTGATAGCCTGATTTTCAAGTTTTGTTTTCAATTGAATAAGTTGGGTTTTTATCGACGTGCTTATAATTCTTTTTTCTGAACTGATCACTCACGGGATAACTAGTCTACTAGGTGAAACCGTTAAAGAATCTAAACGCGATAGATTTGAGAATTCGACTAGAAATCAACTGCTCGACTGTGCTAATTTGCAAGGGTTATTACAGTACCGTCAAAATCGATCAGAGACCGGAGATAGGTTGATTTAACAGATGTATGTGATTAGTGTGTGGGTGATTTCATCTAATTGCAAAATTCTCATCGAACGGCATTAGACATATTTTTTTGTCATTTCTGTACCCTATGCCTGTATGTGAAATCTCAAGATTTTCACGATAATCAAGAGTCACCAATGAGTCGAAGATGCACGATGTGGCTCGAAAATAATTGACCACGGGTCAATTGCACTAAAAATTCCTAAAAGTTACCCGGTAGGTTAGGTCACGCTAAAATCGTATCCGGTTGAAATTAACTGTGAATTTAAACCTGATTTCAAAAATTAAAAGTTCTGTCATGTCACGATTTATTTTAGGAACGTCAACTCATCTTTCAAAGATTTTTCTGCAAACTTGAGTTTTTGGTGAAAAATCAAAGTAAGGCTATTTTGGACCAGGAAAATTAGAGGGTCGTTTTTGGTCGCATTTTTGGCTGTGAAGTTAGTTCAATTGATGAGGAAAAATCATGAGATGGACAATGGCACCTTGGATGGATTTATGGACTCCAATTTGAGCTCAATTGGAGAAGGATTGAAGTGAAATTGGAAGGGAAATGTCCAAATTTGTAGCCAAGGGGGGAGTAACCTTTTGGACCATTTCAATGGCTTGTTGGGGAAGCTTAGGAGTGGATAATGGCTGAGGATGATGGTTGAGCAAGGTGGGGGCAAGCAATGAGTGAATTGGTTAGGTGTTGAAGCGTTGGAGGCCATTTGGGGTCCCCCCTTCAACTGAGCACTCCTTCTTCCTCTTTAGCCTTGCTTTCTCCATTGTCAAGTGTTTTGTGAGCTCAAAAATTACATAGAAAACCAGCTAGTAGTTTCCTTTGCTCGTCGACCAGCCGGAAATCCACCGTCGTTGCCAGCCACACGCTCACGAGCGCTCGAGCCCGCTCGTGTCCCACGCGCCAGCCTACTTGCGTCTTGCTCGTCTCATGTCGTCTCATCGTCCCCCATGAGCCTAGGCCAATGTTGAGCCCTCTATCCAGCTGTCGAGCTTGTTCCAGCCGTTGTCCACCTCCGTCGAGCCGCTAGGAGCTGCTACAATCTCGCTTGGCCCGTTTCCAGCCAAGTCGAGCCTTCGATCAGCCCTTTCCAACCCAGCTTAGAAGTCGAACTTTCAGCCTAGCAATGAGCTGTTGGGCTCGTTTTAGGTCTTTTCCGGATCTTGGTTGGTGTCGCCGTAGGCTTAGTTGTCGCTTGCCTTTGCGTTGCCGTTGTCGCTGTGAACTCATCGGATCGCTAAACTAGTGAGTTTACTTGCTAAACTCTACTTAGGGAGTTAATGATGCTCAAGAGGTGATTATTTTAAGCTAATTAGGGATTATGTGGTTAGTTAGATTAGATTAGTGATTTAATTGCTTATTTAGGCATGTTAGGTGGTTAGATTATATTAATTAAGGACTAGATAGGATGTATTATTTACTTAGATATGTCGGAAAATTTTGTAGGCCCATTTAAGTGGTTAGATTAGCATTTTCGGCCTAAGTTAGTATTTGTTGGATTTAATTTGCATTATTTAATTATTTTTGGTATTTATTTAATTATTTAATATTTTTCAAAAATTATATCGGGATAGTCGATGATCGGAATTTCGTGCTGATTGCAGTGATGTGCTTAATTTATGCAATTTAGTGTTAATTTGTACAAATTGAGTGATGAATGGAATTTTTTTTTTATTCCAAAATTGTGAAGTTTGGATATTTAATTAGAAAATCCCGAGGTCGGGTTTTGACACCGAAAATGGTTTTAAAGACTATATCAAATAGTGAGATTTTACAAGGAAGTATATTGATTTTTCTGGTTTGATTTGACCGTGTACCCACACATGATTATTTTCACCAGATGTTTTTAATACGAAAAAAATGGGCCAAGCACATTATCTTAATCGAGACATTTGAGTGCAATGCACGGTGTCCTTGGTCGTAATTGAGTGATCGTGTGATGATTAAGTGAACTTGTCCTCGATGTGCGTTGATGGACGTAACCCCTATATGGGATGCCCCTAATTAAGGGTTGCTAGATCGTGATAGAGGTTAGACCGAAGCTCCTTCAGGAATGCCGTCCCCCGATGTGCGTCGGGTGGATGTTGCTGTGCTTAATGAGATGAGACGACACCGGCTTCGCCAGAAGATCGCTAAATGTTGAGTAGGCCGTGCCCTAGGGGCTATAATCAATTGGAACGTGTGATTGATTGAGATAAACGTGCCAGATCATGGGATAAAATTGTGTGGCATGGTATGGGATGTGTCATAACGATTTGGCCCTATAATCAGGACCCTTGTGATTGTTTGAGAATGAATGAGACATTTCAATTGATGTGTGCATTTGCTATATGTATCTGTGATATTAATTGTATTGACGTGCAGGAAGGAACTGAGGTGAGGTGAGTCATCTATGATGTGTGATTAGACTATCTCTAGGCGTATTTCCTTCTTAGTTGGGGTTTAGGGGGTGAATTTGCTGAAACATTGTCTCACCTTGTCATGGGCTCAATCTTTTCAGGTCCTTAGATGGCGATTCTTTCGGAACGTTTTGGATAGTTGCGGGCTATTACTGAGTGGGGGTATAGACATCCCTGTCCCCGGTAGTCATTGGGTCTACGAGTTGGTCATGACTACCATCTAGGTTGATGAGGACCTACCCGAGAGGGTACCTCATCAATTCAGGGCGTGGTTTCGCCACGGACTCAATGGTTATAGAGTCGGTCTCCTCTAGGGTTTTGAGATCCCCACTGTGGTTATTGACGCCGCTTTTGGTGAGGGTGCAGTGACCCTCTTGATGGTGCTATGGAGGACTCGGTGCCCTCGAGCTTGTGGAGCCCGAAGGATCAATGAACATGTTCGACTAGTGGGGTGTAGGATAGTTTCCTTTTTAAGGGCTGATCTTTTTGATAAATAGGCTAGTGTTGTATATAAACCTAGTTGTTTATAAAGTGTGCTTAGTTGTGAATTTGTTATTCTGCTTTTCTATTCCATGTTGTTTGTTGTCAAGGGTTTTTAATTCGCTTCTACATGTGCAATAAAATGAATGGATCGGTGACGTGTCTTGGGACATCGCATTTTCCATCGACCACCGGTGGATGGGCACGTGTTTGAGGATTGGGGCGTGACATGTTATGAGTTGGGTCTTTGATTTAGAAACTCCAATGGTATTTGAATTTATATATGAAAAGTGCTCGACCATTAAGTTCGACTGTTTTCTAGAAATAAGACCTTGCTTTTAAGACCTTTCCTTTTGCAGATTTATGAACTCCATGAGATTTTGTTCAAATGCTTGTATAATCAAAACTTAGAATATACACGTTGTAGATATGATCCTCAACACACTTGATGAAGGCATTAAATATTGGCATTAAGTTTAGTTCATCAAAATTCTTTAGGCTTCATTTGCTACTTAAGATAAAATTTTGGATAAGATAAAATTAATTCTAACTTGTGTTTGGTTTTAGCTTAGGATACTTCTCATATTTGCGAAGGTGAATGGTTGTGTTTTCTTTTTCTTACTAGATTTGGTATTTGTTGATTGATCCGTGTCATTAATGTTGCTATAGCTCATTGACTTTCTTGTCAAAGTTGAACCTATGGCTTTAAATGCTACATGAGCTCCTTTGTAGTTTAAGATTTACATTGTACAATAATAATTAATTTATTGATGGTGGTTATCTTCGTTTGTGCATTTGAGGTTCTTTAGTAGTGAAACATAAAGTGTTCTAAACAACTCCATTTGTGCATTTTTGTATTCATTTTTATTGATATAGTGTTCATGTGAAACACTAAACAAGATATGATATGAAAATATTTGGCTTTATTACTATAATTCATTAAACAATAGATATGATATGGCAAAATCTCTGATTTTCATATCTTATTCTATTCTGTCCTATTTTGATTAGAAATTCAGACCACTAAACACAACTTTAAGAATATTTTCCAACATTAAAAGGCCTAACAAATAACTATATAACTATATGTAAAATGGCATGTAGGCTCATCTTTTGCTTATTGCCAGATGGCTAGTCTATTGTCTAAATTTTTTTATAGAATATATATCATGCTAAAGAGTGTTTTGAGGGCACTTATTATGCATACTCAGTAGAAAGTTTTAGTTTACAACATTTCAGTTACACATATAACAAAAGTGTTACTATATTGAAAGAAGTAATATTGCCTCATTTGACTACTGAACTAGAGTGCATTATCCTTTTTAAGAAAGTTTAGTTTCAATTAGGTTGAATGATCGATCTTGATCTTGTGAGGTTTAAAGCTTTCAAAAAATCTAATTTATTAATAATTGTGTTCATGCTGATTCTAAAAGAATTTTATAAAGTTTGGATCATATGTTGATGCCATAATTTATGCTAGGGCTAATACTTCAAAAAACCTGAAATTGGTACATTTATGCCCCATTTAATGCAAATTAATTTTTTCACAAAAGTCCCAAATTGGTAGACTCATGCCCATTTACCTTGAACTAATTTTGTGTCAAAAATTTCAAATTAGTACATTCCACCACATTTACTCCAAACCAATATACTCCCATTTCATTTATCCCAAATTGCGATAAACTCTGGGATTTTTTTTTAGGGTAAATGTGGAACAAGAGTATCAATTTAGGATTTTTTATGATACAAAAATTAGTTTGAGATAAATGTCACATGAGTATAATAATTTGAGGTTTTTAAGAGGAAGAACTTTTAATTATCATATACAGCTCTAGTTGTGTCAAACACATACCTTATGAGATTCAAAGTTTTCAAATCATCTACTTTATTAATAAGTGGGCGTTTAGTAGCTCTATATGCAAAAGATGGTTGCACTTAATTAGAAGTCCATATTTGTTAATACAATTGGAACTATGTGTCATGCTCAAACAAGGATGAGAATGATGAATCAATTGTTGGTTTCTCTGTTAGAGAGATGGTCGCAACTTTTAATTCTGAGACTTACCATTGGTTAACGATTCTAGACACAAATTCCAAATAGGATCTGGTAACAGCCGCCAAGAGAGCGTAAAGTTCCTCATCCTCACCCAACATCCACTTTAAAAAAAAGTCTATATTACGATTAGTTAATTGTAAACGACATCTTTTTCTACTTTCATGTATATCTTTTCATGGTTGCCAAAGACAGTTGATGGAGCTGCCATAGCTCCTTTGGAAATAATATGCTTAAAATTGTACTAAAGGGGCAGAAAATCTTATTCTTCAAAAGGATTAAAAGGATTTCTTTATATAAAAAGATCAGCAGTTGTCTGGGTTAGTGAACTAGAGGAGACCCATTCGATCATGCGTGCATGTTGTGGCTACTTTAGTGTCTGGTTTCCTAGGAAACCTTTTCGATGGATCCGCATATTCTTAAATTGATATATTGTCACTGAATGGAAAATCTAGCCCAGATTGACAATGCTAGAGATATGCTGTAAACTGTTGGCCAAATACTATTTGTACTCTTGACCCGCCAAAACAAGTGCGTGACAAATGATTCGACCATTAGAAAAGTATGTAAATAGTGTACATGTATAAGAGTGATAAGAGCGCATAGCATAATAAACAACATGAAACAAACTGTTTTGAAAAACGTTTAACTAGTTCTATTATTAGTAATCAACTAGCCATCAAAATCAACCTGGCGATAAAAATGAATCGTGTGAAAAAGGTTGAGCAACATATGCATTCTAGTAAAAGTCCTTAAATTTTTTAAGAATTTTGCGGTATATCTTTTAAATCTTGATGTATAAAAGCACTTGATTACGTAACCCAACCACTGATATTTGATAATAGTAAATATAGTAAACAGTAGAAGGGCACTAACGGCTAGTGCAATAGGCGACTAAATAATTGCCCGACCGACAACCGTTACCCAACGAACGGCTTATGTGACAGCCGGAATTTGAGCAAATCTCCAACTATCGATAGCCATCGAGTGTCTTCTTCAACCTTTTTGCTTTTCAAGATCATGTATCCTCTGTGGACCCTGGCACTGTGACCCATGTGATCTCTCTCTCTCTCTCTCTCTCTCTATAGACGGATTCGGCCCTTTTCCCCCTCCATTAAGGATTTATGTTTGTTGCAACGAATGGATCTCTGGTGAGAGAGGTCAATAAATAATTGAAAAAAAGCTTTCAAAACAGCATCGAATATCTGAATGCATTTGCCAGGGGCATACGTTTTGACAATTACATCTTTCTTGCAATTACATATGAGCTTCTCGAACTTGTCAAGTTCGTCAAGTGCTTAGGCCAGCTTGACTAGTCAGCAAACTGAGCTCTTTGGTGGATTGCACGAAGCTTGACCTAGTCCATGCATCTTTTAGCCTACTCACTAAGGAACCAAGAGCAACGATGTCCTTTGCAATTTAATTTTTTTTGCAAATGTAGCACCAAACTCGCTATAAATTGTTCTGAACTCGGGTGCCTGGCCTTTGCCCGGCATTTTCCACACAGCTCGGGCCTTCGTGCCTGGGAGCATCCATCTTTGTGCTTGAATCCTCCCTTGAGTCGTTGGCTAAAACTTGAGACACACTCAATAGAAATGATAATGCTTTTAATGAAGTGAAATGTGAGAAAAGCATACAATTTGACATATGTTGGAGAACCGAATTTTGCACAAAGGTGTGACTCTTTGAAGGTTGAAGTAAAAATTAATCCCATAAAAATCCAGTTGATAGAGATAATGAAAGAGTCGATGTACTTTTTTAGTTAAACCAAAAGAATTAATTGAAGATTTTAGAGATTTTAAGATTCAATCAAATTAGAGATAATTTCGTAAATCAAAGCAAAATTTTCTAAACTTTTATCATCAAAATTTCAGGGAAAATTATCCAAAAAATTCTAAACCTATTGAACTTTTGTCAATTCATTCATAATTTTTTTAATTTTGCCAATTCTGTCTAAACCTTTTTGGGTGCATTTGGTAACATTTTTGTTGTGGGGAATAATTTCTTTTTAGAGATGCTTTTTTTTTTTTTTCTTGGAACAAGTTTTGAGTAAAATGACACATTTGATAACTATAAAAAATTTATATTCCAACAATAGAAAAAGAATAGAAACGCATTTGATATGACTTACAAATTCTTTTATGCCGTAAAATTTCTTTAATTTTTTTATAAGTTTTAAAGATTTTTTCTTGTTTTATTTTCTCTTTTTCCTCTCTTCTTTCCCCTCCCCTAGCCGGCAACGGCAGGAGTAGTGGCAATCGGTGGCGGCGTGATTGGTGACCATTGATGGCGGGCGGTGGGTAGTGAGTCTCCACCGGCCGATTAGAAGTGGAAGAAGAAGAAAAGGAAATAAAGAATAGAACAAAAAGACTTATTTCTAGAAATTGTTTTTTTTTTTTGGTAACCAACTTATTTCTAGAAATTGTTCTTGAAAAGAAAGAACAACTTTTTCTATTTTTTGTTTCTATTTCAAATATATTCATTGGCTACTTTTGTATTCCAAGGAATAGAAAAATTAACTGATATTATCAAATAGATTTTTGTTCTTTTTCTATTTTGGAGAATAAAAGAACAAAATAATAGAGAAACATGACTATTACCATACAGACCCTTCACTTCTTGCCAATTGAGTCCATTCGGTCAATTTTGATTGGATTTCATTGATGTGGCACAGTCAGTGCCAATTGCCCAACCTTCAGTGTGAGGGTTGGCATTGTCAACCTCGGCCTTGTCAACCTCTAGGGAGGTTGCCCTCGCCGGGATCTGGCAAGGGGTGACCTTGCTGGCCTTAGGTGAGGCTTGCCCTCACCAAATTTGGTAAGAGTAGCTAGTCTCCACGGCCGATTAGAAGTGGAAGAAGAAGAAAAGAAAAAAAAAAAAGAAAAGAACAAAAACACTTATTTCTAGAAATTGTTCCTAGAAATAATAAGCAACTTTTTTCTATTTTTATTTCTATTCCAAATCTATTCCCTAGCCACTTTTCTATTCCGAGGAATAGAAAAATTAACTAATGTTATCAAATAGATTTATGTTCTTTTTCTATTCTAAGAAATAAAATAACAAAAGAATAGAGAAATAGGAATATTACCATACAGACCCTTTACTTCTTGCCAATTGAATTCATTTGGTCAATTTTGATTGGAATTCATTGATGTGGCATAGTTAGTGCCGATTGCCTAGCCTTCGGCAATTGGGGAGAGTTGGCCTTGTCAACCTCATGGGAGGTTGCCCTTGCCGGGATCTGGTGAGGGGCAACCTCGCTAGCCCTTCACCAAATCTAGTAAGGGTTGCCCATGTCGAAGGCCAACAAGGGCGACCTTGCTAACCCGGAGCAAGGCTTGCCCTCGCTTGATTTGGTGAGGGTGAGCTTTGCCAAGGCCGCGAGGTCGTCCTCACCGCATTTACGTGAGGGTGGCTTTGCTAGCCTTAGGCGAGGTCACCTCTTGCTAGATGTTGATGACAACAACCTCACTAGTCGTAGCCTTTGGTTGGCCACCTGGTGGCCAGCTAACTAGAGGAAGAAAATGGAAGAAAAAAAGAAAGAAAATAAAAAAAGAAAACATAAAATAATTAAAAAATTATAAAAAAATATAAAAAAATTATTTTTTGTTCACATCATCACCGACCGTGCCATGTAGGATGGCTGGCATCTAAATCAATAAATTTTGGCCAAAATTGGTAAGATGGACTCAATTTGCAAAAAGTGAAAATTTTAGGATTGAATTGACAAATTTGAAAAATTTAAGATTAAATTAGTAAAAGTGCAATAGTTTTAGGATTTTTGGACAATTTTCCCCCAATATTTTAGGTTAACTTTTGGCCCTTCTCAAGTATAAGATCGAGTTTCCAAACTTTTGCTTTCCTTTTGCAGTCACGCCCCGAACCCTGAGTGCATGAACATCCCTCAAAGGTCTATTAAATTGCAACATTCTAGGACACGTTGCCGATGTGACATCCTGACTTTCCACTTTTGTTTTCAATTGAATGAGTTGGGCTTTTTATCGACGCGCCTATATCCTTTTTCTCTGAGTTGGCCATTCACGAGTTAACTAATCTATTAGGTGAAGCTGTTAAAGAATTTTAACGCTACAGACTCGAAAATTCAACTAGACACCGACTACTCGATCCGTGCTAATTTGTAAGGGTCAATACGACATTGTCAAAATCAAACAGAGATCAAAGATAGGTCAATTTGATCAAGAGATGTGATTAGTGTGTGGGTGATTCTACCTAATTGCAAAATTCTCATCGAACAACACTGGATTGATTATTCTGTCTTTTCTATACCCTGTGTCCGTTTTTGAAATCTTGAGATTTCCATGACAACTGATGGTTGCTAATGTGTTGAAGATGTATATTATGGCTCGAAAATAACCGACCACAGGTTAAATGCACTAAAAATTCCCGAAAGTTACCCGATAGATTAGGATGTGCTAAAATCGCGCTAAATTCAAATTAACCGCGAATTTAAATCTGATTTCAGAAATTAAAGTTCTATAATGTCACAATTTATTTTAGGAATGTCAACTTATCCTCTGAAGATTTTTCTGCAAATCAAGATTTTCGGCAAAAAAACAAAGTATGGTTATTTTGGTTCGGGAAATTCGTAGGCTGATTTTTGATCACATTTTTTGGGATACAAGTTGGTTCAATTGATGAGGAAAAATCATGGATTAAGAGTGGACATCTTGGTTGATTTGTTTGGACTTCAATTGGATTGAATTGAAGGGGAATTTAGTGGAAATGAAAAGGAATTGAAGGGATTTGAGGGACAAATGCACAAAATTCGTATACCATGGGGGAGAGGAATTTTAGACCACTTGGGAAGCTTTTAAGGGAAGCTTGGCTACTGCTATTTGGCTGAGGATGATAGCCATCCATGGTGGGGCAAGAACTCAAGTGCCTAGGATATTTTGTGGCTCTTCTTTGACTAATAGCCTTCTTCTTCCTTATTTGTCTTCACTTTCTCATTGTTGAAGTGTTGGGAGCTCAGAAATTTCAGAGAAAATCGAGTACAACCTCCCCCTAGCCGGTCACACGCCCACCAAGCCATCGGACCATTTTTTTCCCCCTGTTTTCTCATTCTTCCAGTTTCTGCTCCAATTGACTTTTTCCCAAAGATTTGAGTTAAAAGTTACATTCACGTGTGAATTAACTCTTGTGCCACCCGCCATCATCTTTAGCACATCCAAACCGTACGAGAGCACCTCGTCGTTCGCCGAAACGAGTTGTTGGTCAACTCGTCCGTCGACCAAAAGGAACCGGTCGTCGGACCGCTTGGAGTTCGCCTGGAGTGAATTGTTTCACGTTTTCTTCATTTTTCCTCCCATTTCGACCATTCCTCTGCCCATACCAACCACTAGCAAGTCCCCATTGACCTCCAAGTGTCGTCGGTTGCCAGCCACCAGCTTGTTAAAGCTCCGATTAACCCTTCCTCGTCATTCAACCGCTAGTTCTCTCTCTGTAGTTCAGCCAAAAATATAAGCATAAAACTAGCAAGTTGTGAAGTCTTCATGGCCTGTTTTCAAGCCCTTTCCAACCTCGGTTGGTGTCGCCGCTTGGAGGTTTGTCACCTGCCTTGGCGTCACCGTCGCCGTGAACTTACCAAAATGTTAAACCGATGAGTTTACTCACTAAACCTCGCTTAGGAGGTTAATTATGCTTAAGGGTGTTTAGATTAAGCTAAGTATGATTAGGTGGTTAGATTAGCTTAGTTAATTGTTAATTAGATTAAGGGATGTGATTAGTTTAGTAGATAATTAATTAAGGCTAATTAGGTGATTAAATTTGTGAATCTTGATTAGCCTTAATTAATTAATTATTTCGAATTTATAAATATTATTTTATTAAATTATATTAATAAAATATATTATTTATTTATTTAATTTTGAAATATATTTAATTATTTATTATTTTCGGAAATTAGATCGGGATAAACGGTGACCGGAATTTTGTGCTGATTGCATTGGTGTGTTTAGATTATGCAATTGATTATTGGATTATGTAAATTGAGTGAAAATTGTGAAAATTTGATATTTATTCAGAAAATCTCGAGTGTCGGGTTTTAACACCAAAAATGGATTTTAATTACTATATCAAATAGTGGGGTTTGAAAAGGAGAGATATCACTTTTAAGGTTTGAATTGATCGTGTACCCACATACGACTATTTTCCAGGTGTTTTTAATACGAAAAAAAATAGGCCATGATTACTATTTTAATTGAGGCATTTGAGTGCAATGCACGAAATCCTGGGCTAAGATTAAATGGTCATGTGTTGGTTAAGAGAACCCGTCCCCGAATTGAGTTGAATGGACATTACCCTATATGGGTTACCCACTCATTGGTTTTGGGTCGCAGTAGATTTTGGACCCATGCTCCTTCCGGAAAGTTGTCTTTGAGAAACGTAACCATGCTCAATGGGGAAGACACAATGCTTGGTTACGCCGGTAGACCGCCGAGCTTCAAGTAGGCCGTACCTTAGAGGGGCGAAATTAATAGTTGGAATGAATGATGGTTTGAGTCAGATGCGCCTAATTATAAGACAAAACTGTGTGACATGGTATGAGACGTGTCATAACGGTTTGGCCTTATAATCGGGACCTCTATGGTTTATTGAGTTGAATGAGATGTTTCAATTGTTGTGTGCATTAATTATATGCCATTGTGATATGAACTATGCTGACGTGTATGAAGAAATTGAGGCGAGGTAAGTCCTCTGTGTTGTGTGGCTAGGCCACCTTGAGTGTATTTCCTTCTTAATAGGGGTTTAGGGGGTGAACTTGTTGAAACATTGTCTCACCTTGTTGTGGGCTTAATTTTCAGGTTCATAAGTGGAGGTGGAGCTTGAAAGATCGGCGTTTGTGTCTAATGAGTAGGTTGTAGGACAGCTTCCTTTTGAAAGTCGATCTTTTGTAAACTTTTGAATAAACTCATTTTGTACCTAAACCCAGTTGTTTATAAAAGTTGGCTTTTGTAAAATATTGCCCTGCTTTTCTATCCCATGCTATTTGTTGTCAGGGGTTTATTGTTTCGCTTTCGCATATGCTTAAAAATGAATGGGTCGGCGACGCATCCTGGGAACGTCGCATTTATATCAACCGCAGAGGGATGTGCATGTGCTCGAGGATCAAGGCATGACAGCCGACCTAACCTTATCATCTTTTAATTAAACACAAGTGAAATTATTCAATATAAACACCCAGTCAACCAACAAATAACAAGGATAGTAAACACGCATTAGAAAAATTTCAAAAGTACAACTTTTATTTATATACGGTTAACCTTAGGAAGTTAGTAATTTACAAGTCTATCTTGGAATGCCACTTCCTAAATGACCAATAGACAAAATGGGTAAGAAAGGTCGGGGTTAATGTATTCCTCTAACATGATGACCATCCAAAAAGGTGATTGCCACACGGCCATTGGTCTGTTACGGTAGACCATCAATCCTTGGGAAAGGACCGAGGGGATCCCTGTCAAACTTGACGAACCAAGCCACGAAACGGTGGGGAACTAAATAGTCTAGGCCCTCCTCAACCTAAAAGTGGTGGTGGATTCACGATGGTCATCTTGGTCCCCTCGATGGCATACTTGGTCACACCACACTCAAAAGACACTAAGACCTAGAAACAATTATGGTGCTTCATCACTACGGCCTAAAAATAATTAACAACAACAGGATGAGATAAATCTCAATGAGTTAATAGTTTAAGCCTCGACTATGATGTGAATTCATCTTGGAGGCAACCTAAACATGCAATGACATACAAACTTACCTCGCCTTGGACATCCTTGCATATTAGTACATCACATATGCCGATCTTAATGCAACAAGTATAATTAATAATCAGAACATAATCCACAATATCAAGGCGCATCGCCAAATATACGTGTTTCAATTACTATGACCCCTTGAGCTACAACTAACACAATGGTCGGCAGTCTTTCGATATAACTGGGCATCATCCCGCCCCATCATGCATGGTATCATCTAGAATCCCCACCTAAACAATATTCTACAATGAGTGTCGGTTTGACCTCAATTGCAACTTGGCATTCGGAACTCGCTAGGCATCCAATAAATATCAGGTATTGCCCCCAAACTCTTGTTGGCTAATGGGTTCAATTAAATGACTACTCAAGCATGTCAACACTTAAGCCAATTTTATTTGCCATCAATTAGCTCAATGTAAAAGAGTGCATGCTCAAACAACAAACTTTGGCAAATCTTTATATTTAAAATCTCAGTAAAATAATCGCACGCGGTCACGTACTTAAAAATCAATCGGCCAAACTTTGAACGCTTTCATTTTAAAACACCATTACTCCATTTAGCACATAAAACACGGTGTCCAAACACAACATCTCAAAGTTTGTCATTTTTTTGTCAATAAAACCTTCTTTGAAAATAGTGTTTAAAACTCATGATTCGGACAATCAACATTAAGGCATTACAAGCTCAGACAATCAGAATTATGCAATATTACATCCATCTACTTAAAGACTAATTCGTCATTAAGTTACATTAATCGCGATTAATTAGTGCTAAAGTGCAATTAATTAGGCTAACAAGGATTAATTACACTAACATGATTAATTAAGACTAATTGTCATTAATTACTCTAACTATGATTTTTTTTTTGGTCAGTCCTATTAATACTAATTGTCATTAATTACTCTAAACTATGATTAATTTAGCTAATCACCTCCCCCTTCCATGTCGTTTCTCTAACTTTTAGCTAACCGTTGTTAATTAATCTAATTACGATTAATTAAGCTAATGACACTTAATTAAGCTAACCATGATTAATTAAACTAACTACGATTAATTAAACTAACTACGGTTAATTAATCTAACCACAGTTAATGAACCTAACCATGATTAATTTTTTTTGGTCGTCTAATCATGATTAATTAAATTAATCATCCTTAATTAAGACTAATTCCGATTAGCCTTAATCTAGTTCATCCTTAACCATAATTAACTAACATTAACTACTATTAACCATAATTTAATCCTCCTCAAACGCAATTAATTTCCCAATCAAGGATTAGGAATTAACTCACGGTTTTCCGCGGCGACGAGCTCACGGCGACGGCAATAAGAACTTGGGTCTCATGGTGTGAATGGAGATACGAATGGTGGTGGCTCAAGACTTGAAACCCACGACTTGGCTAAGGAGGGAGGGATGTTTAGTGGTGGCTTATAGTGGGGGTAAGGATGGTGAGCGGCAGCGTGAGGAACAATGATGGTGCGGACGAGCAACGGTGAAGGTGGTGCGGCGATAGTGGCTCCTCAAAACCCATGGGCAAAAGCTTGAGCTTGGCTTGGGCGGTGGTGCATTGGCAATGGTGGTGGTTCAATGATGGAAACGATGAAATAACGATGGCACGGCGGCTTGACGGACGGGTGGTGGACGATAGTCAAAGGGGCGGTGATGTGAGGGGCGTAATGGGGTAACCAAAAGGGAAGAAGATGAAGAGGAAATGATGAAGTTGAGGGAAAATGAAAGCAAACAGAGATGGGAAGGGTCGGTTAAGGGAGGGAAGATGTGAGGGGGGTGGAAGAGGAAAATAAGATATTTTCCCCAAAATTCAATCATAAAATCTAATAAAAATTCCATAAAACCCTTTCCTCCATTCACTTATTTCTTTTGTCATTTAGTCCATAAATGCAAGGGTGATTTGGTCATTTCACAGCTTTTTGGCCAAAATTTCCAAATTTGCCCTTGGGCACATTTCGCTTGAATTAGGCTTGAAATGGGCTTGGTGGCCCACTTGGCCCTCATGGCTGAATTCATCATGAGCGCGAGGCCTAATGGCCCTTGTTTGGCCCAGTTTGTCCTTCTTGCTTTCAATTCTCGTATGATTATTCCATTTTCAAAAATTCTCGACTTACCGATAATTCATAGATAAATGAGACAACGTCTAATAAGTTAGTTTTGAAATCCTCAAAAGTTTGATTCCCAAAATCAGATTAAATTACATGATTAAAATCGATCAAATACTACTTAATACGACTTAAACTATCGGGTGACTTTTATGGATTTTTTCACAATTGACCCATGGTTGATAATTTTTTATCCACGTTTGTGTCTCTTCAAATCGAGGATGGCTCTCAGTTATCATGTAATCGTGAAAGTTCATTTACGTATTCTTAGTACAATGCCAATAGATAACTCTTGTCAATTCATGATCGTCGTTCAACATTGAATTATCGTCTTTCATGTTTAAATTTTTTACGCAATCATGCTAAACTACTCGCAAACCGACTACATACTTCTATCAAATTGATTTATATTTGTTCACTAATTAACTTTTTTTGTATTTAATAGCGAATGAGTATTGACTCTTGTCAAAAATTTTTGCCACATTAACAGAATTTTTGGAATTATCGAGGCAGTTGATAATTAATTAAGATTGCACAAACAAGTTAGTTCCAATCACACACTTTGCAAGGGCATAGGCGATCAAAAGTGGACTTATCCCTCTTCAAAGTCGGATTACTCCCAAACTATTGAATTATGTGTTTATTTCGCGATCTTTCATGTTTAAATTATTTATGGCTTCACTACAAAGATAAATTAGTTAACTCTATTTTTAGAAAACAAATGAGCTGAAACTTAGTTTAAAGTAAATTCAATATTAGTGCATTGCCATTAACAAAAGCTATAATTTTTTAGACTCAATAATTATTTCATATATTTGTTTGTTTTTTCTTTAAAAAAATTGAAATCGGATTTTGGGTGTAGGTCAAATTATTAGAGTCAAATATGGAAGACATATAAATGAGAAAAAAAGGGTAAAGATACAATTTGATATCATATTTTCAATTCAATCACTCCTCCTTGTCCCAAAAATCAAAGGTGTTGTTTTGTTTAGTCCTTCAAAAAAACTAGTGAAATGGACCAAATGACGAGCCTCCAATTTGGTTTCCTTGTCCCAAAAATCTGTTGTTTTGTTTAGTCCTACTAGTGAAATGGACGACCCTCCAATAAAAAAGGAACTCCATTAATCCATAAAGCAAATTTTGCAGTTTCTTTTCCATTTCTGTTCTAAAGAATTTGACTAAAGAGCATCGCGTAGTTGGCTCCTACACCGGCGGAAGCCTCCCAACAGCCTGCCACTAACATTCTATAATCCGCAAATTGGAGACAAAGACAACTTGATTTTGCTGATTTGTCGGTCTAGTGCGCGTGGAATTTCAGTCAGATTAATTAAAAATAATGGATTCGTTAAGGACTGGTTTGATGGTTTCAACCAGGGGCTTCCTTGGATCTTCGGTGTTGGTTGAAGGTTACCTCACTAAAGAAGGGAGCTTTCATAATTATGAGGGTCTTTGCGGCTTGTCCATTTGATATATAGAATGACGAGTTTCATGGATGCCTTTCTTATTTTACGTGCTGATGCCCACACGCCTTGCACCCTGATTCCCCTTGCATCTTTTTCTTCCCCAAGGGAAGGGAATACCTCTTGTTGTTCAACGTCTAAGAGATGCCGAGGTCCATACAAGACCTCAAACGAAGCAGTTTTAGGTCTTATTCGTTACCACAATACAAAATTTCCTAGAGAATCTATGAATTGTTGGCTGATTTTCCCACGTGTAGCACCCCGGGACCAGCTGAAACTAAGAAGGACAAAAACGTGATGATTGTTTTCTTCTTTCCGACCCAAGATACGAACACAAAGACCCGATTGTATAATATTCCATGAGCCAGTTAAATCTAAACTTTTACTTTGTGTAGGTGGTCTTGATCCAGAATAATTTACTTGGCGCGATTTAAGTTCGCGACCTTTAATTTTGATGGTCTAATTAGCTGTACAAATTATATCAACCTTAAGAGGTTAATGAGAAAAAAAAATCCGATTATATTACAAGAAACATATAAATTCATTCTGTTGCATATGAGGTCTTCCAAGCATCGTGATCGACTTATCATGAAGAGTTTGAGTAACATCCGCTAAATACTAAATTCATGCATTTTGCTTATACTTCGGTGGCAAAATGTTATGGGTATCTGTCATGGTCTTTTTCAAGAAGAACCGAAGGCGTAAAAGTTGCAATCCTGGAGATGATAGCATTGTTGGCACATGAAAAATACACATTAGATAATGCTAGTTTCTTATAAGTAGGCCATAATTAAAAAATAAGATAACTATAAAAGTATTTCTATCATGAGCAGCGTACAAGTCAGCAATGATATATGCTGCATTTGTTTCACGGAAAACTCAATATATGGAAAATATTTTCCTAAAGATTATTATTTGTATTGCTTACAAAAATGAATGAATAAAATATATTTTCATCACTCACAAAAATAATTAAATATAAATTATTGCCGATAATGAAAATACATTTCATTACCTTTAATATAATTTGTATTCTGATTGACTCGAAGCATACTAGTGCATGACGGGCTTATCTAATTTTTCTCCCCAGCAGATTAATGGCAAAGAAAAAGCTTAGTTAATTAAAAGTTCGAAGATGTTGAATGCAAAGCCACAGAATTGTGTAAACTATCCTAAAATATAATGCAAAAACCAAAATGAAAAAGTGAAAGGGGGCAAAAATGGGGAAAAAAACCACTTAAGCTTTATACATGAGTATCATGTTACGTGGAAGATTCTGCTGAAATTTGTCACTCCCTTTGCCTAAAGAATTTAAATACGAAAGCCCTTGGTTGGCAACTTTAGTAAATCACGTATCTCCTTTGTCCATTGTTGGAAGTCAAGTGTGGCAACTTTTTTCCGAGTAAAAGGTACAAATAAAGTCGTCCATTTGCCCCTAAAAAAAAGTAAACTTTCCGACATCATTAATGCCTATTTAGTTCCTGATAATGTTGCTCAGATGCAACTGGGAAGATCGTTTTCCCACTACAAAATCGAAAGCATGGATTCCCTTCAATGAGTGAGTATTTGTCAGACTAATCCTACTAGATAAAGCTATACGATCACATTTAAGGATATCTGCTAGACTCATAGTAGATTCCACTAAAAAAAATATCGATTTTCACGCCGTTTCCTTTGCCGCAGTTTAATTGATTCTATTCACCGTGTCATCCACAACCAGATCGGCCTTTTACATAGTTGCTTTTGTACATGGTTGCTTCATTAGTCGTTTAGCATATCCCGTAGAAAAAAATTATTCGGCCGCCTTGTGAGGATGGCGGGACGCAAACCTTTAACATGAACGATGATGCAATAAAAGCAACAGCACAAATTCAATGGTTGGCTAACAATAAGCTTGCAAATGCAAACACATGCACATTATTATATTCAATTCAACCTCTCTTTGAGTAAATCTTTACAATAATAACAAAGATTGTAATACCCCTAAAGCCCTAAAGATTCGAGTTAACCCTAAAAAGAAAATGAAGACTTAAATGCTAACAATTAACATCAAATGAGCCAAACCAATGCGGAAATTAGGCTATAAAAAAAAAAAAAAAAAAAACAACTCCCGCAGGACGGGTTTATCAGTTTGGCAACAATATAGCATCTGAACTGAGTTTTAATTTATTTTTAATTAATGGGGGATTGTTCTTATGGGCGTCATTTGCTAAATAGTGCACAAACTCTTATTTCTGGCCTACCTTTTAAGTTCTGCGCAATTCAAATGTTCTGTAAATTCATCAGCTACGACGTTTGCGTAATTTATTATTGAATAAATTTATGGAGAAGACTATGAGATGACGCGACTTGAATGAGACTGACTTCAGACAAACACAAGTCAACATTTTGTATTTATTTTAGATATGAACATGGTAGACATACATATAAAAAAAAAACGATTTTAGACATAATTTAGGCACGAAAATGAGTCCACGTCAATGGGGAGTAAGTTATTGGCCAACTACGTATGCGGTGAGATGCACAATTAGGTAAATGCATATTCCAAGCTTTATGAAATCAATTCAAAAGGAAATAAATTAGTGAACGAAATCATACCTATAACCGGCGAGAGGTGGCGCCTTTGGGTAAATAGCGATGATCATATAAAATGTGAAACATCGATAAGACCACTGTCTGAAGAAGAAACAGCATTTGATCATCACCACTTAATATAACACATGGGCCATTTATGGATTTCATCGGTCTAAGTTTGAGGTTGAAACCTATATTCTGGGTTTGCTTTACTACGTTGAGAGATTATAATTAATTGTTAAAGCATTGCTCACAAGTTCAAATTAAGCATTGTCACCTATGAAGCACGGACACGTTGCCGAGCCTTCCGAGTCGTGTCCGACACGTGTCGACGTGTCCGACACGCCGGACACGCTGGACACGTTCGGACACGCGGTCAACGCGTGTCGAGAAATCCGACACGCGGTCAAGTTTTCTCGACACGCTTCGACACGCGTGTCCGAGAGAGATTGTTGAAGAAGACGATGGTGAGTAGAGAGATGAGGTCGAGTAAGAGGCCGAGGAAGCGGAGGTGAGGCCGCGACGGCGAGGCTGCAGCTGTTGCGAAGGAGGAAGGCCGGAGGCGACAACGATGAGGCGACCGAAAGAGTTGAGAAGATCGTGAGGAAGAAACCGAGGGGGCGGGGAGAAGGTGGTGGCGTGGGGGAGGGGAGGAGGGCGGGGGAGAGAGAGCATGGGAAGAACGGGGATGGAGGGGGATTGATGGGGAGCGCAGGGGGAGCAGGTGGTGGTGTGGGGGAAAAGGGAGGGAGAGGGGAGAGAGGAGAGAAGGGGAAGAAACCGAGGGGATGGGGGCGATTGATGGGGGCGCAGGTGATGGGGGTGCAGGGAGCAGGTGGTGGCGTAGGGGGAAGGGAGGGGGAGAGAGAGAGAGAGAGAGAGAGAGGGGAGAGAAGGGGAAGAGATGAGGGGGCTGGGGGTGATTGATGGAGGGCGCAGAGAGCAAGTGGGCGTAGGGGGAAGGGCAGGGGGAGAGAGAGTGGGGGCAGATCTGCAGAAAATCGAGGGGGAGGATTTTGGGGTGGTGGCGTGGGAAAAGAGGGGGAGAGGGGAGAGAGAAACGAGGAGAGAGGATTTGAGGGAAATAATTTTTGTTAGAATAAAAATATATTTTTAAGTATGCACACGTTTTAATTATGAATATATTTTTTTTAAATTTTTTATGAATAGATTTATTAATATTATTAGTGTAAATTTATTGTAAGTTTTTATTTATTTATTTATTTATTTATTTGTGACCTTAAATCAAATTAATTAAAAATTAAAATATTTATTTAATATATAACGTGTCGGAACGTGTCGGAATTCTCTACTTTTTAAGAAATGACGTGTCGCGTGTCGTGTCGTGTCGTGTCACGTGTCGCGTGTCGCGTGTCCGTGCTACATAGATTGTCACCATCATCCTGTCTGTTTTCAGTCTGTTATCAGCATTCTGATTTGGATACATTCACGTGCTGTCGTTTTTCTGGACGAGGTTTACCAAATTTTGTGTCGTATATCTGCCCATCATTCACGCGTCTATTCCCATTTAAGATGCCAAAAGTAACTTACTGACCTCGTATTTTTCCTGGCCATACTGTAAGAATTGTTAGAGTAATTAAATATTAAACTACGTTTTTATCTAATAATTTTAACTTTTAAAACAATAGATAGTGGCTCCACAAAATTTAACATGGTATCAGAGTTAAAGGTCATGAGTTTGAATCTTTTCATACCCAATTTGCCTTTCCAATTAGACTATGCGTGAGGGGAGAGTTTCATAATATTCAAACAATAAATCACGTTTTTATCTGACAGCTTAAGCTTTCAAAATTGTTGGTAGTGGTTTCACCAAATCTTACATGATATCAAAGTAGAAGGTTTTGAGTTCAAATTTTTCTAGGCCCTATTTGCCTCTCCAATTATATATTTTCACGCTGTAGGCTAGTGTGACATCCTGAAATTTGCAATTCTGTTTTCAATTTAATAAATCGGGCCTTTCATCGATGCGTCTATAGTACTGTTCTTAGAGCTGATCACTCCTGAGATAATTAGACTATCTGGGGAAGTCATTAAGGAATTTTAATGCAATAGACTTGGGAATTCGACTATGAATCGATTATTCGATCGTACTCATCTGCAGAGATCATTATGGCACAGTTAAAAGTCGATTAGAGATTAGAGATAGGTCGGTTCGACTGAAATGTGTGATTAAACGTGGGTGATTCCACCAAATTGAAAAATTCTTGTCGATCGGCACTAGATTGATTTTTCTATCGTTTTGGTACCATATGTCAGTATTTGAAATCTTGAGAGTTTCATGACCACCGAGAGTCGCCAATGTGTCGAAAAAATTCATTGTGATTCGAAGAAAATTGACCATGAGTCATTTGCACTAAAAATTTCTAAAAGCTATTCGGTAGCCTAGGTCATGCTAAAATCGCGCTAGATTGAAATTAATCGCAAATTTGAATCTGATTTCAGAAATTGAAAATTCTATCATGTCACAAGTCATTTTAGGAATGTCGACTTAGTTTCCAAAGATTTTTCTGCAAACCGAGTTTTTGGCGGAAAAAGTTGAGATAGGGCCATTTTCGACCAGAAAATGCAGATGACTATTTTTTATCGCAGAATTGGGATACAAGTAGGTTCTAATGGCGAAAAAAAAATACCAATTTGGTCGTTGACTCGATAATGGAATTTTTAGGATAGAAATGAATTGATTCGAGGAGGAATTTAATGGGAATTGAAGCAATTTCAAGCCAAATTCATATGCCCCCATGGACCCAACTTATGGACCAACTCAAGGCTTCTAGAAGGGACGTTTAGTCTAGAAATTGGCTGTGAAAGACAACAGCTTGGTGGGACCAAGTTGGGGGAACAAAGAGATGAGGAAGAGACATGGTGGCCCCCTCCAGCTCAGCTAGTCTCCCTCCTTCTTCTCCCTCCTTTACCGTTGACCAGCACCCTCCATTCCAAGCTTGCTTGAAGCCCCAGCAAACCCAGAAAACTAGATAGATCGGCCCCCTTCCTCGTCGATGCCGCTCGCCACTCGTTGGATTGCCACCGCACGCCATCGCTGCCCATTATGTGTCTGCCAGCCCCCGTGATCGTCCAACCCCTTTCTGTGGTCGTGCCACCTTGTCCGGTGTCCTTCTAGCCACATCGAGCTCCATCGGAGTCCGTCCAGGCTGCCTTCGCCGCCATGAAGCACCGCCACAGCTCGCTTGGACTCGCGACTAGCTTCGCCGCCCTTGTCTCGCCGAACCAGCCACCGTTTCCTCCTCTTTCAGCCACCGAACAGAACTGGACCGAGTGGTTCTCCAAGTTGTTGTTTGGCTCGTTTTGGTGGCTTTCTTGACCCCGCTTGACGGTCTTGGTTTGGAGTTTCTCGACCCCCTCTGCGTCCCCGTCGTTTTGATCCGAGCGGTTCGCTTAACATGTGAGTTTAACTCACTAATTCTTGCTTAATAAGTTAATGACATTTAAGGGTTGATTAGTTTAAACTAAGTATGGATTAAGTAGATAGTTAGAATAGATTAGCAATTTAATTAACCGTTATTACATGTTAAATGATTAGAGTAGTGTAATTAGAGCCTAGACAAGCTCTAGTATTTATCTAGAGTGATTCGAAAATTTTTTGGATTCGTCTCGGCTTTTAATTAGGCTTTTCCGGCCTAAGTGTGAATTATTGGCATTTATTAATTATTTTTCGTAATTAATTAATTATTTTCAGAAAATTAGATCGGAATAATCAGTGACCGGAATTTTATGCTATTTGTAGTGGTGTGATCTGTTTATTTAATTGATTGTTATTTTGTGCTGATTGAGTGTAATTTGTGATTTTGGGTATTTATCTCAAAATTTAATAATTTCAATAATTAATTAGAAAATCACCGGGCGTCGGTTTACAATGCCAAAAATGGATTTGTGGACTGTTGAAATTAGTGGGATTTTCAAGAGCAAAAATATTGTATTTTGGCTAAAACTGACCGTGTACCTACACACAATAATTTTTATCAGGTATGATAAAAATGGTGAATTTAATAGATGGTCAGGATGATATACTATATCAACATATGGTATCTGATATGTCAACTTTGGGTGAGCAATATATCAGTAAACTATATCCGCCTAAGGGCCATGATATATCAACTTTGAGTGAGCATTATATCTTAGTAGCTTCTGGTGAGCATTATTAGTATACTGTATGTGACATCCTAGATTTTCAGTCATGTTTTCTACTGAATAAATCGGGCATTTCATTGACTCGCCCAAGAGGCTGATCTTAGAGCTGATCACTCTAGAGATAACTAGACTATTTGGGAAAGCCATTAAAGAATTTTAATGCAATAGATTTGAGAATTCGACTAGGAATCGGTTTCTCGACCGTGCTTATCTTTAGAGACCATTACGGCACAGTTAAAAATCGAATTGAGATCAGAGATAGGTCAGTTTGATGGAGATGTGTGGTCATGGGTGATTCCACTGAATTAGAAAATTCTCGTTGACCGGCATTAGTTTGATTTCACTGTCGTTTTAGTACCTTGTGTCCGTATTTAAATTCTCGAGATTTTCACAACAATTGAGAGTTGCCATTGAGTTGAGTAGGTTCATTGTGGCTCAAAGAGAATCGACCATGGGTCATTTATACTAAAAATTTCTGGAAACTATCCGGTAGCTTAGGTCACGCTAAAAACGCGCCGAATGGAAATTAATCGCCAATTCAGGTCCGATTTCAGAAATTGAAAATTTTGTCATGTCACAATAAATTCTAGGAACGTCGAATCAGTCTTAGAAGATTTTTCTAATGACCGAGACTTTTTGGGAAAAAGTCGTCACAAGGCCGTTTTTATTCAGAAATGACTAGGGATTGTTTTTTTATTACAAAATTTGGGATGCAAGTTGGATCTAGAGGTGTGGAAAAATGCCAAGATGATTAGTAATAGGTCAATTGAATTTGTAAGGGCCAATTGAGGTTAAATTTAAGTAGACCAAGCATCCAATTGAAGCCCATTTCTTACAAATTCGTAGCTCCCCTTCCTACTAGCCATTTTGGATTTTTGGAGAAGTCATGGGGAGTGTAATGGTGGACCATTGTGAGCCAAGAAAGAAGGCTTGGCTAGGAAAGGCCAAATGAGATATTTTGTGGAAATTTTGGACCAAGTGGCCCCCTCTATCTCTCCCTCATCTCTATCCTCTCCCTCACTCTCTCTCATTCCACCGTCTAAAACCCTCTCCACCCTCCTTTTGCCCTGTGTGACGCCGGCAACTAGAGGAAGAAGAAGTTGCAGCCGTCGCATGCCAAGCCGTCGTCGGAGACCGCTAGTCGTGCCACCACCTCGCCGCGCACTGCCCGCGCTCGACCAAACTGTCACCCATGACCCCACCTCCTGCTCCATCGTCCAGCTACTCTACACCACCGTTCTAGCCCTGTTTAGCCATTGCAAGGGGCTAAGGAAGTTCCCGGAGCCGCTACTTTAGACCTGAGAGCATGCCGTTATCCATCCTTGAGCCTTGCCGCCACTTTAGCTTTGTTTTCCTTCTGTTTTGCAGCAAGAGCAGAGAGTTGAGAAGTGGGTTTCACAACCGCTTCCAAGCCCATTTTGAGGTGTTTACAGGCCTTAGAGCTTAGGCTCGCTTTGGAGTAAAACGTCCCCCGCGACGTTCTCAATGTTTCGATCCGAGTGGATTGTTAAACGGGTGAGTTTAGCTCACCAATCCTTACTTAGTTTGTTAATGATACTTAAGGGTTGATTAGTGTTAATTAATCATGATTAGGTGGTTAGATTAGCTTAGGACAATTAAATTAGTGACTTAATGATGCATGTTAGGTGGTTAAACTTAGTTATTAGCAAGTAGAGAGCTTCTAATATTTATTGAACGAACCTCGGGATTTTTCCCGGTTCGTCTCGGCCTCCAATTAGGCATTACGTGCCTAAATTAGATTTATTGTATTTATTTAATAATTTTTGAAAATTAATTAATTTCCAGAAATTAGGTAGGGATAGCCGACGACCAGAATTTTATGCTGATTATTGTGATGCGAGTCTAATTTAATTTATTGAGTGTTAGGTTGTGTTGAATTGATTTATTGATGATTTTATGATTATTTTCTAAATTAATTAATTTTGAATAATTAATTGGAAAATAACCGGGCGTCGGTTGACAGCACCAAAAATGTTTTGGTGGACTATAGAAAATTGTGGGATTTGTGGAAAGGAAATTGTTCTATTTTGGTTAAGGTCGATCGTGTACTCACACACGATTATTTTAACGGGTATGATAAAAGTGACAAATTGATTATACGATCGGAATACCATATTATACCAGCTTGGTGACTCTATATGTTATTTGACAAGTTCCCTTTACCGTCCAGAAATTCCCTTATAACAATTGAAGGTGAAGGAATGTCTTCCCTTTCTTTTCCTCTTTCCTTTCGTACTTGGTTTATTTCTTTGAGATGGTTTCGTACTCTTGCCATATTTGGTTCTTTTTTGAAAGAATCTTCTGGAATGGCAGCAAAGATAGATGTCTGGGGTGGTGGAGGTAAGTACCCTGTTCTTACAGGAGTTGCGAATGGATCAAAAGGTCTGAACCTTCCTTCTTCAAGGAGTTGGATTTGTCTTTTGAGCTTTTCTATCTCTGGTTTTGGGCTCTCCAGATGATGATACCCTAGATGTTGTCCTGATTCCAAAGCATTTAGCCTTTTCTGGAATTCAGAAACCATTTTCTTTGTGGTCTCATCATACTTTCGAAGATCTTGTTGCACATTCCCAATCTTGGAATCAATTGCTTTGAAAGCATTGTTTTGTGCTAACAGAGTCTCCGATTGCCAATTCAAAACAGCTTCTGTAGCAGGAGTCTTTCTCTATCTCCCATGTTCATCCACATCAGTGGGGGTAGGTATCTTAGGAGTATGGCGATACCTGCCTTGTGGATTAATGAATTCTTCCGGAGCCGGGAAAGAAAGTTTCGAATTTTCTCGAACAAGAGGAGGAAAATCTGTTTCATGGAACATGGCTATGGAAGAGGTCGGTGGTGTTTCTATTGGAGCATCAAGTGGGTAAGAATGCTTCTTAGCCCATTTTAGGATTGGCTTATAAAACAGAGAGAGAGCTTGTTTTTTTTTTTTTTTTAAGAGGAGATGGTGGAGGTGATTTGGGTGGATCTAGTGAAGTTTGGTGTGTAGCAATGAACTCTGGTGGTGGAGGTGGTGCATATGAAACCATGAATTGGTATTTGTCACATTCTCCAAGAGTATCAACAGAGGGATCTCCGTTTAAGTACCTTTGGTATATAGGATCTTTTTTGTTTTTTTCCTTTGAGGCTGAAGTTTGTCATATAGGTTTAGCTCGTCAGGGGAATTTATGCAATAAGAGCATTGGCAAAAAGGATCCCAGAAACAGTGACCATATTGGTCTTTATAGTAATGGACAGGATGTCCATCACTGTTGAAGTGTCGAACAAGCTTTTTTGGATCTGGCTCGAAAATTGATTTAGGAACACATGGTTCAATCATGAAGAGGGTTTGGAAGATAGAAGGACTCTATATGTCATTTTGGAGAATGGACGACATGCCATAACAACTCGGTGACTCAACATGTCATTTTGGAGAATGGACGTTATGATGAATATACTCGGTAACTTATTATGTCATTTCAGAGAATGAATCGTATAAAATACTGGCTTAGTAACCCAATAGGTTATTTTAGAGAATGGACAGTATTGATCGAAATATCTAAGAATAGTCTGTTTGACGTGTAAATCGACTAGGTCGATTGACCGATCGACTAGGTCGATTGACCGATGTTTCGATCGGTAACGTTTGATTTGGGTGCCTATTTGAATTGTATTGATATGCAAGTGGAATTTGAGACTAAGGTAAGTCCTCTGACTCTTGTGTGCATAGGCAGCCCGGATGGCGTATTGGTTTACTAATCGAGTCTTAAGAGGTAGAACTTGCTGAGACGTTGTCTCATTGGTTATTGTATAATCATTTCAAGCCCCTAGATGGTAGCACCTCCACCTCCTCGTCCTCCCATGCATTTTGGTATCCCTGAAGAGATCATCCAGGTAGCATATCACTTTCCGATACACCTCCACCCAGAATGGCTAGAGTATGTGTTGATAAGGTCCAAGGTTTGAGTTGATATGGGTAGAAATGACCTGGTGCCTCATGAGTATCAATCGTGGTATCGTCATTACCATGGCGAGCAAAGAGAGAGTCTCGTCTCGGAAGGCGATGTGCCTTTGTACGTCCTCGAGGCAGCATTCGGGTTAGGGATGGCAAACCCTAAGGATGGATCGGTAGTGGATGCCAAGGATCCCAAGCTCAAGGGCGATCCTGAGTCACCAGTTTATTTAGCTGAGGGTGCTAACTGGAGTGAAGAAGAAGGGGAGATAGTCGAGCAATAGGAGGGACCGGAGGAGGATTAGGAGTGGGAATGGCCAGAGGTGGAAGAGCCTGAAGAAGAAGAGCTTGAGGAGGAGGAATCGGAGGAGGATTACCTGTTGGATGACCTTGATGAGGAGCCAGATGAAGAAGGTTCAGAAGAAGAGGATAATCTAGAGGAGGATCTTGAGTATGACCTAGATGAAAACTGAGATCCCATCCTGTTTGCAAACCTAGGTTGAGAATTGATGTTTAATAGTTTAGCCTTTATTGAATAGTATTGTAATATATATTATGTGGTTTGCCTTGTATAAAAGTATGGTTATGGTTTTTAGATGTGAAAAATATGGCCATACTTTTCTATCCCAATTGTTTTATTGTGTGGGGATTTATTTATATGCTTCCACATGCGTATTAAAATAAAAGGGTCAGCGATGCGTCCTGGGATGTTGCTATTAATCGACCAGGTGAGGGATGGATACACGTTCGAGGATCGAGGCATGACACTATATCAGCCCACGGGCCTTGATATGTCAGCTTAAGGCGAGTAGTATACTCTATGGTTAGCTTCTAGTAAGCTATAATTTATTAGTTTTTGGTGAGTTATACTATCTATCTTCAGTTTAGGGTGAGCCGTCCTAGTTTGATCGGACCTTATAAATAGTATTGTGTGGTTCGATCGAGAGGTGGTCATGATAACATGGAATCGACTGAGTCGATTTATTGATGACTCGATCTGATTTAATTGGATGATATGATTTGTGAGTATTTGAATTAAACTGACTTGTAGTAAGGAGTGGAGGCAAAGGTAAGTCCTCTGACTTGTGTTTGTGCTTAGGTAGCCCTTGGGGCATATTTTCTTCCTAGTCGAGGCTTAGGGGGTTTAACTTGCTGAGACATTGTCTCACCTCGTTGTGGGATAATATTTTAAGCCCATAGATGGCAGCTCCTCCTAAGCATTTTGGATAGCCGAAGAAGGTCACAGAACATAGGTCTTACATTTCAATGCATGGGAGCCCTAGGGGCTGGACCTATGAGCTAGTAAGGTCCATGATTTGGGTTGATGTGAGCCTACCCAAAAAGGTGCCCCACTAATACAGATCATGGTATCGTCAGGCTCAGGATGACCAGAGAGAGGGTCTCATACTGGAATCTGAGCTACCTTTGTATGTGCTGGATGTTGCTTTTGGGAAATGCACAGCAGATCTTTTTAGAAGCTCAGTGGTAGATGCTGTAGACTTGGATCTTGAAGATCCCGGAAGTCCGGTGTACTCAGCTACAAGCTCAAATGTTAGTGAGGATGTGGAGCAGGAGGAAGACTAATAACTGTTTACAAACCCCCCTTTTGTTTTGTAGACCTGACATATATATCAGCTTAGTTTGTATATGACTGGCCATGATATGTATATATAAGTGTGTGGTTAGTTTTTCAAAATTGTGGCCCTACTTTCTTATCCTATCTTGTTGTTATATGTGGATTATTTATTTGCTTCCGCATGTGCATTAAAATGAAAAAGGGTCGGTGATGTGTCCTGGGATGTCGCTATTTAATTGACTGTAGAGGGATGGGCATGCGATTGGAGGATCGGGGCGTGAAAGCTAGACCAAAGTCCAGCCTACATGTAAGGGAAGTGTTAGAGTAATTAAATATTAAATTACATCTTCATCTAATAACTTAAGTTTTTAGAATAGTTGACATTGGCCCCACAAAATTTAATGGGATCATGCCATCTAATAGCTTAAGTTTTTAGAATAATCGACAGTGGCTTCACAAAATTTAATGAGACCATTGCCAACTGTTCTAAAAATTTAAACTATTAGATGAAAGTGTGTTACTTTAACACTCCCCCTCACAATAAATCTGGTTCTTTTAACCAGTACTATATGTGGAAATTTAGTTGAGGAGGCAAATGGGGCCTAAAAAGGTTTGAATTTAGGACTTCAGACTCTGATACCATATAAAAATTTGGTGGGACTATTGCTAACTATTCTAAAAGCTTAAGTTGTTAGACAAAGGTGTGGAACTTTAACAAACATCATATATAACATTGGGGAAGATTGAGAAGTAGTACAATGGAAGACTCATCTCATATCACATGGACGCACATTATAACTGATGCACATTTTCAGAATAATAAGCATTTGGTTTCTAAAGAAACCTCGTTATTTTTCACTAAATGATTACAAAGTTCAATACTAAATTGACAGATAATCCTATAAACACCAATTAGAACCATTTCCAAGGGCACTGAAGAATGACATTTTGGGACATGAGACCTAACTGAACCAGAATTGACAGGACTCACACGACACTACTCCAGCTTTTTATTTTGTTGTATCTAGGCTTTTGGTTCATCAATCTTGCTTTCAAATACATGGCCAACACCAGGGCTGTGACCAGGTTCAGTGGGTTGGAAATCACCTAGTATCTCCGTAATGGTTAGCCTCTCCTCATTGCCACTCGGAGCTTTTGCTTGAGCACCTCCCTTCTTTGAGCCAACGAAAGAATGACCCACTCCAGGGCTGCTCCCAGGGGTTGTGGGGCGGAAATCATCCTTGTACACTGCGTTTGACTCGCCCAAATCGGCCGCCTGATCATGTGCTGTAGGCGAAGGAACTGTCTCCTTCCCCGCATGAGAATGATCATCGTTCATAGGAGACTGACTTAGAGTGAGAAATTGCGATGCTTGTTTGTGCATTTGGTCGTTATTCATTGCACGGAGTTTGTCCTCCCATGCTGATTTTATCAACCTTCCCTCGGATATTAGGATTGCGCTGAAAGCGATGAAGGTGAAAATGATCACGAATTTTGACATGACTTGGAGATCAGCCATAGCCAGAGAAAGTGTGGAAAAGGAAGTTTGATTTTCTACTTTGAAGTGAGCAATGAGAAGAAATAGGTAAGACGGAACAGAATGGGAAGCACTTGAACTCTGCATGGCTATTGATAGGCTAGAGAGAGTGACTTTTTGAGAATCTTAACCCTCTGATCAATTACGTACTAATCCATGTATGTAGACTTCATTGTGGTTCTTCTTCCTCGTGGTGGTGATTATTGCAAAAAGATCACTTAAAGTGCAGCACTAGTAAATGTTATGTCATGTGATTGCAAGAGCAATATATTTATTTCTTCTAATTTAGAAGATCTCTCTCTCTCTCTCTCTCTCAGTCGCTCTCTCAGTGTCTCTGTTGTTTGCGTGCTTATGTTAATGTTGTTCTTTTTACATTTGCCACTTATATCATTGACGAAGACCCGAACGAAAAAGCTCTCGCGCCGACTTTGACGATTGCAAAATCTCCTCAAACAAAAACTGGCCATTGCTTGCTTTGAACTGTCGCTAGTGGAGAAGAAAATTCTTTTGTAGTTTTGAATAGGGCATGCAATATGACAACGACTGCTCTTGGTTGACCTCATTTCATGGTTTAATTTTGAGTGCTCATGTAGTAAGTACAAAGGATTAGCTAATAATAAGTACCACTCTACCATGGATTTAGGTTGTGAGAAAGATACATCAGGTTCAAGCACACGTTGAAATGATCTTGCACCTCAACTTGCCCTACTATCAAATGCTGTATCTAACTTTAGTTAGAGAAGATTCCTCAATTATAAATTATGGAACTTGACACTTTTGAATATATAGAACGTTCGGTGATGACAGGATTGTCATGTCATATCAACCCTAACAAAACTTTGTAAAGAAGACTTGATTGCACTTTCCATCAATGGTTTAGAACTAATTGTGCAGTTTTCCCTACTAGCTTATAATATGCGTGGCCAATTGTTTTGACCTGTGCTTTAAATTACTTATTAAATTATTATAATAAGTAGGACATATCTGGAGATGAAGGGATTTAGCTTATAGATGAACCCATGATGAGCAAAACTGGTCTCCCCCACCACAATCCACAGGCACCAAACTTTCAGGGATTCTCTGTACTCTCCACTTAGAGGGGAATAATATAAAATGTTGACGGCTGGGGTGCAAGCGCATACCATTTTCTTTGGTGGACAGACTCAAGTGAAATACCAACTGTCCCTGTACTTTGTCGTTTGACCCTTCATTATCTCGATGGTTATCCTAATTAGGCTTTTAAAATTTGGATTAGAATGTGCATGCTTAGCAGCCAAAGGCATAAGAGATTCTTCTGTTTGATTGCCATTAAAATAAGGATTGTCTTAGCGAGCATTTTTGAAACGCCCGTTAAGGATACTTAATTTGACTTTTTAATAAGTGTGCGCCCGGAGTACACATTAACAAAACTCAAAACGTAAAGGATTATGCATGACATACACAAATTCATTCATTAGATTAATAGACCAAGTGATGTGAAAATAGCAAAAAGCAAATGGGTGGGTCATATTCAATTTAATTCATTTATTAAATTAGTATATAGTTTAGGAGACTATTCTTAGTAAACCTAACTTTATTCTAAATACAAGTAATTTCTTTAGCTGTTGTAATCATTAATTAAAAAAAAATAAAATACTTCAACAGGTGAATCACACTTGAAGGACATTTCAACTGGAAAAGTGGATGACTTAGTCTGGGGAAGGTCGGTTACTGCTTAGGAGAATGAGCTTATGTTGCAGAAGCACATGGATGTCGATCCCCTTGTTTAATCCATGCACCACCGTCCCATTAAAATCGAATCGCCGTTGGACATCATTCCAACAGCCTGAAAAATTTTGTCGAACTTAATGTGTATTAACAATTGCTCATATCCATCTTCTTACAGAAAATATTCCCTGTGTTGTCAGAACCAATTGATGCGTAAATGTGAAATGAACATTCGGACAATGTTGATCTATTTCCTTAAAGTGCTTGCTTAAGCAAAGGAAATGCGATTGGGAAATGTGTGCAGACGGACTTTTCGCGTTAAGTATACAAAATCTATACGTTTCATTGGGTTTTACTATCTTGGAAATACGAATCTTGTAATTATGACTAGCAAAATAAAATCATTAATTTAGGAAAAAAGAAGGAAGAAGAATTTTACTTACTGGACGCAATGAATTTAAGTGAGTAATCGTAGGATATAATTTAGTATTTTAAAAATATACGAGAGATTTATGCAATCATATTATTGTTACGTGGGTCATTTTAGATTACCATTCTTTCCATTGTTTAACTAGATATGGTCATTATATATCTTTACCGCTCATAGATATTACTAGAATATTTGGCCAAAGTTTGAAGTTAAAAATAATGTTAAGTTTGCTTTGTTTTGTAGAGATGATAATGCCTAACAAGAGCTTTTAAGATGCCTCGTAACTGTTAGGTCCAAATAAGCAATCAAGAGAAGGGTTGAATCGATTTTTCAAGAAAATACAAATTAATCTTATATAACCAACCCCAATAAAATTATCACTTCCATGCACAAAGTGAACCAGCAATACAGACATCAAAATAAAAGAGTTCAGACAAAGATAAATTGAAAATGATATTTATGGAGATTCAGCTTTGGTGTGCCCATTTCTCTCTTTTCGCTCTAACCACCCGAATTGGCTAGATTGCAGTAGTTACGCCAAGGGTACAGACACCACTTTGTTAAAAATGTAGAACTTGTTGCCACATGAAATTTGATTTCCTTTTATAGCAACCCCACTATAGCTTAGTAAATATTGAACCTTCCAATATCGTTGTCACACCTTGTACATATAGCACAACATGTTTTCTCCCCAGTATAAACTGCATATCTAATAAGTGTTTTTGAAGAGTCACTTGCACAATTTATCTCTTACCTATACAAATACCTTCACTTTAAGTCCAACAACTTTTTCTTGTGTGTTTGCAAATGAGTTTGTCACTTTTGCAAAATCTTAGAACCAACACTCAAATGGGTATTACAAGCTTACAAAAGATATTGATTTAAAAACATTTTAAGAATACTCAATTTCTCTTGCTGTTGGAGTGAAGAACACCCCAAGTACCAAAACTCGGCATGGCTAGACTCATAAGTGCCAAAACTTTCAAAAGGTATGTTAAAGTACCAAATCGGAGAAAAAAAGAATACTTAAGTGCCAACGATGAGAATTTTCAGCCAAACGGTTGACGTGGTATTTTTTGGTGATAATTTTAAATAATGTGGCATTTCTAACTGCCCAGAATCGGATCGAAACTGCTCGGAATCGGTGGTTCTTAGGGGAATCCGTCCGGTTCTCGGTTCCAATTTACTGAAACCGGTGGGTATCGTTTCGGTTCCTGGTTCCATGGGTAGATCTACCCATCCGCCCACCCGGACTGGACCAGTTATATTATAACAATATATTAATTTTTAATATTTAAAAAAACTCGAAATTAGTAAATCTAAAATTTAGGGCTCCAATCACCATCTTGTCTCAGTTCACTACTCTCTTACTCCATCTCATCTCTCTTAGCTCAAAATCTCCCCAACCTCCCCCTTCCTCTCTAATTCACCTCCGGATCTACTTATCTCCCTTTGAGTCCTAGTCCGAACTCGGTGAAATAGTGAGTTGATTCTCTTTCCCCACCTCAAACTTGAACTCTCTCTCCACGTCGTCACCATTCTCATCGCCACCTTCGCATTCACTGTCACTATTGTCCTCTTTGTTGTTGGACTCATCCCGCTTCTACCTCCCCTCTTCCTCCTCCTCCTCCTCAGGCCTCCCCCCCATCGTCCTCATTTTTGGGGACAGGGACGAACTCCAAGTCTGAGAATGGCTCATTGTCCTTGTTGTCCTCCTCATTGTTGGTCTCAAGGGAGGAGAGGGAGACGGCGGAGGCGGTGGCGAAGATGGTGGTGGTGGTCGGGAAGGAAGCGGCACGAGGGTCGTGACTGCCGCTGCCACGGTGCTAGTACTTGAGGAGAATAAAGCTACCATGGTCGAGAAAGCTAGAATAAGTAGATGTGAGGAGGGTGAAAAAGGGAAGGCGCAGAGGTTGGACCGGCTCTATGGATCCACCAAGGAACCGAACTGGACTGGCGGTCCAGTTCCTAGGTGGATCCATGCAACTAGTGGGCGGTTCTCGGTTCCAATTTTCCAAAACCGGTTCTTAGCAAGTGGTTCTCGGTTTTAGGTCGGGAACCGCCCACTCGGACCATGCACACCCCTAGCTAACGTAGTTATATAAGTCTAAAATAATGTCATTTTGGTTCAAATTTGATTTTTAATATAAATATTAATTGAAAAGACTAAATTGAAAAAATGGAAATCGGCGAGGGCCTCCATGACCCTCGCTAATTTGTTTTTTTTTTTTTTTTTAAATTTAGTCTTTTTAATTTAATTTAATTTATATTCATATTAAAAATCAAATTTTGGGATAAAACGACGTCGTTTTGAGACAAAGATTGTTGAGTAGACATTCTAGTATGCCACGTAGACGGTTTTATTAATAAAATAAAGTCACATCGAATTTTTGCCAAGTTTTGTTGGAGTTGACACTTAAATGTTCATTTAAAAAAAAAAATGACATATAAGTGTAACTTTTGAATGTTTTAGCACTTATATGTCCACTTGTGCCGAGTTTTGGCACTTGGTGTGTTCTTCCCACGCTGTTGCCTTTTTTGATTGAATGACTTCTGGTCAAGCTTTTTCCAATTAATAGAGCCCCAAGTCCAACGTTCCGTTTAAGTCAAGTAGGCATTATGTCATCTTATTCTCTATAAAATAATATTGGCAAGCTAGCCAATATTAAAAACACATACATAATCTTCCCTCAAGCTAGCCTGTCAATCAAATTTTCTTTCGATGGCTGATTTTAATCACACCATCTCACCAATTTCTTGAGCAGATTAGTACATGATTTTTTGCATAAATAATATTGGAGTATCATACTTTATTGTTATGAGTTAGGTCTTTGATTTTGAAACTCCAATGGTCTTTGAATTTATATATAAAAAGTGCCCGACCATTAAGTTTGACTGTTTTCGAGAAACAAGATTTTGCTTGAAGACCTTTTCGTTTGCAGATTTACAAATTTCATTAAAGTTTTCTCAAATGGTTGTACAATCTGAACTTATATATACATGTTTTAGATATGATCCTCAACACACTTATTAAACGCATTAAATAATGGCATTGAGTTTAGTTCATCAAAATCCTCTAGACTACATATGCTGGTCAAGATAAAATTTAGGATATGATAACATTTATCCTAACTTATGTTTGGTTCTTGCTCAAGATATATCTCAAAATCGTAAAGGTGAATGATTATGTTTTCTCTTTCTTACTAGGCTCAACATTCGTTGATTGATCTACGTCACTGATGTTGTTGTAGATCGTTTACATTTATTGTCAAAGTCGAATCTATGGCTCTGAAATGCTGCATGAGCTCCTTTATAGTTTAAGATTTGGATTGTACAATAATTATGAAATTATTAATGGTGGTTATCTTCGTTTACACATTGTTTATGCATTTGGGGTTTCTTTAGCAGTGAACCATAAGATATTCTTAACATCTCCATTTGTGCATTTTCAGATTCATTTTTATTGATATATTGTTCATACAAAATACTAAACAAGATATGATATAAAAGTATTCGGCTTTATTACTGCAATTTACCAAATAATATCTATGATATTGCAAAATCGCTAGATTTTATATCTTATTCTATTCAATCCTATTCTTGCTAGAAATCAAGACCAACAAACACGGCCTTAAGAATATTTTCCAACATTAAGAAGGCCTAACATATAACAATATAACCGCATGTAAAATGGCATGTAGTCTCATCTTTTGCTTATTGCTAGATGGCTAGTGTATTGTCTAAAGGCGCACATGACAACATTTTTATTTCTCTATTTATCTGTTTTTCTGTTCCCCGGAATAGGTTTGAAACATAAATTCATTTGGTAATGCAATCCGTTTAATTTGGAGCAGAAATCAGAAGTTAAAATTTTTAGCTTTTCTATTTCTGGAATATAAATAAGTAATCCAAATTTTCCTCATCGTTCACTCTCGTCACCACCCGTCACCGACTTGCCGCCTATGGGATACCGGACGCCCGCTACCTGCCACCGACCCTAACCATTAGCTATTGACCGCCGGCCACTAAACGTCAGCTATCGGCCACTGAACTCCAATAGCTCGTCGCCAATTGTTGGTTACTGGATGCTGAACGTCCATCAGTCATTGGCCGCTCATCACCAATTGTTGGATGCCAAAGGCTCACCACTAACAACCATATGTCTGCCGTCGATCGTCCGTCGAATGTTGGCCGCTCGCCACCTGCCGCCAGCCTCCGGTCACCGGACTTCTGATGTCGGATGTCGGACGTCGAGCTCTGGATGTTGGATGTTGGCTGTCGGTCACTAGACTCCGGTGTCGGACTATGGACTTTAGCCACTCGTGTCGATCATCGGACTCTAGCGCCGGACTCCGGACTTTGAACTTCGGCCACCCACCGCCGGTCACCAAATGCCGAACGCCAATTGCCGAACGTCGGACTTCAGCCATCGGACGCTGGTCGTTGCCGCTCCTAGAAAAAGAAATTTTATTCTATTATCAAACTAATTTTTATTTCAGAAATAGAAATTTTGAATCGTTATCAAACAAGTTTTTTTTGCTCAGAAACTTGTCCATGGAATAGAAATTGAGAAATCAATTTTTGGCTAGAAATTGATTTCTATTCTAGAAATTTTGTCATGTATGCCCTAAATTTCCTCATAGAATATACATCATGCTAAAGAGTGTTTTAAGGGCACTTACTATGCATACTAAGTAAGAAAGTTTTAGTTTACAACATATTAGCTACACATATTACAAAAGTGATATTATATTGAAAGAATTAAAATTGCCTTATTTGAAATCTCGACTGAAGTGCATTATCTATTTTAAGAAAGTTTAGTTTTAATCAGGTTGAATGCTCCATCTTGATCTTGTAAGGTTTAAAGCTTTCGAATAACCTAATTTATTGATAATTGTATTCATGTGGATTCTAAAAGAATTTCATAAAGTTTGGAGCATAAGTTGATGCTATAATTTATTCTAGGGCTAATACTCCAAAAAAACTTGAAATTGGTACATTTATGCCACATTTAACCCAAATTAATTTTTTTTTTTGGTCACAAAAACTTCTAAATTTGTAGACTCTTGCCCATTTACCTTGAACTAATTTTGTGTCAAAAATCTCAAATTGGTAATGCCACGTTTACTCCAAATTAATATACTCACATCACATTCACCCTAAATTGTGGTAAATCTAGGATTTCTTTAGGGTAGATGTGGTACAAGAGTATCAATTTAGGGTTTTTTGTGATATAAAAATTAGTTTGAAATAAATGTAACACGAGTGTACTAATTTAGGGTTTTGGTGGTATTAACCATTCTTTTCCTAAGAGGAAGAACTTTTAATTATCATAAATAACTATAGTTGCGTCAAACTCATACCTTATGATGTTTAGAGTTTTCTAATTATTTAGTTTACTAATGAGTGGGTGTCCAGTAAGTCTTTGTGCCAAAGATGGACGCACATAATTAGAAGTTTATATTTTTTAAAACAATTGGAACTATGTGTCATACTCAAATAAGGATGAGAATGATGTATCAATTGTTGGTTTCTATATTAAAGAGATGGTGGCAACTTTTAATTAATTCCTAGGACTAGCTGCTTGCCCTTTTCACATGGCCTCTCCTTTAACTTTGAGCTGTCACTTCTAAGACTTTCCATTGGTTTTCGATTCTAGACAACAAATTGAAAATGGGATCTGGAAACAAAGACCAAGAGAGTGAAAAATCCCTCGCCTAACATCCACTTTAAAAAGGAGTACATATTTAGATTAGTTAATTGTAAGCATGTGTCATCTTTTTCTACCGTCATGCATGTCTTTTCATGATTGCCAAAGACAATTGATGATGCAGCAATAGCTCCTTTTGGAAAGAATATACTTGAAATTGTACCAAAGGGGCAGAAAGTCTCATTCTTTAAAAAGATAAATAGGATTTCCTTATATAAAAAGATCAGCAGTTGTGCGGGTTAGTAATCTGAAGGACATCCATTCGAGTCATGCTTGCATGTTGTGGCTATTTGAGTGTCTGGTTTCCTAGGAAACTTTTCCGATGTATCCGCATATTCTTCGGAATAAAGTTGAGCTATCTTAGAATGATGAATTGGCACCGAATGGAAAATCTAGCCAAGATTGACAATGCTAGAGATATGCTGTAAACAGTTGGCCAAATGCTGTCTGTACTTTCGACCAGCCAAAACAAGCGTATGACCAATGATTAAACTGTTACAAAAGTATATAAAATGCAAATGATAAGAGCACGTAGCACATTAAATATTGCGAAACAAACTGTTTCAGAAAACATATAAGTAGTTCTATCAGTAGTAATTAACTAGCCATTAAAATCAACTTGGTGATAAAAATGAATTGTGTGAAAAAGGTTGAGCAACATATGTATTCTGTGAACGTCCTTAAATTATTGAAAAATTTTGCAGTTTTTCTTTTCCATCTTGATGTATAAAAGCAGTCGATTACGTAACCCAGCTGCTGATATTTTGATAAAAGTAAATATAGGCAACGGTAGAAAGGCACTAACGGCTAGTGCAATAATCGACTAAATAACTGCACTACCGATTACCATTACCCAACAAACGGCTTATGTGACAGCCGGAAATTGACCAAATCTCCAACTACTGATACCCATTGAGTGTCTTCTTCAACCCTTTTGCTTTTCAAGATCATGTATCCTCTGTGGACCTAGGTACTATGACCATATGTTTGATCTCTGTGTGTGTGTGTGTGTGTGTGTGTGTGTGTGTGTGTGGACGGATTCGTCGCTTTTCCCCGTCCATTAAGAATTTATGTTATCATGCAAAGAACGGATCTCTGGTGAGAGAGGTCAATAAATATTTTTTAAAAAAAGCTTCCAAACCAGCATGGAATATCTGATTGCATTTGCCAAGGGCATACGTTTTGACAATTACATCTTTCTTGCAATTACATTTGAGCTTCTCGAACTTGACAAGTGCTTAGGCTAGCTTGAGTAGTCAGCCAACTAAGCTCTTTGGTAGATTGCACGAAGCTTGAGCTAGTCCCATCCATCTTCTAGCCAGTCGCTAAGGAAACAAGAACAACGATGTCATTAGGCTTATCTATCGTTTCTTTTCCCCTTCATTTTTTCCTCATTTATACAGGCGAATTAATGGCAAATCTAGCAGCAAATTTGCTACAGTAAATGAAGCAAACCTGGTAACTCGCTATAAATTGTTCTGAACTCGGGCGCCCGGCCCTTTGCCTGGGCATTCTCCACACAACTCAGGCCTTCGAGCCTGGGGACTGTGTCTCCAAACCGACGCCTTTCATAACTCCACCTCATTTGCATCCATATCTGTGCTTCGATTCTCACCTGAGTCATTGGCAAAAACTTAAGACACTCAATAGAAATTCTCTTGCTTCTAATGAAGTGACAAGTGAGAAAAATACAAATTTTGACTAATGTTGTAGACTTGAATTTCTACACAAAGGTATGACTCATCGAAGGTTGAAGTAAATATTAATCCATAAAAATTCAGTCGATGGAGATAATGAAAGACCTCGATTTACTTTTTTTATCAAACCAAAAGAATTTAATTAAAGATTTTAGATATTTTAAGACACAATTGAATTCGAGATAATTTCGTAAATCATAGCAAACTTATTTTAAACCTTTATAATAACTTTTTGGCCCTTCTTAAGTGTAAGATTGAGTTTCCAAACTTTCGTTTTCTTTTTCAATCAATTACTCTAACTTGAATGGGAGAGGGCGGGGAGGGGCGGGACCGCCTTTTACATGCAAGTGGTGGCGCCCTCACTTTTGCTTACGGTGGGGCCCACTGACGCTTGTCTGGTGGTGAAGGGCGCCCCCTGCACTCCACTTTCCTTTTGGCTTCTTTTCTTGTCGCGAAAATTTTTGCCATGTCAACGGTGCCATATGAACGGAATTTTGGAATTATCGAAGGTAATTGACCAAAGAATCCAATTGCATAAATAATTAAGTTAGAAGACTTACTTCCACAACCAAATTAGTTTCAATCGCACACTTTGCAAAAGCATAGGTGACCAAAAGGGGACTTAGACTGTGTTTGGTAAATTTCTTTTGAACTCCATTTCCCAAATACAAGCCTTCCAAACGCTGAAAGCTCAAGGTAGGTAAGGGGGTGCCTTGAGCTTTTGCCTTCTGGGCATGTTGAGCTATTGTTCATCATCTTCTTCTCTGTTGAACAGGATTGGCATGGCTGCAAGTGGTTGTCGGTGAAGGGTAGGTAGTCACTAGCGAAGGCAAATGGTCGGGCAACTCCTGGCGACAGACGCGGCGACTCAAATTTGTCGCGTGACCTTCGTGGAGGCCGCCTGAGGTCGCGCTGTAACATCCTAGATTCCAGGCCATAAGACTAAGGTATGAGGGTCGATCATGGGCATCAATGACATAAACCTTGGATAGACCAAGACATGGCATGTTTGGCCATGGACTTGGTCCACCTGACTAAGACCTGATTAGGGCAAATAATCAAGACCAACCACGAGGTTTATTTTAAGACATTCAAGAGACAAATTTTAATTGAAAATGGTCATGGACAAGTTTAAGAAGGCTGCCAATTTAGTCGCACTCATTTGGGAAAAGTTAGTGAATTTTTAGCACGAACCTCAGTTCTTATAGAACCGTCGATCGTGTACATATATGAATGACTTCTCCAATTAGGCGACACCCTATGTTAGTCTTATAAATGCCTTGGATGAATTTTGGACATGGATTAATTAATGCAAGGATGAATCATTGGACAAGTAACAAGAGGTGATTGGGGTTCTAGGATCTTCCATAGCTTTTTGACCTAGTCCATCCTTATCCATTATGTGCCACATGTCATTTGCAAGGAGGAAGGAAAAAACATGCATGCCAAGTAGTTGGAAAAAAATATCTAGGTTTCATTTAATGATTTTGGATCTTAGTTCATAAATGATAGGGATGAGTCACCTACTTAGGTGTCCTCTAGAATTTTAAATAAATCTTAGGGTATGATGGCCCTAAATTATAGTCCTGGTGAACAAGTCAAGAACTAGCCAATTAGAAGAGGACATGATGCATCAAAAGACTTATGTGTCCCCTTGGGCGCCATAGGCAATAATGAGTCTAGAGTGAGCCTTGGAGAGCTAGCAAATATGTGGACCAATCCCAAACCAACACCAAAATACCTAGGCGCCAACTTGAGAAGATAGATAGACCAACTCATCATTTAGGCGTAATAATGAGTTTGCATAAAAATCTAAGAGGAAGAGGCCTATAAATAGGATCCTCACATTTTAAGGATTAGCCATTCTCTTTTTTCCTTTTCCTTTCTCTCATCTCTTTCATGCCTTCCTCACCAAGCTGCCTTAGGAGCTGTTCGATCATCAAAGGAGCATCTTAAAGCTAGGTCCAAAAAGTAGTAAGTAGACTTTTCTAACTCTTATATAGGGCAATGTACTATGCGTATTGATATAGGAATTTGTCATCGCTTGCTTGTATGTTGTGCTTGTTGCATGTTTTCAATTACTTGTCTTTGTATCAAGTAAATCATGGTCTTGAGTGGGTGTTGAGCACACCTGGATGGCGAGGAAAGGTCTCGGCAAATTGGATGTGTGCTTAGGGGGGTGCATGGCCCACATTTGATCTCAGGACAACATTGGAGCTTGTTGTTACTTGGGACAAGCATCGAGCAGATGCTGAAGCCAAGGCGAATGATTCCAAGTCAAGACCAAGAGCTCGAATCGCATTCGGCATGAGTCTAGTAATAGGGCACAAAAGTCATTGATTCACTTTGCATGGCACGCCTTTAGACATTTCATTCGGCTAATAATTCAAGATAAAAATGGATTGATTGATGTTTGAATGTATGGATACACAATGGAATTTTACTGCCAATGCTGGGGTATGCCTGGTTGTTGCCTGGGTTAAAGCCCTAGATGCCATCTCGATATTGAGATCGTGGATGATGCCGGCCCAAGTGAGGCCGATGCTTGGGGGTCGCCTTGGATGCCGTCCTGATAATGAGATCGGGATGATGCCGGTTGCCAAGGGAGGGATTGATGCCCGATTGATACCCGAAGAGTCGGTGGATTTCGACTAACTGAACTGATTGAAATAAACTGAAAGTCCACATGTGGTCCATAACTGATGCATGTGTGATGCTGGAATTGATGCTTGCATTGATATCGGAATTGAGGCTTGCAAAAGCTAGGTTTGTTTGATATGCATTGTTGAGTTCTTGCATCAATTTGAGCATATGTTTGCATCGGGTCACTTAGTACTTGAATGAGATTTATGTGATGCATGCATCCCTCTTAGTGATTGGAATGATCGTAAGCCATGGATCTTTAGAGGGCTTGTTTTTATGCACTAACTCATTGTCTTTGATATTTAAAAGCACATAACTAATTGAGAGCCTTTCATATGCATAAGCAAGGCAAGGCACGAACCCTGCTATTGATTTGCCATTGACAAGTGGGTGATGATCTTGTATCTAAGGATCAATGGCAAGACGTCCTCTTATAGGAGAATTAGTGATTTCTACCTATTGAGTCATTGACTTACCTTGGTTATTTTCACCATTTTACGTGTGGGATGGGTGAACCAACCCTACCGCCTTTCTGTCCCGATCTTCTGATTTATATGGTTACTATTATGATGGATATAGTAGACTTAGAAGAGAACGTCACTTACCAGAAGTATATTACCATTGTATGGATCCAAGAAGGGGTAGACACCTTGGTTCCCCATGTGTAGGAGGCTTGGTGCCTCATTTTTGATGGGGACGTTTTAGGTCCCATCCAAGCCTCATCCTTCTAGTGGATTCTAAGGGAGCATCGTAGAAGAAGGGCCTAGGATGGGGGCCATTTTTGGAGGAGCTAGGCTACCCTAGCCTTTTAATCGTTGATTTGTGGTAATGAAGATAAGTAGCCCAAGACTAAGATGAGAAACAACTTTTGATATGTGTATATTTGTATAAATATATATTGCTTTTGTTTGCTTGGCTTATATACATGTTGCCTGACTTCCATGATTGTTTGTGTACATGGATTGTTTTTAATTCACTTCTACATGTGCTTAATCAAAGATAAAATATTTTTGGGACGATCAAACCTAGGATGTCAATGCTGACCCGTTGGGTCATGCTCTCGTACTAGAGGTGGGGTGGGCACGCGTGACCTCCAATGACCTAGCGCAACCTTGCCAGGCAATACTCAAATTTGGGTCGTTGGGTTGCTAGTCATGCGACCCACCTCCGGTGACCCATATTTGAGTTGCGGTGAGGTCATGCAACCTTTGATGACCTAGCGAAACCTCGTTGCAACCTAGATTTGGGTTGCCAGAGGTCGCACGATTTTGCTGGGTGATACCCAGATTTTGGTCGCCGGTCGCGCGGAGGTCGCGGTCGTGTAGTCGCGCCCTCTTTAGGGGTCACCCGACCCTAGGTGGCCCTTACCGGTGGTCTCCGAGGGCTGCTTGAGGTCTTGCAACCTCTTAGATCGGCCGTTGGTGATAGATTTCAACCGCCGGTGACCGGCTACCCTCGTCAACCAACTTTTTTATTTTTCTTTTGACAATTTTTTCTTTTTTAAATCACAAAAAGTCTTTTGTAAGTATAATCTGTCCAAATGTTATTTTGCTCAAAGGTACTTCATAATAGACTTTCATATTACAATTTAACAAACACAATTTGTATTTTGGAAAATCCATTTAACTTAAAGTCCTTTGCATTTTTCTAAAATTTTTTTCCAAAAAGTACAACCAAACACACCTTTAATCCTCTTCAAAATTGGGTTCCTCTATCAGATATCCATTAAAAAGCAAAAAAAATGGGGCACGCTACTCAAGGCACATTTGTTTTATCAAAAGTGAAAGATTTGAAAAATATTTTTCTAAAAATACTTGCTTGTATTGTTTGCAAGAATGAATAAATGATAAAGATTTTTGTTATTTATGAAGATGCTTAAATATAAATTATTGTTGATACTGAAATATTTTTTATTGACTAATTATTTTAAATGATATAAGTGATTTTTTTAGAAAAAATATTTTTCAAATGATCTCTTTTTTGTGAAGTAAATAGAGCATTAATGCAAATTGATCCAACACCAATAAGAGGTACGATTTAGCTTGTCACGTCATGATGGGAATAGCAGCGAGTCCGATTAAATGAAGTTCCCCAACTGGCCAACTTCCGCACTGGTGTGATTGGATTTCAAGTTGTAAAATGGGTAAAAAAAATTCCATTAACAAAAACTATAATTTCTTAAGATTGAATTGGTAGGTACCCTCAAATTGAACGCTAATAGTGATATCACTTCAAAAATTTTGCTTTTTTCAACAAGAAAACATTGATTACATTATTTATATTAGTTATTTTGAATTATGTCAATCAGGTTTTTAATTGTATTTTGTTATGTATACTTAAGCAGGACAATTTTGGAACTTCATAGAAGTAGTCATCTGGTTTCGCAAAATAAAATGGAGTGGAATGGAAAGGGGAATTTTTCTTTTTTATATTCCTTCAATAAATGTTAAAATTCAAAACGTATTAGAGTCAAATATGCCTCTAAAAAGAAGTATAAATGAGAAAAAAAGGGTATAGATACAATTTGAGAAAAAAATTGTATGTCTCATACTAGGACATTCATGCCATATTTACCTTACACTAATTTTTATGTTAAAAAATTTCTAAACCAATATGGCTATGATGCATTTATCCAAAACTGATATACCCCTGTTGCTTTAACAAAATTGTGGTAAATTTGATAATATATGCTCACCAAGTATGAGAAAAAGAATGGATACAAAATTGCGATTCTTTCATAGCCTCCGTTCCATTTACCAAAATGGCCTTAAAGTTAAATGCTATAATCAAAAGCAATTTAGAAATTTAACTCTTGCTTTTCAATAGAGCAACTTTCTTCCGAAAAAATCCTAGAAATATGAGAAAAAGTTGCCATAATAGTATCATGGAAGCACCATCCACAATCATTTCACAAAAATCTAGGTGTACACAGCAAATCTCCAAGAAAAAGAAAAGACCAAGAGTCAAATGCATCACAACCATCAAAACGTCCAGAGAACCCCACCACTCTCTTTTGTCCCAAAAATCAAGAGTGTTGTTTTGTTTAGTTCTATAAAACTAGTGAAATGGACCAAATGATGAGCATCCAATTTGGTATTCTCTTGTTCCTACCGACCCTCCAATAAAAAAGGAACTCCGTTTCTCCATAAAGCAAATTAGATTTTTTCTTTCATTTCAATACTATAGAATCTGACTAAAGAACATCGCGTGGTTGGCTCCACAATCGGCGGAAGCCTCCCGACCGCTTGCCACTAACATTCTATAATCCTCAAATAGGAGACATAAACAATTTGATTTTGTTGATTTGTGATTCTAGTGCACATGGAATTTCGGTTAAATTAATTACACTATAATAGAGTCGTCGTGTACTAGTTTGATGGTGACCTTTTGACTCTTCAAGACAGAATTTCCTAGAGAATCTACGAATTGTTGACCCATTTTCCCACGTGTTAGCACCCCCGGGACCAGCTGAAACTAAGAAAGGCAAAATCATGATAATAGTTTTCTTTGGACATGAGATACCAACACAAAGACCCGATTGTATAAGAATCTGTGAAATCCCTCAAATTCGATGACTCTGGTAAATTTAGACCTTTACTTTGTGGAAGCGGTCCTGATCCAAAATAATTTGCTTGGTGCATTTTAAGTTGGCGACCTCTAATTTCGGTGTAGAAAAGCCATTGATTTCTGATCAGCTATACCAATTATATCAGCCTTGAGAGGTAATGAGAAAAAAAATCTGAATGTAGTACAACAAACATATAAATTCATTCTGTTGTGAATGAGGTCTTCCAAGTATTGTGATCGACTTAACTTATCATGAAGAGTTTGAGTAACATCTGCTAAATACTAAGTTCATGCATTTTGTTAATATTTTGGTGGCAAAATGTCCATGAGTGTCTATAACGGTCTTTTCCAAGAACTGAAGGTGTAAAAGTTGTAAGCCTGGAGATGATAGCTGTGACATCCTGATTTTCAACTCTGCTTTCGACTAAATGAAATGGGCTTTTCATCGATGCGTCTATAGTCTTTTTCTCTTAGTTGATCACTCACAAGATAACTAATCTATTTTGTGAAGTCGTTAAGGAATATAAACGCGACTGACTTGATAATTCGATCAGAAATTGACTGTTTGACTATGCTAATCTGCAAGGGTCAATATGGCACCGTCAAAATCGATTAGAGATTGGAGATAGGTCAATTTGATAGAAGAATGTAATTAAAGTATGGGTGATTCCACCTAATTGCAAAATTCGCGTTGAACGGCACTAAACTGATTTTTCTGTTGTTTCTGTACCTTGTGCCCTTATTTGAAACCTCGAGATTTTCACGACAATCGATGGTCGCCAATGAGTCAAAGATGTACATTGTGGATTGAAAATAATCGACCACGGGTCAATTGCACTAAAAATTCCTAAAAGCTACTTGGTAAGTTAGGTCATGCTAAAATTGCGTCCGGTTAAAATTAATCACGAAATTGAACTCGCTTTTAGAAATTAAAAGTTCTGTCATGTCATGATTTATTTTAGGAACGTTGAATCATCCTTCAAAGAATTTTCGGCGAGTCTAGATTTTTGGCGAAAATTCAATGTTAGGCAATTTTGGACCAGGAAATTCGGAGGGCCGTTTTTGTGTGAAATTTTGGCATTCAAGATGGATTAATTGGCGAGGAAAATTATAGAATTTGATGTGGGCACCTACCTTGGCAAGTTGACCATTGATTTGAGGCCACTTGAAGAGGAATTGAATTGGAATTAAAGGTGGAATTGAAGGTGAAATGCTGAAATTCGTAGCCATGGGGGGTTGCAACATTTCAGCACCATCTTGGCTTGCTTAAGAAGGTTTGTAAGGGAAATTGGCAGAGGATAGGGCTATGGACTTTTGACGCATGAACTCAAGTGCTTTTGGGATATTTTGGGGAAGCATTGAAGGCCTTGTCCCCTCTACCAGCTGCAGCAGCTCTTCTTCTTCCTCCTTGCTTCCTTGTGCACCATTGTTGCTGAAAAAGGAGTAGAGAAACCAGAGAAAGCCGAGCCAGCCCTACCGTTGACCGCTGGACCGCCTCACGCCCACCCGAGCATCGGCTTGCCTCCGCTCGCACGACTTCAGTCCCACGCTAAACCCTCGTGCCCGCGACTAGCACCCGTCGTCCCGAAGCCCTGGCTATTGTCGCAGCTCCACCTGGAAGCCGCCTCTGCCCGTTCAAGCTGTCGTTGCTGGTCCCTGAGTCGCCGTCGCCTCTGCTTGGTCCCGACTTGCCATTCCCATGCCAGCAGGGCCGCTCGACTAGCTTCTTCAACCCAAAGTAGAACCGAAGTTCTAGCTAGGTGCTGAGACTTCGTGGCTCATTTTTAGCCATTTCTAGACCTCCCTTGGCATTGCTCTAGGCTTGAGTCTCGCTTGCCTCCGCGTTGCCATCGCCATGAACTCACCAGCTTGCTAATCCGGTGAGTTTACTTGCTAAACCTTGCTTAGGGAGTTAATTATGCTTAGTGGAGGATTAACTTAGCCTAAGATTGGTTTAGGTGGTTAGATTAAGGTAATTAGTAGTTTATTTAGTTAATTAGGCTAATTAGGTGGTTAGATTAGTTTAGTTAAGGGTTAATTAGATTGTGTGATTTATTTAGCTTAGTGCATTATTTATTTAAGTCCAATTAGGTGGTTAGATTAGTGTATTTGGCTTAATTATGTATTTATGTAATTATTTTGCATTTATTTAATTAATTTTGTAATTTATTTAATTATTTAATATTTTTCGAAAATTATACAGGGATAGCCGATCATCAGAATTTCGTGCTGATTGTCATGGTGTGGTTGGTTTGTGCAATTGATTGTTAGATTGTGCAATTCAGTGATGATTGTGATTTTTGACTTATTATTTCAAAATTGTGGATTTTTGGTATTTAATTAGAAAATACCGCATGTTCGGTTTTGACACCAAAAATGTTTTTAGGTACTATATAAAATAGTGGGATTTTTGAAAGGAAGAATATCACTTTTTGTAGTTCGATCTGACCGTGTACCCACACACGATTATTTTACTAGGTGTTTTTAATATGAAGAAAATAGGCCAAGCACATTATTTTAATTGAGGCATTTGAGTGCAAGGCACAATGTCCTTGGCCGAGGTTGGTTGTGTGTGTGATCACTATGAGAATCCATCACCGACAAAGGTTGGGTAGACGATGCTCCTATATGAAATGCCATTGTCAACGGATGCTGGTTACAATAAAGGCTAGGCTGATGCTCATTCGGGATTGCCGTCTAGAGGTAGACGTTGCCATACTCAGTGGGGTGAGATGATGCCTAGTTATGCCGGAAGACCGCCGAACGTTGAGTAGGCCATGCCCGTGGGGCCATAATCAATTGGAACGCATGAATGAGTGTTTTAGTTGCGCCTGATTATAGGACAAAATTGTATGGCACAGAATTGGATATGTCATAACGATTTGGCCTTATAATTGGGACCCCTATAATTGATTGATTTGAAAGTGAGATGTTCCAATTGATGAGTGCATTTACTATATGCATTTGTTATATGAACTATACTGACGTGCAAGGATGTGTTGAAGTGAGGTGAGTCTTCTGTGATGTGTGATATAATTGCCTTTAGACGTATTACATTCCTAATCGAGGTTTAGGGTGTGAACTCGCTGAGACATTGTCTTACCCGTCATGGGTTTAATATTTTCAGGTTCGTAGATGAAGGTGAGACCTATGCGTTTTGGGTAGCCGTGAGGGTATAGCGAGCAAAGTACCTTATTCCTTGTCCTCGGGAGTCCCTAGACCCATGAGCTTGTCATGACTACGATTTTGGTTGATAAGGGCCTACCTCAATGGGTACCCCATCGATTCAAGGCATGGTTCAAGCGCGCGCTTGAGGGTGAGGGTGGGGAGGTACTCAACCCGGTCGTGGACACTGATGTTTTGGCTGATATCGCGGCGAACCCGTTGCCTGAGGGTGAGGAGTCTATGGAGGAGGTAGTTGACCCTCTAGATCTCGATATCCCCGACGGAGTCGTGATAGACTTGGATCCCAAGTAAATAGGGTCCGGGATAGGGTTAGCCTGGTAGCCCTTTTTGATTTAGACTTCCATACATAGACCTTAGAGTTGGCCTCTGTGTATAAACTAGTTGGTTTATAAAAATGTGGTTTGTTTTATATGGTTGTCTTGCTTTCCTATCCCATGTTGATTGTTGTCTGGGGATTGTTTATTTCGCTTCTGCATGTGCATAATCGATTGGATTAGTGATGCATCCTGGAAACGACAATTTTAATGACCACCGAAGGATGTGCGCGCGCTCGAGGTTCGGGGCGTGACATTCCCGCCCGAAGTGGTATTAGAGCTGGTTAGTGTTTGGAGTGATAAGATGCGATGAGTTATAGGATAGTTAGTAGGAAATGCCTTTTTCTTATGTTGATGCTTGTGATTTATAGCTAATTAATAACTTGTTTTGTGAGGATCACTCAGTTTCTAATTCTGTATGGAATTGGAAAGCGGGTTCCGTAGAGAATAGCATTGTTGCACATGAAAAATACATATTAGATAATGCCGTTTCTTATCTAAGTCGGCCATAATTCAAAAATAAAATAACAATAAAAATTATTTCTATCATAATATGTGTTGCAATAAATTTTTGTGGCAATTCAACTACATTCATACTTGCCCTTGATTGATAGTCCGTGACATGGTTAGCATAGTGAACTGTGTGCAAGTCAGCAATGATAATATATTTAGTTGCAAAAATGGACTCATTTTTGTTTCATGAAAAATTCAAGATTTGAAAAATATCTTTTAGGATATTGTATCACTTATAAAAATGAATGAATAAAATATATTTTCATCACCTATGAAAATAGTTAGGTATAAATTGTTGTTGATAATTAAAATCATTTCGTTTTCTTTACATTAATTTGTATTGTGATCGACTCCGTCTCTGCACAATGATGTTATCTAATTTTTCTCCCCAACAAATTAATGACAAAGAAAAGGGTTAGTTAATCCAAAGTTTCAAGATGCTTAATGCAAAGCCACAGAATTGTGTAGACTATCCTAAAATATAATGCAAAAGCCAAAATGAAAAAAGTGGAAGGGGGCAAAAAAGGGGAAAAAACCATTTAAGCTTTATACATGGATATTATATTACGAGGAAGATTCCGCTGAAATCTGTCACTTCATTTTCCTGGAGAATTTAAATACGAAAGCGTTTGGTTGGCAATTTCTCTAAATCAGGCATCTCCTTTGTCCATTGTTGGAAGTCTGCATCAAATGAGGCAACTTTTTTCCGAGTAAAAGATGCGAATAAAGTTGTCCATTGGTCCCTAAAAAAGGATACATTTCCACATCATTAATGCCTATTCAGTCCCTGATTATGTTGCTTCGATGCAACTGGGAAGATCGTTTTCCTACTAGATTAAGCTATATAATCACATTTAAGGGTAACTGCTGGACTACTATTAGACTCCACTAAAAGAAAACGTATATTTTCATGCAATTGCCTTTGCCACACTTTAATTGATTCTATTTACCACGCCATCCACAACTAAATCAGCCTTACATAGTTACTTTTGTACATAGTTGCTTCATTAGTTGTTTAGCGTATCACATAGAACAAAATTATTCGGTCGTCTTGTGAGGGTTTTGAGACGTAAACCTTTAACATGAACGATGATGCAATATAAGCAGTAGCACAAATTCAACGGTACAACAAGCTTGCAAGCGCAAACACATGGACATTATCGGATTCAATTCAATCTCTCTTTGAGTAAATTTTTACAAAATTGTCAAAAATCCCAATACCCCTAAAACTCTAAAGATTCAAATTAACCCGAAGAAGGAAATGAAATCCTATGCTAACAATTAACATCAAATGAGCCAAACCAATGCAGAAGCTAGGCTAAAAGAAAAAAAGCAACTCCCGCAGCATGGGTTTATCAGTTTGGCAACAATATAGCATCTGAACTGAGTTTTTTTGGGATGTTTTTACCGGTTTTGTTGGCAACATGTAAACACATGCATGGCAAAGTTCTGATTTTTCCATTCTTTTATTCCCTAGAATAAAAAAAAAGAACAGAAACTCTTTTGATAATGTCAGTTAATTTTTCTATTCTAGAGAATAGAAAAGTCGCTAGCGAATAAATTTGAAATAGAAAAAAAAAGTAGAAAAAAATAGTTTTTTGTTCTCGAGAACAATTTTTAAAAATAAGTCATTTTTTCTTTTCTTCTCCTTCTGCCGCTGTTGTCCACCATCGTCTATCGCCACCACTGTGCTCACCATCTACAGTTCAATGCCACCAGGTTGGCTAGAGGAGGAAGAAGAAGAGAGAAAAAAAAAAAAAAAAGGAAAAAAAAGAAAAATCTCAAAAAAATTGCTAAAAAATTGAAAGAAATTATATATCATAAAAAAACTTTTGAGTTGTACTAAATGTGTTCTTACTTATTTTTTATTCCAGAGTAGAAATTTTGCGCAGTTATCAAACACATTATTTTACTCAAAAACTGTTCCAGAGAATAAAAATAGAAAATAATTATTTCTAAACAAAAATTATTTTCAGGGACAAAAATGTTATCAAACGCACCCTATATAGTGCACGAACTCTTATTTCTGGCCTACTTTTTAAGTTTTTCTCAATTCAAATGTTCTATAATTTCATCAGCTATGACATTCACGTAATACATTATTGAATAGATTTATGGAGAAGAATATGAGATGACACGACTTGAATGAGATTGACTTCAGACTAACTCAAGTCGACATTTTCTATTTACTTTAGATATGAACCAGGTAGACATGATGATAAAAATAGAAAAACGAGGTTAGACATAATTAAGCACAAAACGAGCCCACATCAATGGCGTGTAGGTTACTGGCCAACTACTTATGCAGTGAGATGCACAATTAGGTAAATGCATATTCCAAGTTTTATGAAATTACGTAAGAAGGAAATAAATTAGCGAACGAAACCGTACCTATAACAGGCGAGAGAGGGCGCCTTCGGGTAAATAGCAATGATCATATAAAATGTGAAACATCGATAAGATCACCTTCTGAAGAAGAAACAGCACTCGATCGTTACCACTAAACGCATGGGCTATTTATGGAATTCATCGGTCTAAGCGTGTGGTTGAAACCTATCTTCTGGATTTGCTTTACTACGTGGAGAGATCATACTAAGTATTGCTCACAAGTTCAAATAAAGAATCGTCACAATCATCCAATATGTTTTTCTGTCTGTTATCACCATTTTGATTTGAATACATACACGTCCTGTCGTTTTTCTATACGAGGTTTAGCAAATTTTATGTCGTACCTATGCCCATCATTCATGCGTTTATTTCCCATTTAAGATCTAAATATACCAAAATATAACTTACTGACCTTGTATTTTCCCTGTTCAAAACATCATATGACATTGGGAAAAACTGAGAAGAAAGTAGTACAGCGGAAGACTGGAATCTCATATAACTTGTAACGCATATTATAACTGATGCACACTTCGGAATAATTAGCAGTTGGTTTCCAAGGAAACCTCGTTATTTTTCACTTAATAATTACGTAGTTTAATACTAAATTGACAGATAATTTTATACACACCAACTAGAACCATTTCCAAGGGCACTAAAGAAAGTCATTCTGGGACATGAGACCTAACTGAAACAGAAATGACAGGACTTACGCGACACGACTTTAACTTTCTATTTTGTTGTATCTAGGCTTTTGGTTCATCAATCTTGCTTTCAAATACATGGCCGATACCGGGGCTGTGACCTGGTGTAGTGGGTCGGAATCCGCCTAGTATCTCTGTGATGGATAGCCTCCCCTCATCATCGCTCGGAGCTTTTGCTTTAGTAACTCCCTTCTTTGAGCCAATGAAAGAATTGCCCACTCCAGGGCTGGTCCCAGAGGTTGTGGGGCGAAAATCATCCTTGGACACTGCATCTGACTCGTCCAAATTGGCCGCCTGATCATGTGCTATAGGCGAAGGAACTGTCTCCTTCCCTGCGTAAGAATGATCATCGTTCATAGAAGACGGACTCGGAGTTAGAAATTGCAATGCTTGTTCATGCATTTGGTCGTTATTCATTGCATGGAGTTCGTCCTTCCATGCTGATTTTATCGACCTTCCCTCGGAAGTTAGGATTGCACCGAACGCGATGAAGGTGAAAATGATCGCGAATTTCGACATGACTTGGAGATCAGCCATAGCCAGAGAAAGCGTGTAAAAGGAAGTTTGTTTTTCTACTTTGAGGTGAGCAATGAGATGCAATGAGTAAGACGGAATATAGTTAACTGAATAAGAAGCACTCGAACTCTGCATGGCTATTTATAGGCTTGAGAGAGTGACTTTTTGAGAATCTTAATCCACCGACCAATTACATATTAAACTATGTAGACTTTTTGAGAATCTTAACCCACTGACCAATTACATATTAAACTATGTATGCAGACTTCATTGGGGTTCTTCTTCTTCGTGGATGGTGATTATTGCAATAAGATCACTTAAAGTACAGCACTAGCAAATATTATGTCATGTTATTGCATGAGCAATATATTTATATCTTCTAATTTAGAAGGTCTCTCTCTCTCTCTCTCTCTCTCTCTCTCTCTCTCTCTCTCTGTGCGTGTGCGTACTTATGTTAATGTTGCTCTTTTTACACTTTGCCACTTCTATCATTGATGAAGAGCCAAGCAAAAAGGCGCTCATGCCGACTTTGACGATTGTAAAATCTCCTTCAACTAAAACTGACCACTGCTTTCTTTGAACTGTCGATGGTGGAGAAGAAAATTCTTTTGTTGTTTTGAAATGGGCATGTAATATGATAATGACTGCTCTTGGTTTGACCTCGTTTCATGGTTTAATTTTTGGGTGCTTATGTAGTAAGCACAAATAGTTACCTAGTAATAAATACCACCTTACCATGGATTTAGGTTGTGAGACATTGCTCTCAACTTGCTCTACTATCAAATGCTATATCTAACTTTAGTTTGAAAAGGTTCCTCAATGATAAATCATGGAATTTGACACTTTTGAATGTGTAATGTTCGGTGATGATAGGATTGTCATGTCATATAAAACCTAATAAAACTTTGTAAAGAGGACTTGATTGCAGTTTCTGTCAATGGTTTAGAACTACATCGGTTTAATTAAAAGTTTAGGACAAAGGTTAGTTTAGAATTGATTGTGCAGTTTCCCTATGACCTTATTATACGTGTGGCTAGTTGTTTTGGCCAGTGCTTTGAATTACTTGTTAAAGAAACCCTTCTTATAATAAGGACATATCTGGAGATGAAGGGATTTAAAATATAGATGAACGCATGACGAGCAAAATTGGGCTTCCCCACCACAATCCACAGGCACCAGGCATTTAGGGATTCTCCGTACTCTCCACTTAGAGGGGAAGAGTATAAAATGTTGACGGCTCGTGTGCAAGCTCGGACCATTTTCTTTGGCGGACAGATTCAAGTGAAATACCAACTGTCTCTGTACTTTGTCGTTTGACCCTTCATTGTCTCGATGGTTGTCCTAATCAAGCTTTTACAATCTGGTTCAGAATGTGTATTGTTAGCCGCCCCAGGCATAAGAGATTCTTCTGTTTCATTGCTGTTAGAATAAGGATCGTCTTAGCCAGCCTTTTCGGAACACCTATTAAGGATACTTAATTAATTTCTTAATAAGTGTGCCCTTGTTGGACAAATTTAATTATAAATATTTTCACATTAGTACCGATTCAGTCCATCCAGTCAATTTATACTAGAAATTGCTGACATGGATGTTGACCATGCCATGTAGGATGGGCAACATTTGACATGGACATTTTGAAATAATTTTTCAATTTTTTTACTATATTTTTTTTTTTCTTTTTCCTTTCCTTTTCCATTTCTTTTCTTTTGGATTATGGTCGGTACCAGCTATGGCTAGTGATTGGGCAAGTGAGTGTCACCTTCACCAGATTAGGCGAGGGCATGACCCTTGCGGGATCTAGCATGGGCACGCCTTCATGGCTTGGGCGAGGGCGACCTTTGCTAGGCTGGACAAGAGTGACCCTATGGTTGGCTATGGTTGATCGCTACCCATGGCCGATACTACCGTACTCCAAAAGAAAAAAGAAAAGGAAAAATAAAAAGGAAAAAAAAAAAAAAGAAAGGAAAACATTCAAAAATAGTAAAAAAAATTGAAAAATAATTAAAATATAATTTTACAATGTCCTTATTAGCTTTAGCTGTCCTACTTGCAATGACTATAGCTCATGTTAGCAATTTCTGGCCTAAATTGGCAAGGTGAACCGAATTGGTACAATTGTGAAAATATTCTAAATTTATCAAATTGAAATGTTTAAGACTAAATCGGTACTAAAGTAATAGGTCTAGAACTTTTTTGGTACTTTTTCTAACAAAAAATCATTTATTAGATTAGTAGACCAAGTGATGTGAAAATAGCATTTAAGCAAATGGGTGGGTCATATTCAATATAATTCCTTCACGCAATCATATCGTTGTTACGTGGGTCGTTTAAGATTACCATCCTTTCCATTGTTTAACTAGATATGGTCATTATTCATCTTTACTGCTCATAGATATTACTAGAATATTTGGGCAAAGTTTGTAGTTGAGAATGATGTTGAGTTTGCCTTGTTTTGTAGAGATGATAATGCCTAACAAAGAGCTTTTAAGATGCCTAGTAAATGTAAGGTCCAAATAAGCAATCAAGAGAAGCATGAATTGATTTTTCATGAAAATACAAATCCATTTTTTAGAACCAATCCCAATAAAGTGAGAAAATTATCAAAAAAGTCCTAAACCTATTACAATTTTTCCAAATTAGTCATACATTTTTTTTTTGGGGAAAATTCAATCCCAAACCTTTTGTAATTATGTCAATTTAGTCAATTTGGCCAAATATGGCCGGCGGACAATTTTTTGATAATATTTTATTTTTTTCGAAATTTTTCTTTTATTTTTGACTGTATTTTTTTCCTCCTCCATCCTTCTTCCTGCTTCTTCCTCTTGCTCCGATGAATGGCCAAAGGAGAGCGCCATTTGCTAGAATGACGTGGCGGCTAGTGGCTAGCTCTTCTCATTGTTGCTAGACAAGGGTGAGCTTGCCTAGCCACTGGTGAGGCTTGCCTTGCCAATGGATTGGCAAGCTCGACCTTGCCGTCATTGGGTGAGGGCAAGCTCGCCTAGCCACTAGCAAGGTGATTGTCACTAGATTTGGGCAAGGCCCCTTACTAATGGCTGAGCGAGCTCGCCGTTGCCCAACAACGATGAAGTTGAGCTCGTCGAGTCCTCTAGCAATGGTGAGGTTGAGCTTGTCGATCCACTGGCGAGGCTCTCCCTCGCTAGATCCGGGAGGGTTCGCCTTGCCAGTGGTTGAGTGAGCTTGCCATTGCCAACCACATCAGTCCGGCGATCGGCTCTCCCCTTTGGCCGTTCTTTGGAGCAAGAGGAAGGAGGAAGGAGAAAAAAAGAGGAAAAATAAAATTAAAAATGAATAATTTTTTAAAAATAAAATATTGTTAAGAAATTGCTTGTCGAGAGCGGTCGGTGTCCACGTTAGTGCCAGCTGGTGCCCATGTCAGCACCAGTTGGCAAATTTGATAGGATGGATTGAATTGGCATAATTACAAATGTTTAGAACTAAATTGACACAAAAAAAAAAAATTTAGGATTGATTTGGAAAAATTGTAATAAGTTTAGGAGTTTTTTGGTAATTTTCCCCCATTAAAATTATGACTTCCATGTGCAAAATAAACTAGCAATATGGACAATGGAAATAAAAGAGTTTAAAGAAAGATAAATTGCAAATGGGATCTATGGAGATTCGGCTTAGGTGTGCCCACTCCTCTCTTTTAGCTCTAACTGCCCAAATCAACTAGATTTCACTAGTTACTCTAAGAGTACAAATTCCAATTTGTTAAAAATATAGAACTTGCTGCCACATGGAACTTGATTTCCTTCTATAGCAACCCCACTATAGCCTGATAATTATTGAACCTACACAATATTGTTCACACACTGTACATATAGCACAACATGTCTTCTCCCCAAACTATAAACCACACATCTACTATGACATCCTAGATTTTCAAACCTATTTTCTATTGAATAAATCGAGCATTTCATCGACACGCCTATAGGGCTGTTCTCAAAGCTAATCACTCTCAAGATAACTAGACTATCCAGGTGAAGTCATTAAGGAATTTTAATGTGATAGACCTGAGAATTCAACCGGGAATAGGCTATTCGACCGTACTTATCTTTAGAGGCCATTACGGCACAGTTAAAAATTGATTTAAGATCAAAGATAGGTCGATTTGATTGAGATGCGTGGCTAATTGTGGGTGATGTCACTAAATTGGAAAATTCTTGTCGGCTGGCACTAGACTGATTTTTCTATCGTTTTGGTACCCTATGTCCGTATTTGAATTATCGAGATTTTCACAACAATTGATAGTCACCAATATGTTGAGTGGGTTTATCGTGGCTCGAAGAAAATCGACCACGGGTCATTTGCACTGAAAATTTCTGAAAGTTACCTGGTAGCCTAAGTCACGCTAAAAATGCGTCTGAGTGAAATTAACCGCGAATTTGAGTCCGATTTCAAAAATTGAAAGTTTTGTTGTGTCACAATTAATTTTAGGAGCATCGACTCAGTCTCATAAGATTTTTCTGCAAGCTGAGACTTTTTAAGAAAAAGTCATCCTATGGCCGTTTTTGTTCAGAAAAAGGCAGGGATCGTTTTTTTTTTTTATCATAAAATTAGGAAGCAAGTGGGTTGTATTAGTGAGGAAAATATCGATTTGATGGAGGACTCGACGACGAGATTTATCGAGGCCAAATCATGTTGATTTAAGCAAGAACGAGTGTCCAATTGAAGAGAAAATTAAGCAAATTCGTATGTCCCCCTATGCCTATGGTTTTGAACCATTTCAAAGGTTGTATTTGAAGCATTGTTGGCTAAATTGCAGCCAAGGAGGTGCTGGTGGCTGAGGATGGTCAAGAGGGAACATTTGAAGAGAAAATTGGCCAAGGTGGACCCCTTGTCCCCTTATTCCTTCCTCTCTCCCCCTCACCTGCCGTCCACTACCCTCTTTCCCCTTGTTCTTGTTGTTCGAAGACCATAAGCTAGCAGAGAAGTCGCCGGAGCAAGCTAGCAAGCCACCGCCCTCAGTCATTTGTCATTTCCACCACCGCTCGCCCATTCCAGCTTGCCGTGCCTTAGCCGTGTCCAGCGGAGTTGCTCCGCCCAGCTTGTCATTCTTGGAGGTTGTCTTGTCGTCTAGGAGGCTGTCCAACCGCCGTGAGTGGCCGTGGGAGCCACCGGAGCCGCCGTTCAGCTCGCTAAGTGCCCGTGCAACCTTTGTTGGTCTCGCCTCGCCAAACCAACCCCATTTCTTCTGTTTTGCAGCAGCAGACAAAGAGCAAGAAAAGTGGATTTTCTAGCAACCTTCGGGCTCGTTTTGAGGTGGTTCCCAACCTCGATTGCTAGGCCCGCTTTGAAGGAAGTTGTTCTCCATTGCATTTCCGTCGATTTGAACCGACCGACTTACCAAACAAGTGAGTTTAACTCACTAATCATCGCTTAGTAGGTTAATTATACTTAAGGGTTGATTAGATTATTTAAGCATGATTTAGGTGGATAGATTAGACTAGATTAGTTAATTTAATTATCTACCGATACATGTTAGGTGGTTAGATAATGCCATTAGCAAGTAGATACGTGCTAGTATTTATTTAACAAACCTTAGAATTTTTCCAAGTCCGTTTCGACGTCGAATTAGGCATTACGAGCCTAAGTTGGATTTATTGTCATTTATTTAATATTTTCCGTAATTATTTAATTAATTATTTATTTTTTGAAAACTAGGTTGGGATAGCTAACGACCGGAATTTTATGCTGATTATTGTGGTGCAATTTGTTTATTTATTTGAGCTCTAATTTGTGTTGAATTAAATTAATTGTGATTTTAGGATTTTATTCCTAAATTAATTAATTTTAGTAATTGATTGGAAAATAACCGAGCTTTGGTTTACAATGCCAAAAATATTTTGGTGGACTATATAAAATGGTGGGATTTGTGGAGGTGAAATTATTATATTTTGGCTAAGGCCGACCATGTACCCACATACAGTTATTTTATCAAGAAAGATAAAAGAGGTTGAATTAATTGTATAATTTGGATGGTATACTATATCAGCCTACGGACGATATATTAGCTTAGCAGAGAGTAGTATACCGGTATACTATATCAGCCTACGGTCGATATATCAACTTAGCATAGAGCAGTATATCGGTACACTATATCAGCCTACAAGTGATATGTCAACTTAGCAGATAGCAGTATACTTTATTAGTTTATATTGAGTATGTCGGTATACTATATTAGCCCACGGGCGATATGGCAACTTAGCAGAGAGTAGTATACCTTATTAGCTTAGATTGAGCATTGTCGGTATACTATATCAGCCTACGGGTGATATGACAACTTAGTAGTGAGCAATCCTGATATTGATAGACTTATAGATAGTATGAGATGAGCCGACCAAGAAATGGTCGAGATGACATGTAATCGATTAGGTCAATTGATTAGTGATTTGATATGATGTTATGAATAGATTAATTGATGTGATTTGAGACATATGTAAATGATATTAACTTGCAAGGTAGGACTGAGGCCAAGGTAAGTCCTTTGACCCGTATTGTGCTTAGATAGCCCTTAGGGCGTATTGGCTTCCTAATCAGGTCTTAAGGGGTTGAACTTGCTAAGATATCATCTCACTAATTATTGTATAACGATTTTCAGGTCCCTAGTTGATAATAATGGAGGACCCGAGGCCCGAAGTTTAGAAGGTGAAGCCCGAAGAATCGGTGTTCTTGTTTGACTAGTTAGTCATAGGACAATTCTATTTTGGTGAAAGTCGATTTCCTTTTTGTAGGCTTTTGTGTATAAATCCATGTGTTTATAAAAGGTCTTTTGTGAAAAATTGGTCTTATTTTCCTATCCCATTGTTTTATTATATGGGGATTTTATTATGCTTTCCGCATGAGTATAAAACCAAGAATGGGTTGGAGATGCGTCCCGGGACGTTGCTATTTAATTGACTAGTGAGGGATGGGTGCGCGCCCAAGGATTGTGGCATGACAGTTATAATTGATTAGTGAACGGATATAAGTCGATTCGACGGAAGTACATAGTTGAATTGCAGGTGGTTCCGCATGATTTCGATATTCGCGTTGAACAGCAATAACCCGATTTTCTATCGATATTATACTTGGGACACATGATTGAAACCTCGTGCTTTTACGATAATTGAGAGTCATCTACGATTCAGAGATGCACAAATGTGAATCGACAATTATCAACCACTGATCAAATGTGCTAACATCCCTAAAAGCTATCCGATAGGTTAGGTTGTACTAAAATTACTTTCGGTCGATTTTAAACGCAAAATTGAATTCGGTTTTGGAAATCGGACGTTTGAGTGTGTCACGATTCATTTATAAGACGTCGTCTCATCCTTCAAAGAATTTTCGTCGAGTCCGAAAATTTTGCGGAAAAACGATTTTCGGACAAAAGAAATAAAAGTGGAAATTCGGATGGGCTAAATAAATGGATTTTTCTACCCTATTTTGGCTGATTTTTTTGGGGAAATTAGAGCTAAATTGTGAGGGGTTGGACACTTGACCTTGAAGGATGAAGACTTCGGGGTAAATGTGATGATGGGCTTGATATTTTGTAAAGCTTCACATTGGCTTACCAATTGACTTTTTTTTCTTCCCTTCTCTCTCTCTCTCTCTCTCTCTCTAATCCCCTTCCTCCTGCGCACGTTCAGGCGCCCATCTTTCCCTCTGCTTCTTCTTCTTATTTTTTCCTTCACGTCCTCTCCTCTCTCCCAATTGTAGCAACCTTCATCTTTCTCCCCATAGCCAATGAACCCATCCCAACGCCAGTAGCCCCCACTCCATCGCCGTCCATCAACCACCCGTCCACCTACCGCTTGACCACCTCCACCGAGACCACCATCCCTCCGCCTCACCACCACCCAACCACAACTTCAGCACCGCCAGTCACCACCACTGCCCGAGTCCAACAGCTCCAAACCGCTAGCTACCACATGTCCAGCAACCACTGGAACTCCACCACCGTTTGTTCCACCATCGACTAGCCTAGCTCACCCCGCTCCCAGCATCCATTTTCACCGCCCACCTTCATGCCACAGTAGCCATCGAGACCAACCCAAGCCAAGCCCCTCTTGGCCGTGAGCTTCCCCTTGTCGCCACAGCCTCCGTTTGAGACATGGTAGTCTTGAGTTCTCGTCACCGTCACGTTGTCGTCGTCATGAGCCTGCTGCCATCCTAATCCAATGAGTTAACTCCCTAATGCTTGATTAGGATGTTAATTGTGCTTAGGGGTTAAATTAGTGCTAAGATGGATTAATGTTAATTAACCTTGGTTAGGTTAACTAGCTTTGGTTAGGTTAGTGAGCTTGCTTAGGTTAGTTAACCATGGTTAGATTAATTAATTGTGGTTAGGTTAATTAAGTTGGATTAGCTTAATTAATCGCAAGTTATTTAATTAATCGTAATTAGTGTAATTAGTGCCGGATTAGCTATTTCATAGAATTTTATGCTCATTTTCTTGGATGGGATTATGTGTGAATTTGAGTGCTGCACGTGCAATATTATGTGATTGGTTGTTTTATGATAATTATCCATTATTATTGCAAAAGATGGTTTTATTGGCATTTAAATAGAAATAAATTAGGTGTCTGGTTTGGACACCAAAAATTATTTGCTCAATAAAACAATGGGCTTTTAAATTAGGTGCGTGCAAAGTTTAATGGATTTATTTTGAGTACGTGAGCACCTATGAATTTGTTTCGGAAAGTTTTGAACAAAAAAAAAGGATTGAAAGGTTTATTATTTGAAGAGGAATTTTGGTGTTTTGGGCTAATTGATGGAAGATAAGAAATGTGTTTGATTGATGACGTGCTTGCATGGTTACTAAGTGGAACCCGTCTTGATTGGTTTACGCAGGACGATGCTCCTTTGTGGAATGCCGGCAGAGGATGCTCGACGTTGCCGTTCGCGGATGGATTTTGAAATGAAGCTCCTTTGTGGAATGCTGTCTAGGCAGAGGATGCTAGACATTGCCATGCCCGACGGGGTGGGATGATGCCCGGTTACGTCGGATGACTGCCGACTTTCGAGTTGGCCATGGCCGATGGGTCGTAATAATCGAAACACGCCTGACTAGTTGTGTTATTGCACTTGATTATGGGGCAAAATTATGTGGCATGGTATGTGACGTGTCATAATGGTTTTACCTTATAATCAGGACCCATGTGAATATTTGAAGGATGAAAATTATGTGTTCCGGTTATTAATTACACTTGTTACATTGATAATAGCATATGTGATGAGCTAATACGTAGGGATGCGCCGAGGCGAGATGAGTTTTGTATGGTGTGTGTTTAGGACCATCTTCGAGGCGAATTTGCATCCTAATCGGGGTTTAAGGTTTTGACTCACTGAGATTTATCTCACCCCGTTGTGGTTAACCTTTTTTCAGGTCCTTAGTATGGAGATACGTCCAGTCCAGTTTGGGGTTCTGTGGGAAATGGACTTAGAGTCTAGCTTTTTCCTTATCCTCGAGACCACCTAGACTCTCGAGTTAGCGGTGACTACAGTTTGGGTTGATGAAGGTCTCCTTCATTTGGTACCTCATCACTTCAAAGCTTGGTTCATTAATGAGTGCAATGGTGCTCTTGAGGGTCCCTTGCAGGATTTTGATGGACCGCCCGTCGGGATGGAGGATGGGGAGGTAGGTCACCCCATGGAGATCGACATCCTGGATAGTGTCATAAAGGATTTCAAGCTTGAGTCGGAGGGATTCGGGGTGTAGATTGATTAGGGGTTTTCTTTTTGAGACAAACTTGTGTATATAAACTTCTAGGGTTAACTTGGTATGTTTATAAACCGTAGTTTGTGAAAAATCACTAGCATATTTTTACTATCCTTGTGTTTGATTGTTGGCCGGGTGTTTATTTAATTCACTTCCACATGTACTTAATTGAAAGATAAAAAGAATAGGTCGGTGACGCGTCATGAGACGTTGCATTTTTAATCAACCGCCGAGCGATGTGCGCATACCCGGGGTTCGGAGCGTGACAAGGTGGGTTGCCAAGGTTATTTGGCAACCGTAGTTGATACGTTAGTTGAGGAGCTGAAGATGGAGGACATCGCCGTGGTGTATGAATTTTCTGATGTGTTTCTTGAGGAATTGCCTGGTTTGGCCCCAAAAAGGGAGATCAAGTTCATGATTGAGTTGGCCCTTGGGATGGAGCCAATTTCTAAGGCTCCTTACCGCATGGCACTATCAGAGTTAAAGGAACTAAATGTGCAGATGCAGAAGTTATTGGACAAAGGATTTATACGTCCTAATGCATCGCTTTGGGGAGCACCAGTTCTGTTTGTAAGGAAGAAAGATGTTTAGTTGTGCCTTTGCATTGACTATCGGCAACTCAATCAGGTAACGATCAATAACAAGTATCCGTTGCCAAGGATTTGAGGGAGGAAAACTCTCTCTAAATGGGGGGAATAGGGCGTGTGGGTGCGGGCATGTTAAAATAAGAAATGCATTCAGGCAAGGTGCTGATTTACTGGACTACCGCTGGTAGTTCCCGTCGGAAGCTTGCTTCCTACTAGTCGGACAAAAACTTCTTCTTAGTACTTTCCCGGGCCACAACATAACATTGGGGAAAATTGAGAAGAAAGTAATCCAGCAGAAGACTAGAATATCATGCAACATGCAACGCATATGATAGCTGATCCACATTTTCAGAATAATTAGCAGTTAATTTCAAAAGAAATCTTTTCATTAAATGATTACATAGTACAATACCAAATTGACAAATGATTTTATACACACCGAGCAGAACCATTTCCAGAGGACCTGAGGAACAAGATTTTGGGACGTGAAACCTAACTGAACGAGAATTGACTAGACTTACAAAATACAGCTTCAACTTTCTAGTTTGAAAAATTTAGGCTTTTGGTTCCTCATTCTGAAATCCATGGCCGACACCGGGGCTGTGCCCCGGTCTGGTGGATGAGAATTCGTCTGGTGTCGCCATAACGGTTAGCCTTTCCTCATCGCCACTTGGAGCTTTTGGTCGAACAACTTCCTTCTTTAAGCCAAAGAAAGAACGGCCCACTCTGGGGCTGTTCCCGGGTTCTGTGGGGCGGAAATCATCCTTGTACAATGCTTCTGACTTGCCCAAATCGGCCGCCTGATCATGTGCTGTAGGTGAAGGAGCGGCTTTCTTCCTTGCATCAAAATGGTCGTCATTCCTGGGAGACTGACTCGGAGTGAGAAATTGCCATACTTGTTCGCGCGCTTGGTTTTTGTTGTTTATGGAATGGAATTCTACCTTCCATGCCGATTTCATTGACCTTCCCTCGGAAATTAGAATTGCATGGAACGCGAAGAAGGTGAAGATGATTGCGAATTTTGATATTACTTGGAGGTCAGCCATAGCCAGAGAAGTGTAGGAAAGGAAGTTTAATTTTCTACTTTGAAGCGTGCAATGAGAAGAAATGGGCAAATTGGAATATAGTCAACTGAATGAGAAGCGCTTGAACTCTGCATTGCTATTTATAGGCTTGAGAGAGAATGACCTTTTGAGAATCTTAACCCATTGGCCTATTACATATTAAACTATGTATATGGACCTCATTGTGGTTCTTTTCTTGTTTGTGGTTGGTGATTATTGCCATAAGATCACTCAAAGTGCATATTACACTAGTATATATTATGTCCATGCTCTCTCTCTCTCTCTCTCTCCTCTCTCTCGTGTGCTTATGTTAGTGTTGTTCTTTTGCGCTTCACCACTTCAATCATTGATAAAGACCAGGACGAAAAAGCGCTCTCACCGACTCTGATGATTTTAATATACCAGTCTAAAATCTCCACCGTCTAAAACTGGACAGTGGACACTGCTTGTTTGACCTTTTGATAGTGGTGAAGAAAACCTTTTTATTTTTTATTTTTGTAGTTTATGAATATTCTCAAGGGTTCTGACCAAAAAAAAAAAGAATATTCTCAAGGGCAGATAACGACCGTTCTTGGTTGACCTTGTTTCATGGTTTCCAAAAGAGTTTTGGGTGCTTATAAATAAGTAACATAGGATATCTAATAATAATTACCTATCTACCATGGATTTAAATTGTAAGAAAGATACATCATGTTTGAGCAAACAAAGAAATGATCTTGCACGTTGCTCTTAATTTGCCCTACTATGGAATTCAGGTAACTTAAGTAAGAGAAGAGTTCTCGATAATAAATAATGGAGCTTGACACTTGTCAGATGACCAACAGTCACTGGATTGCTATGTCGAATGAATTAGGCAAGATTTGGCGGAGTAGATATAATTGCATTTTCATTCAAAAGTTTTGGACTATATTAGCTCAATTAAGAAGGTTGAAGACTCAATTAGTTTCTGTACAATAGGTAGGACCTATCTAGAGATTGTATGATTTTAGCATAGAGAAGAGCCAAAGTGAGCAAATTTGGGCCTCGCCAATTATATGTACTCTCCAGTTAGAGGAGAAGAGTATAAAATGTTGACAGTTACCATTTTCTTTGGTGGACAAATTCAAGTGAACCCTAACTTATGCACTTTGTGTTTTGATAGGGAAAGTATAAAATAAGTTCTAAATTTATTGCACTTATAAATTTAGTCTTCAACTTTTCAATTATTCCAATTGTTTTCTAAACCTTTTGACAATTTGTCAATGTTGTCCATCCAACTAATTTTGGTTAGAAATTATTGATATAGATGATAGTCGTCCTATATGGTATGATTAGCATTGACAAGGATAAATTTTATAAATTTATAAACTTTTTATGCATTTTTAATAGTTTTTTTTTCTTTTTTTTTTTACAACTCTCATTGGCCAACCTTCGCTAGCTACAAGCGAGGGCTAGCAACCTTATAAAAAAATGAGAAAGGTTTTAGAAAAATTAAAAACTATTCACGTTAGTGTCAGTCATGTCACGTATGACAATCAATGTTCATGTCATTGAGTTTTTGCCAAAATTGAGCGGATGGATTATATTGGTGAATCATCAAAAGGTTTAAATTCAATTGACACAATTAAAAGATTTAGAATTGAATTGGTATAAGCGTAATAAGTTTAAGATTTTTTTGGGTACTTTTCCCATTGTTTGACCCTTCATTTCTTGATGGTTGTCATAATTAAGCTTTTAAAATTGGCTTAGAATGTACAAGACTTATTTGTGATTGCTAATAATAATAATAAAAAAGGACTGTTTGGCGATTATTTTCAAAATATTGATTAAGTAAACTTAGTTTACGTTTTTTATAATTGTGTCCCTAGAGTACTCATTGACCTAACTCATAAGATAAACAATTGGGCATACTAACATTCATTTATTAAGTTGGTACCCAGTGATGCGAGAATAACATTCAAGTGAAAGGGTGGATCATATTCAATATCCAACAAAATTCTGTCACATCATATTCAATATCTTTATTCTAAAGATGTATGGTTCCTTTAGCAGTTGTAATCATGACTTAATATTCACTTTAATAGGTTGGGGCATTGGGTCATATTTAAAAAAACATCACAACTGGGGCAGAAGCACATAAATGTCGAACCCCTTATTTAATCCGTGCACCACCGTCCCATGAAGATCGAATCGCGGTGGGACATCATTCCAACTGTTTGAGAATTCCTACGAGATCACGACATAATGTTGTCAAAATTAATATATACTAACAATCGTTTGTATTTTTCCTCTTACATGACAAATTCTCTCCATTATTTTGTTTTACTATCTTGGAAATACCAATTAGAAATTAAAGAGTTTAGAGAAAGAGAAATTGCAATCAGGATTTGTAAAGATTCGGCTTAGGTGGCTCCTTACTTCTCTCTTTTAGCTCTAATAGCTCAAATAGGTCGAATTCCATTGGGTACGCCAAGGGTACAAATAATACTTTGTTAAAATGTAGAACTTCTTACCAAACGCAACCTGATTTTTTTCTATAGCAACCCTGCTATAGCCTAAGGAACCATTAAACCTTTTAATAGTTGTTCTCACACCTTGTACACACAGCGCAACAGTTCTTTCCCCAAACTTTAAACCAGACCTCTAGGTGTTCTGAAAAAGTCGCTTGCACACTTTATCTCTTAAATATATAAATGCCCTCACTTTAAGTACAATCACTTTTTTTTATGTGTTTATAAATGGATTTGTCACTTTTGCCAACTCTTTGAAAGAACACTCAAATGAGTATTACAAGCTTACAAAAGAGATGGACTCAAGAACATCTCAATTATACTCAATTTCTCGTTATCGCCCTTTTCGATGTTATGACTTCTTGCCAAGTTTCTCCAATTTGTAGCTCCAGTGTGAACGATGTACTTGAATCAAGTAGGCATTATGTCATCTTGTGCTCTGTGAAAAATCTTGGCAAAATTCCTTGAAACACGTGCATAATCTTCCCTCAAACTGGGCTGTCAATCAAATTTTCTTTTGAGGGCGAGTTAGCTTTTATTGTTAGCAGGTTTTGATCACGCCTTGTCGCTAATTTCTTGAGCGATTTAGTCTATGATTTTTCACATAAATAATCTTGGAATTTTATATCTTATTGTTATGAGCTGGGTCTTTAGTTGAGAAACTCCAATATTCTTCAAATCTATATATATGGAAAAGTTTCCGGCGATTAGGTCTAACTGCTTTGTAGATTCAAGATTTTGCTTTTAGATCCTTCATTTTGCAGATTTCTGGACTTTCTGAAATTTTGCTCAAATCCTTGTACAATCAGAACTTAGTATTGACATGACTAAGATATCATTCTCAACACATTTAAATGAACTCACTAAATATTTGGATTAAGTTTAGTTATCGTCAAAATCCTTCAGGGTATTCTCCAACATTAACAAGGCCTAACAAATAACAATATCACCACATGTAAAATAACACATAGGCTCATCTTTGCTAATTGCCGTATGGCATTTGGCTATACTAGTGTATGTCTAAATATCCTATATAAGTCATGCTAGAGAGTGTTTTTCTTTTTTTATGGTCTAACGGCACTTATTATGCAAACTCAGTAAGGAAAGTCTTACTTTACAACATATTGGTTACACATATTGCAAAAGTGTTGCTGTATTGAAAGATGCAATATTTCCTTAATTGAATAATGGATTAGTGAAAAAAAAAAGGAACAATGAACTAGTGCACATTTTCTATTTCAAGAAAGTTTAGTTTCAATCAGGTTAATGCTTGATTTTGATCTTTTGAAGTTTAGAGCTCTCATCTAATCTACTTTATTAGTAGCTTTGTCCATTTTGATTCTAAAAGAATTTCATAAAGTTTGGCGCATATGTTTGAGGGCCATAATTTATTATAAGAGAACGAACTTTTGATTATTAGAAATAACTCCAGTTGTATTAAATGCAAATCTTGTAAGATTCGAAGTTCTGAAATTATCTAAATTATTGACAAGTGGGAGTTTAGAAAATCTATATGCAAATGATGAACGCACATTCTAATACAATTAAGTATTAGAAGCCCATTGTTGTTAATACAATTGGAACTATGTGTCACGGCCCAATCCTTCGAGTGCGTGCCCATCCCTCGGTGGTCGATTAAATTGTGACGTCCCAGGACGCATTGCCGACCCATTCATTTTAATGCACATGTGGAAGTGAATAAATAATTCTCTAGACAGATAGAAAAGCAGGGCCAAATTTTTGAAAACTACAACACACTTTATATACACATCAGACTAAGTCATATACAATACTAGTCTATATTCACTTGTCTAACAAAACAAAAGAGCTACTAGTCCTCTAAGCGTTCGAATCCTCAACCGAAGGCTCCGGAGTCTCTAGCTCCGGGGAACTCAGGTCTACCACAGGTCAACCGTACCCTTGTCAAAAATGATCTCTAGCACCAACATAGGAATCTCAGACTCCAATAGGGGACCTTCTCTGGGTCCATCTCACCCGTAACGATATCACGATTTGAATTGATTGGGCACCCTTCGAGATAGACCCGCATCAACCCAGATGGTAGATTTCACGAGTTCATAGACCCAGTCTCCTTGCCTCCCGGGGAGAGGAATCCGAGAGATCTGTTCGGTAACCTTCTTTGGCTAACCGAAACGCTCAAGAGGAATAGCCATCTAAGGACCTATAAATGTTAACCCATGACAGGGTGAGATAACGTCTTAGTAAGTCCACCCCTTAAACTCCGACTAGGAAGGAAATACGCCTAAAGGCCATTTAGCCACATACAAGATAGAGGACTTACCTTTGTCTTAGTTCCTTCCCGCAAGTCAGTACGATTCAATACTCAACCAATCGTTTCAATTCAATCAAATCATTGATCAATCGATTCACTCGATTCCATACCATCAATACCATTTATAAAATTTGATTGATTCAAGCACTGCTCACTCTAAGCGGAAAATAGATGATATAGCTCACAAAAGCTGATAGATATATAAAGATGCTCACCGAAGCTGCTATATATCTACATTGCTCACTAAAGTTATGCGGTACTTATAATGCTCACCAAAGCTATGCGATACTTATAATGCTCACCAAAGCTGTGCGATACTCCGATTTTATTATACCTAATAAAATACTTGTGTGTGGATACATGGTCAACTTTAGCCAAAATACAATAATTTCTCTTTTAAAAAATTCCACATTTAATATAGTTCACAAAGATATTTTTGGCGTTATAAACCGACGCCCGGTGTTTCTCGATTAAATACTAAAATTACTCAATTTTTGGATAAATTCCAAAAATTACAAATATTACTCAAATAGCACAAATTAGTATCCAATTAAATAAACCAAGTACACCACCGATTGAGTTGGCCCCTGGGACGGAGCCAATTTCTAAAGCTCCTTATCATATGGCGTTATCAGAGTTGAAGGAACTAAAGATGCAGATGCAAGAGTTGTTGGACAAATGATTTATACGTTCTAGTGCATCACCTTGGGGACAAGTGATGGGACTATTAAAGAGTCAAAGAGGTAATGATTTCATTTGGATTGTAGTCAACAAACCGACCAAGTCGGCTCACTTCATTGTGGTACAAAAGGATTATGCTATGGATCGGTATGCCGAGCTATAAGTGAGGCAATTATACGGTTGCATGTTGTTCCAATAACAATCACTTTTGATCAGGATCCCAAGTTTACCGCCTTATTTTGGAAAAGCTTACAAACGACGATGGGAACGAAGCTGCAGTTTAGCACGGCTTATCATCCGCAGACTGATGGACAATCCGAGAGAATGATCCGAACTCTCCAAGCTACAGTTTAGCACGGCTTATCATCCGCAAACTGATGGACAATCCGAGAGAACGATCCATACTCTCAAGGATATGCTACAAGCTTGTGTCATAGATTTCAAAGGAGGATGGGAAGATCAACTGCACCTCGTTGAGTTGGCATACAACAACAGTTATCAACAGAGCATCGAAATGGCATCGTTTAAGGCATTGTATGGATGTGCCTGTAGAACACCCATCTATTTGGATGAGGAAGGAGAAAGAAAAATTACGAGCCCCGAGCTAGTGCAACAATCCATGGATACAATTTAGATCATTCGAGAAAGATTAAAGACAACCCAAAGTCACTAGAAGAGCTATGTAGACAAACAACGAAGACCTCTAGAGTTCTAAGTTGGCAATCAGATGTTTCTCAAGGTGTCACTAATGAGAGGTTCATCTCGTTTTGGTAAGAAAGGGAAGCTAAGCCCCAGATTCATTGAACCTTTTAAAATTTTGAAAAGAATTGGGACTTTAGCCTATCGGTTGGCACTATCGCCAAATCTTGCCCAGTTTCATAATGTGTTCCACGTCTCTATGCTAAGAAAGTATGAACTAGACTTGACACATGTGCTAAGTTATGAAGAGATTGAGGTGGACGATAAAGTAACGTATGTCGAGCAGCCAATGCGAGTTATAGACAGAAAAGAACGGGTGTTGCGCAATAAGGTCGTTCCCTTGGTCAAAGTCGTCTAGTAGCATCACGGCACCGAGGGAGTGACATGGGAAAGAGATGACATTATGAAGAGCCAATACCCCCATTTGTTCGAGGAAGTGGTTGATCCTACAAATTTCGAGAATGAAATTTCTTTAAGTAGGGAAGAGTTGTGACATCCTCGTTCGACTTGGTTTTTCAGAATGGAATTATTCTAGCAAGTGATTGTTGAACAAGAGTGTCTTGAGGATTGATAGGCCATGAGGACATCGGGGAAGGCCATTTAGGGGCAAAAAATCGGTTTTTCATCAGTAAGGGTATTTAAGTGCAGAAAAGTGGAAATATGCCATGGACGAGGACCCACTGGGCCCAGGCCCAAATGGGTGGCCTAAGGACCACACACCCAAGTGGTGGGTGGCCAAGGGAGGCCCATGGGCCCTTCAAGCCCATCAAGCCCACTTTGAACAAAATGTTGGCATTAAATGGACAAAAGAACGTGAATAATGCATGAATAGTGCAAAGTCTTAGGGAAATGACCAAAATTTCCCTCCCATTGGACTAAAGACAAAAGGGTAAAAATGGAAAAGGGTAAGGAAGGGGGTGGCATTAGAATTTGGGCGGCAAGGAGGAAGGGAAAAAGGCTACCTAACCTAGCCTAGCCTTCACCTATGTACTTGAGTGCAATCTCTTCATTAAATGCTAGATCTTTGCTTCTAAAATTGGATAAGCTTGATGGACAAAAGACAAGGGAGTTGTTGGGCATTTATGGAGACAAGACCTCTCATTTCTCTCTCCCTCCTCTCCCCCTACGTCGACCATCTCTCTTCATCCTCTCACTCTCACATTTCCCTCTTCAAAATGTCATATCTTCATTGAATGGAAGCCTTAGGTTAAGAGATGTGGAAGATTTGAGGGGCAAGTATTAATAAGGGACAAGATCTTTCTCTCTCCTCCCTTTCTCTCTTCCTCACATTCGGCTCTCTCTCTCTCTCTCTCTCTCTCTCTCTCTCTCACTTTCACTTCCATTTTCTCTCTTGAACTCTCCTTTCTCTCCTTCACATTGAATAGCCGAACCTCCCCAAGCCATTCTCATCTTCATTCAAGCTCAATCTTCGCTTATTTCCTTCACTGGAGGCCATACTGACGCCAAACTACCACAAGACCGCCGTTGAGCCGCCACTAGAACGTTGACCAACCACCGTCCAATACAAAGGATGTGACATCCCGAAATTTGGCCTTGTTTTGAATATACGAAATGGTTGTTTCGTCAACACGCTTATGGTTATTTTATTTGGAGCTGGCCACTCACGAGTTAACTAATCTATTAGGTGATGCCATTAAAGGATATAAACGCGATAGACTATAGAATTCAATCAAAACCGACCGCTCAACCATAATAACCGGCAATGGTTAATACAACGTCGTTATAAATTGATTAGCGGATGGATATAGGTTGATTCGATGGAATCATGTAGATTGCAGGTATTTCCGCACGATTGCAATATTTATGTCAAACGGCAATAACCCGATTTTCTATCGATATTACATTCGGGACACGTAATTGAAACCTCATGATATTGTGACAACCGAGGGTCGTCTACGATTCAAAGATATACAAACGTGGATCGAAAATTATTGACCACGGGTCAAACGAGCTAAAATCCCTAAAAGCTACCCAATAGGTTAGGTCATATTAAAGTCGCATTCGGTCGATTTTAACTACGAAATTTAATTCGGTTGTAATCGGACGTTCGAGCGTGTCACGGTTTATTTATTAGACGTCGTCTCATCTTTCGGCAAATTTTCGACGAGTCCAAAATTTTGCGGAAAAATAATTTTCGAACAAAAAGAAAATAAAAAGGAAATTTGGATGGGTAGAGAAATTGATTTTTTCTACCCTAAAAGGCTTTGATTGTGGAAATTAGAGGAATTTTGTGATTGGTTGGGCACTTGACTTTGGGACATGAAGACTTTGAGGTTTATGTGATGATGGGCTAGATATTTTCCTAAGCTTTTCATTGGCTGGCTTGTTTTTCTTTCTCTTTCTTTCTTTCTTTCTCTCTCTCTCTCTCTTTCCATGTGTGAACTCCCCAGCTACTGCCGACCACTCTCATCGCCCCATTCATCTTGCAATCCTCACGTTTTCTTCATCCCCGCGACATCACGCTGCCACACCATTTCTCCCATACACCATCACCACCACTCTCCTCACGCCAGCACCCACCAGCAGCATCACCCTCTTCATTCCACTACCGCCAGCCCTCCACCTCCACGTTCTGACCAACCATCACCCCACCACTGCACCATCGTCCCACCAACAGCTCCACCCAACTGCTAGTGTCCATTTTCACCGCCCACCTCCACGCCACAACCACCGAAGCCTAGTAGCTTCACCAGCCCATCGTCCAACGTCCAGCTACCGTCTCGACCAGTAGCACCACCGCTCGCCTACAGCCAGCACCACCCCATCCCAGTCACAGTAGCACCAGCGACCACCTTAGCCGAGCACTTGTAGGGTTGCCACAGCCACCGTCAAGCCTCCGTGCAAGCCGTGGTTGTTTCATGTTTTCGTTGCGCCGCGTTGCCATCGCCGTGAGACCACCACTATTGAAAACTGTGAGTTAACTTCCTAATCGTTTATTAAGCTGTTAATTACGCTTAGGGGGTATTTAGATTAATGCTAATCATTATTAGATTAGTCTTGATGAGGATTAGTTCTAGTTAATTCTAGATTAGTGTTAACTAAGCTTGGTTAGTTTAGTTAACCTTGATTAGGTTAATTAACCATTTGTTAGGTTAATTAAGTTGGTTTAGCTTAATTAATCACAATTTACTTAAATAATCGCAATTCATTTAATTAATCATAATTAGCGTAATTAGTGGCGGATTAAGCGTCACATAGAATTTGACGCCCGTTTTCTTGGATGGAATTATGTGTGATTTTCATGGTTTGTTGTGCTATGTTGTGCAATTGATTGCTTGATGGTAGTTATTGATTTTAGTATAAAACTCGATTTTATGAGTAATTAAATAGAAAAATGCTAGGTGTCGGGTTTGGACACCAACTTTTATGTACTATATAAAAGTACTATATAAAATCGTGGAGTTTTAAAATGGGAGTGTACTAAGTTTGATGGTTCGATTTCGAATACGTGATCACGCACGATTATTTTACCGAAATTTTTAATAAGAAGAAAAATTAGCCAAGTTCATTATTTGAAGACAAGGCTCTTGAACGCAAAGCATGATGTTCTTGGCTAAATACATGCTTGTATGGTCACTTAATAGAACCCGTCCTGATGTGTTTATGCGAGACGATGCTTGATTAAGTTCGGATGCCCCCACGTCAACAGGATGTCGAGTCGCGGTTGAGGCTGGGCCAATGCTCCTTTATGGAATGCCATCTAGGCAGGGTGTGCCTCGATGGGCAGGGATGATGCCCGGTTATGCCGGATGATCGCCGAGTTTTGAGTTGGCTGTGGCCAAGGGGTCATAATAATTGGAACAAGTCTGAATGGTTGTGATACTTTGCGCTTGATTATGGGGCAAAATTGTTAGGCATGGTATGGGACGTGTCGTAACAGTTTTATCTTATAATCGGGACCCATGTGAATGTTTGGAAAGTGAGAACTTTGTGTTCCCGTTATTGATTATTCTTGTTGTATTTATAATGGCATGTGTGATGCGCTAATATGCAAGGATGTGCTGAGGCGATGTGAGTTTTTGTCACGCCCCGAACCTCAATTAAAAATGCGACGTCCTAGGACAGTCGCTGACCCCTTTCTTTTTATCTTTTGATTAAGCACATACGGAAGCAAATTAAATAAACACATAGTCAATAAACAAACAATAGGGATAGTCCTAAAACAACATATTCATTTATCAATTGTTAAACCTAGGAAGTTTAATACTTACAAGCCTTCCTACGACCACTTACGATGACCCTTTCAAAAACTTTCAAGGACTAGGGTCAACCTAAACTTCACTAGCAACGGGGGGATAAGTACACTAATGGTGCCATAAGTTGTGTACGGCGCTCACTTTGGTGCCAAAAGTTTCCGCCGGATCACTTAAGTGCCAAATCGGAGAAAAACGATCAATTTGGTGCCACCGGCGAGAAATTCCGGCCAAAATGATTACGTGGCATTTTTATTTAAAAAAAAAAGTTGCTCGGCTTTTAAACAACGTCGTTTTTCATCCTCTTCAAGAAACGACGTCGTTTTGCTCTTATACGTGGACACCCTCGCAAAAATGACGCCGTTTAGCTTGTACATGGGTTGAAATTAGGGTTAGGGTTTCTCCTCGCCGCTCGGCCACCGTTGTTCGCCCGCCGTTCACCGTCGCTTGGCCACCATTGTAGATGCTCGACCAGGTGAACGAGGAGAGAATGAGATTGTTGCTCAAACAAAAAGTGGCAGAAAGAATAGGAGGCGAGGCGGAGGAGGAGGAGGAAGAAGAGGGGTTGAAGGTGCCGCAACCGGTGCGCCGCCGCCGCCATTGGTGCCGTTGCTGGTGTTGCTTTGTTGGTGCCGTTCACCACCGTGGTGTTCTTTGTTGGTGTCGTTCGCTTCTGGTGTCGCTCTTTAAGGAAGAAGACGACGTGCCTCCTCTCTCTCCCTCCCTCTCTCTCTCTCTCTCTCTCTCTCTCTCTCTTTCAATTTGGGGATTTAGGGTTTCGATTTGGGGGAAAGAAGCCAAACGACGTCGTTTTTGTGGTTTAGATGCTTGATTGTGCTCTCCGGCAAGCCACATCAGCCTAAAAAATTAATAAAAAAAGCCAGGTCAGATTTCCGGCCGATCGGATCGGCGTTGGCACCAAAGTGAGCGTTTTCAAATTTTTGGTACTTAAGTGATCCGACGGAAACTTTTGGCACCAAAGTGAGCGCCGTACACAACTTATGGCACCATTAGTGTACTTATCCCGCAACAGGGCCAGCCAAAAGGTATTGCATCTCGCGCTTGCCAAATCCGCACTTAGCAGATCTCCACGCTACGGCCCTGAGAAAGGTTAACCACAACGGAGAGAGATAAATCTCAATTGAGTCAAAATCCCTTTTTCAAATAATAAACCTTGTAACCCCTTTTTTTTTTTGTTCAAAACCTTTCAAAATAAATTCGTATGTGGTCACGTACTCAAAATCAATCCGTTAAACTTTGCACACTTCTACTATAAAACCTCATTGTTTTATTGAGCAAATAAAATTTGGCGTACAAACCCAACATCTCTCTCCCTCTTTGTTCCCCCTCCTCCCTCATACTCAACTAGCTCTTTTCTCCCCCCTGCAGATCACGATGTTGTAGAACCACCATTTCCAGCCCTTACCAAACCAACCAGCAGCCTGCAAGCCACCACTAGCCACCCGCCGGTGATTCAAGCTGCCGTGAGCCCAATCCGCTTACAAGCCAACAATCGCGTCTCCAGCTCCTTCGTGAGCCGTCCTCGAGCCCGTCGCCAACTCGCCTCTGCCACAGGCCAACTCCCCAACGCCACCTCCAGCCTTATGTCCCCATCCCAGCTCCGTCAACCACTCATCCAACTCTGCCAAGTCCTGCGACCAGCCAGCTCCAAAGCAGAACCGAAGACCAGCCGCCACCGTGAGCCTTGTGGGCTTTTTTAGCCTCGGTTTGGCCTCCTTTGGTGTCGCCGTAGACTCGAGTTGTGGTCGATGTTGCATCGCCGTCACCGTGGCCAATTTTCATGCTAGACCGGTGAGTTTACCTCATAATATCTAATTATGATGCTAATTACACTTAAGGATGTATTAGTAGGCTAATTAGTGGATTAGTTAGGCTAATTAGGATTATTGGGATTAGTTCATGTAACTAGATTGATTAGAATTATTTAGTTAGGTTAGTTGGTAGTTAGGTGGGTAGTAACTTAGATTAGTTAGCTTAGTAGGTTATGTAGCAAGCTTAGTTAGGTTGATTTAATTAGTTCAATTAGAATGGTTAGGTTAGCTTATGTTATTTTAATTAAGTGTTTTAATTTAAATATTTTGTAATTTATTTAATTATTTATTAATTAGCGGAAATTATACTAAGATAGCCGGTTGTTAGAATTTCGTGCTTGATTATTGTGGTTGCATTGGTTTGTGCAATTGAGTGCTAATTTATGCAATTAAATTCTGAGTGATGATATTTGAATTATTATTTCAAAAATATGGAATTTTGGTATTTAATTAGAAAAATACCGGGTGTTGATTTTTGACGCAAAAAATATTTTAAGTACTATATCAAATCGTGGATTTTTTAAATGAGAAAGTATCATGCCTTGTGGATCGATTTGATTATATGTCAATGCCCAACTATTTTATCGGGTGTTTTTAATATGAAGAAAATATGCCAAGTACATTATTTGAAATTGAAGCATTTGAGTGCAAAGCACGATGTCCTTGGCTGAGATTGAATGTGTGTGTGATCACTATTGGAATCCATCACGATGCGTTTACGTCGGACAATGCTCTTTTGACAACGCCCTATGTCAACGAATGCCGGTCGCAATGGAGGCTAGGCCGATGCTCCTTTGGGAATGCCGTCTAGATGTAGACGTTGTTGTGCCCGACGAAATGGGACGATGCTCGGTTATGCCGGATGACCGCCAACTGTTGAGTTGGCCGTGGCCATTTGGTCATAATTTGGTCATAATTAATTAGAACGCTTGAATGAATGAATTAGCCGCACCTAATTATGAGACAAAATTGTGTGATACGGAATGAGACGTGTCATAACGATTTAGTCTTATAATCGGGACCCTTGTGATTGATTTGTCTATGAGTTGAAGTGTTCCAATTATTGATTGCATGTATTGTATGCATATGTTATATGAGCTATACTAACGTGCGGGGTGGTGCTTTGCGGCAAGATAAGTCTTATATGACATGTGTTTAGGCTACTTCTAGGTGAATTTTCTCCTAATTGGGGTTTAGGGTGTGGACTCGCTGAGAGATTGTCTCACCCTGTCGTGGTTTAAAATTTTACAAGTCTTAGATGGAGGTGCGCCACGTACGTTTTGGGTGGCCACGAGAGGTGGAGACCGAGCGTACCATACTCCCTATCCATAGGAACCCTAACTTAACCCATGAGCTCGTCGTGACTACCATTTGGGTCGATGAGGGCCTATCTCGCCGCACCTCATCAATTCAAGGCATGGTTTCGTCACGGGCCCAATAGTATTCGAGAGGGCCTCTTGGATGGTTTTGATGGGCCTGTCGTTGACGGTGAGTATGTGGAGGAGCTTGACCCTGTCGTGGACGATGATATTATAGCTGATATCGAGGCGAACTGGTTGCTCGAGGGTGAAGGGCCCGCAGTAGAGGTAGTTGGCGCACTAGACATTGACATCCCTGACAGTGTCGTGATAGACCAGGATCCCAAGTAGATTGGGTCCGGGGTAGGGTTAGCCTAGTAGCTTCTTTTGGGCTTTAGACTTCTGTATATAAACCTAGTTTGTTTATAAAATATGTTTTGTGTAAATTTGTTGTCCTGCTTTTCTATCCATGTTGATTGTTGTTTGGAGATTCTTATTTCAATTCCGCATGTGCATAAATTGATTGGGTCGGTGACGCGTCCTGGGAATGTCACAATTTGATCGACTATCAAGGGATGTGCGCGTGCCCGAGGTTCGAGGTGTGACAGTGACTGAATGTGTGCTTAAAAAATCTCTGCCTTACTTGTAAGCCATGTCAATTTGAATCTCCACTTTAACTCAGCCGAATTTGGAGATGTTGGTGAGCAAAACATACAATAAGATCTCCATATTTCAAACTTGATCTACTTGGACATTTTTTATGTTAACAATGATAAAGAAGAACAATATTGGAACTCAAAAGGTATTAGAGTCAAACATGCCCCAAAAAGAAGTATAAAGGAGAAAGAAAGGTAAGGATACCCTTGAAATAAAAATCAATATGTGCAATTTTAGAGGAAAAGAATAGGCCCTCCTCCCTCCGAGGAAATGATTGTCTTTCCCTTGAATCAATGGATTTGCGATTCCCATTGGAATGCCCATTGAATTGAGAATATGCTCACCAAATATGGAAAAAAAGAATAGTTTCGAAATCGCAGTTCTTTTAAGGCCTCCGTTACCGAAATGACCTAAAAGTTAAATGTTATAATCGAAAGCAATTTAGAAATCGAACTCTTAACTATATTGAAAGGTTTCGCTTTTTTTTTTTCTCTCTCTGGACAAACCCACTCAACTCCCAAAAACTCTCCCTCTTTTGAAACTCTCCTGTAGGCTCTTAGCTTTAGTTTCCAAAGCTGAGAGTCTACTTAGTTTTTTATTTTCCTTTTAATTGCTTTAATTGTCTTTTATTTTCTCTCTGAATATGGTTTGGTAGTTTGTGTGTGTGAATATATTTCTGCAACTGATCTTGGGTGAACATGGAGATCAATTCGGCCATTGTCCAGTTGACAACCACCGAAGAGGATGTTCGTTATGTGGCACCACAACCTCGAAGATTAGGTCACTCTCTTCTCTTGATCTAGATTTAGGTCTAGATTTGGGAATTTTACTCTTCCAAAATAGATATAGATATAGATGTTCCTTATAGTTATTTAATATGTGTTCCTTTAAAATATCGATGTTGCAATGGTGATGAAGACGTTGAATTTAAACGTGCATTGCAAACCATTGCAGAAGGAGTGAAAGATCTCAGCATATGCTCATCACTGGATTTGATGATTGGCCATCGAACGTTTGCATCGACAGATATGTCCTTGAGGAATGAGAATGTGCTTCTAACTACATAGTATGCTTTATTATTTGCTTTATGGCATTTGTTTTGACATAAAGCCTTTTATGTATGTGTCGACTATTATTTTGAGAATTGAATGGAATCTTTCTTTTGACAAAAAAAAAAAGAAAAAAAAAAGAAGTCGAACTCTTGCTTTCCACCCAAATTTTGAGAAAAAGTTGCCATAATAAGTATCAAGGAAGCACATTCCACAATCATCTTGCAAAATCTAAGTTAGCACAGCAAATCTACAAGAAAAAGAAAAGATCAAGGGTCAAATGCATCACAACCATCAAACTGTCCAAAGGAAAACCCCACCACTCCTCTTTGTCCCAAAAATCAAAGTTGTTGTTTTGTTTAGTCCTTCAAAACTAGTGAAATGGACCAAATGATGAGCCCCCAATTTGGTATTCTCTTGTTCCAACCAACCCTCCAATCAAAATGGAACTGAATTTGTCCATAAAGCAAATTTGATTTAGTTGGCTCCTACACCGGCGGAAGCCTACCGAACGCTTATCACCAGCATATTATAATCCATGCCACTAGCATAAAATGCAGACAAAAATATTTTGGTGGAATCAATTAAACTATGATAGAGTCATCAAGGACTGGTCTGATGGTGACCTTTTGCCAGAATTTTCTAAAGAATCTATGAGTTGTTGACCGATTGTCCCGTGTGGAGCATCCGCTGGACCAACTAAAACTAAAAAGGGCAAAATCATGATAATTGCTGTTCTTACGACCAAAGATAAGAACACAGAAAGCCAACTGGATAAAAATCTATGCTCTGCAAGTTTGATGAGCCAGACAAATCCAAATCTTTAACATGTGCAGGTGATCTTGACTCAGGGTTAAGTTGGTGACCTTCAATTTCAGTGCTAAAATTTCTTTGACGTCTAATCAACCATACCAACTAGCACCCATGAGAGGTTAAGCTAGAAAATTGTAATATAAGAATCTTACAAATTTCATATGTTGCATTTGAGGTCTTCCAAGCCCTTTTATCGATTTGGTGCATTATGATCTACTTAACTTGTCATGAAGAGTTTAAGTTGCCGAGAAAACCTCATAATATATTTTAAAATTGACTGAACTATCTAGTGTTCATATTGATTTTGATGATTGTAAAAAGTGTTTACATTTCAGGTAATATTCATGTCGAAAAGGATTCTTGATGACTAAAAGACCTACATGAACAAGTCCAGGAAATGAGGAGTTGATATTGACTTGGAAACATCAAGTTTTTATGTCTACAGAATCCACATCATTATCGTTATCAAAATATCTCATTAAGAACAATTGATCATATCGACCACCGCCTGCGGTGGCCTAGCTGGATAAGAGCCCCCATGACATCTACCCAGGGATGGAGGGGTTCAAATCCCGCAGGATGCACGGGATCTTAAGCGCGACGTCGGGGTGGTGGGTCATCCGCTAGCGTCGCTCCAGGGTTTACCCGCTAGCTGCCGGCTATACGAGGTTCCCTGGGTATAAAAAAAAAAAACAATTTATCATATTGATGAAGTAAGAAGCAACGAAGTGTGTGAATATCAGCATGTCTACTGGGTGAATATCAATGAAACTATGCTAGATATAAGCAAGATTTATACTCAAATATCAACAAGGCTTCGAATATCATCAGAGTACGGCGATGGCTGAATATTAGCAAAGCACCTATTCTACCTGCGACGAAACTCTTGCTATGAACTTCAAAAGCATTATATTTTTTCTCATAGCTTTGAAACTCGTGATCTGGCATGGATTTCAAACTTTAAAAGATATTGATTAACTTTCAATCTTAAAGATTATTTTTGCGATATATTTAATCACATAAGATATCTTGATTGATTAACAATCATCCTAAGACAAGATTCTTTCGTTAGATTAAATACTCCACTTGTGGAAACCAAGATTTGTTTGTGTGGGGCGACCCAATTGAGGGAATCTATTACCGTTCAACCTCAATGGCCACCCTAATCTTCTCAACAACAGTCCAACAACTAGCTTGGAGATTGGTCCTCTTGATGATTGTTCAAATGGAAAATTATGGATGCTAAGGAGTATAAAAGAAGGCTAAGGCATCGGGGAGAGGGAGAGAGAGAGAGAGAGAGAGAGAGAGAGAGAGAGAGAGAGAGAGAGAGAGAGAGAGAGAGAGAGAGAGAGAGTTCCAAAGTCTAAGAGCATTTCACATATTCTCATTTTGTCTTTCGAAAGCATTCAATTGTAATCTTTTGAGAGGTATTGGTAGAGTGATGGTTTGTGTTTAGGTGGGAGATAGTGAGTCCTATCAGCTTGTGCTTAAGTACAAGCAACACTTGCTACTTGTAACTTCTCATTGATTGATTAGTGGAATTCAACTAGTAGGCTTTTAGTGTGGGAGATGCACATAAGCTTACACTAAGCCGAACCACTATAAAACTCTATGTGCAAAGTTTTACTACTCGATAACTTGAATAATAATAGAAACCAATCATATTCATATTCTATTTTACTCGCTCCTCATCATATTCATCTTGACACTAAATTTTCGCAATAGTTTGTTAGGATTTTTGAAATCACCTATTCACTTCTCTCAATGTCATATTATTAGCCTACCTCATGAGTAACATTGTGACAGCCCAAGGGAAGGGGAAGGGGTCCTCTCTAGTCCCACATCGCTTAGGGGGGAGTCCTGGGGCTAGTTTATAAAGGCTTGGGGTCCCTCTAATCTGTGTGATGCGTTTTAAAGCCGTGAGGACTCAGTGTCCAAAACGGATAATATTACACAGTGGGGCCCGGGTCGTTACAAACATCCACTTAATACTAATTTCACGTAGTAGTACTTTGGTGGCATATGCCAATGAGTGTCTATCATGGTCTTTTTCAAGAAGAATTGAAGGAGTAAAGTTGTAAGCCTAGACATGATAGCATCGTTGGCAACAACAGAGTTAGCATTAGAGGCGTCAACAATTTGGGCTAGTGAGCAATGTAAGGGTGAGAATGGGTCTAGGGTAGAAGCAAGAACTAGACCAGACTAGTCATAAGAACTAGTCTTATTTCAAGTTCTCGGTTCCAAAAAGAAAAGAAGGAAATGGTATTGTACGGTTCAATTCACGGGTTGCTAGGTAGGAACTAGATTAAGAATGGGGAATCTAGAAATTGGAACCAATGAACCAAACATGAGTTAACCTTGAAGTCTCTCTTTGCTCTTGCTAACAATAACAAATGCCACCTCTCTTTATAGATATGCATTATCTTTAAGAGAAGATTATCATTGGTAAATAGAGTTTTATAAGGTAAAGTAGAATTGATATATATATGGTGAGGTTTTGTCGCGCCCCAAACCTTGAGCGTGTGCACATCCCTCGGTGGTCAATAAAATGACGACATCCCAGAACATGTCGCCAACCCAATCAATTATGCACATGCGGAAGCGTATAATAATCCCCAGACAATACTCAACAGGGGATAGAAAAGTAGGACAATCAATTCACAAAAGCCACTAAAAAAACACACTAAGTTTATATACAAAGTCTAAACCAAAAAGAAGCTACCAGGCTACCTTACCCCGGACCCTATCTACTTGGGATCTAGGTCTATCATGTCACCACCAGGGGCATCGAGCTCCTCAACATACTCGCCATTGATGACAGACTCATCAAAGCCGTCCAAGGGGCCCTCCCAAACACCATTGGGCCCGTGGCAAAACCACACCTTGAATATATGAGGCACCAACTGAGGTAGACCCTCATTGACCCAAATAGTAGTAACCACGAGCTCATGGGTCCAGTCGAGATTCCCGTGGATAGGGAGTACGGTGCGCTTGGTCATGACCTCTCGTGGCCACCCAAAATGAATGGGTCACGCCTCTATCTACGGACCTGAAAAGATAAGCCCACTACGGGGTGAGACAACGTCCCAGCAAGTCTACACCTTAAACCCCGATTATGAAGGAAATATGCCGAGGGGCGGCCTAACCACACAACCGCAGAGACTCACCTTGCCTTAGTTCCTCCATGCACGTTAGTACAGTTCACATCAATTGGAACGCCTCACTCAATCTCAATCAATCATAGGGGTCTCGATTATAAGATCAAATCGTTATGACACGTCTCATTCCATGCCATATAATTTTGTCCCATAATCAAGCGTGTATAACTCAATCATTCACGTGTTCCAATTTTAATTATGGCCTACTCGATGTTTGGTGGTCTTCTGGCGTAATCAGGCATCGTCTCACCCCATTGAGCACAGCAACGTCTACCTTAAAAAGGCAATCCTGAAGGAGCATCGGTCCAGGCTCTACTACGACCAACATCCGTTATCCAAGGCATCCCATATAGGAGTAATGTCCACCCGACGCACATCGGGGACGAGTTCTCATAACCATTATACGATCATTCAATTCCGGCTAAGGACACTGTGCATTGCACTCAAATGTTTCAATTAAAATAATGCGCTTGGCCTATTTTCCTCATATTAAAAGCATCCGATGAAAATAATCATGTGTGGGTACACGGTCAGATCGAACCTTAAAAAAAATGATATCCTTCCTTTTAAAATCTTACTACTTGATATAGTATTGCAAAACAATTTTTGTGTCAAAACCAAACACCCGGTATTTTCTAATTAAATACCGAAATTTCATAATTTTGAAATAATTAATCAAAAATCACAGTTACCACTCAATTGCACAAATTAGCACTCAATTGCATAAACTAATCACACCACAACAATCAACGCGAAATTCCGGCTATGAGCTATCCTGGTATAATTTTCGAAAAATATTGAATAATTAAATAAATTGCAAAATTAATTAAATCAATTCAAATTAAATCAATAAATACACACTTAGGCCTAAAAACACTAATTTAACCACCTAAACGGGCCTAAAAAATAATGCACCTATCTACACAAATAGTACAATCTATTTAGCCCTTAACTAATCTAATCTAACCATCTAACAATCCTAATTAACCAACCAAATCACTAATTAAATTAAACTAACCACCTAAACCATACTTAAGCTAGTCTAATTAAACTTTAAACATCATTAACCTCATAAGCAAGGTTTAGTGAGTAACTCATCGGATTAGCGGGCCGATGAGTTCATGGTGATGACGATGCAAAGGTGAGCGAAACACAAGCCTGTGGCAACACCAATGGAGGTCTGAACGGGGCCTAAAACGAGCCACGGAGTTTCAACCCTTCTTTGGAACTTCTACTTTTGTCCAAGGCTGAACCGAAGAAGACCGAGGGGGGAATAGCGGCCGGTCGAGGTAGGCGGGAGGTGGGTGGCAACAGTAGACCAGGCGGATGTGATGGTGGCTTGGACGGGTGACCAAGTGAGCTCGGGGACTTGCGGCGGCAACTGGGGTGAACAGAGGGCCAGCAAGCAGACGCGAGACGGCGGGGACACGCGGCTCGAGCTCACAGGCGATAGCAACTGGCGACAGCTCAACAGGCGTGCATGGGCTGCTAGAGGTGGTCAACGGTGGCTGGTTGGTCTCCTCTGGTTTTATGTTGGTCTTTTCTGCTCTTGAACAACAACAATGGAGAGAAAAGCTAAGGAAGAGGAAGAAGATGGCTACTGTAGTTGGAAAGGAGGGGGGACGAGCCTTCAATGCACACCAAAATATCAAGAATACTCAAGTGGCTGCCCCACCACCTTCAGCCATATCCACAACAACTATTTCCCTCCCAAATCTTCCTCAACAAGCCATAGAAGCAACTGAAATGTTGCACCCCACATGGACCTACGAATTTTGAACATTTCTCTTCAATTTCAATCCAATTTCACCTCAAATTAATCCAATCGGTGCCCAAAAATTTCAGCCAATGTGTCCACATCAAATACATGATTTTCCTCACCAATGAATGCAACTTGACAACCAAAAGTGTGCTAAAAAACAGTCATCTTAATTTCACAGTCCAATTTCGCCAAACTTTGAATTTTCACCAAAAAATCGGGTTTGCAAAAAAATCTTCGGAGGATGAGTTGACATTCCTAAAATAAATCGTAACATAATAAAATTTTCAATTTCTGAAATCGGATTCAACTTCGCGGTTAATTTTAACCGAACGTGATTTTAGTGAGACCTAATCTACCGGGTAACTTTTATGAATTTTTAGCACATTTGTCCTGTGGTTGATTATTTTCAAGCCACATCGTGCATCTTCGACTCATAGGTGACTCTTAGTTGTCGTGAAAATCTCGAGGTTTCAAATACGGGCATAAGGTACAGAAATGATAGAAAAATCGGTGCAGTGCCGTTCGACGAGAGTTTTATAATTAGGTGAAATCACCCACACTTTAATCACATGTCTCAGTCGAGCCGACCTATTTGCGATCTCTCGGTCAATGTTGACAGTGCCATATTGAATCTTGCAGATTAGCACGGTCAAACAATCGGTTTCTGATCGAATTCTCAAGTTTATTGCATTTAGATTCCTTAACGGCTTCACATGATAGATTAGTTATCTCGTGAGTGATCGGCTCAGAGAAAAAGACCATAGGCACATCGATGAAAAGCTCAACTCATTCAATTGGAAAACAGAATTAGAAAACCAGGATGCCACAGGTTTCCTAATAATTGTTATAGTCTAATTAATAGCAATTTTACTTTAAAACTATTGTTAAGTAATTCACTATGTTTATTGTTTCTTTTAATTTCCAATGATTAGAATTTAGAGCAATTTTTCTTGGATAATTGAGGACTTAAGTTCTATAATTTAGGTCTTATGTTATGTATCTTGAAATTTTTATTATTTATATTATTGTATGCGTTCATCTTTTATGGATTGTTGTGATTAACAAATGAGGATTTTTGTTGTTGCGTTCATTTTCACTTTACTTAACTAAAAATGAAAGAAAAAAGAAAGAAAAAAAATGAAACAACACAAACAATAGTCAGTTCCCAATTAGACCCTAAAATGGATTGACAGGGTAGGTTATAGATTCTAAAAACTTGGGAACTGGTTCTGACAAGGTACATTGTAGGTTATAGATATAACTTGGACCGACCCCGAAACTGTGCACCCCTAGAGCAGTGTAAATCAGCACCGACATATCGAAGCCAAAATGTGAAGATTGCGTGAAGCAGGAGCAGTTATTGTTTAATGAAATTTCAATTATGACTCTAACTGCAATTTACGTTTTCTTTTACTGCATCCTTGTTTGATTTAATTCAATTAGTTTAGTTTTCACAAATTCTCAAAATCAGCTTCATGAATCCAGAATTGAGCGGTGATTCCTTTCTTGACTGTCAATCGTCTTTTTACTATGATTGTGATTTTCTGCTTTCTAAGTTTTGTGGAACTTTTAGAGCAATCAAATCGGAAGAATTGAACCTGTCAATTATCTCTGAAGGGCTATAGTTGCTTTTCAGTTATTTTCTTTTTCCTCTAGTTTGAAATTAATCAAGAGTTCCATCGTCTGAAGGGATAGATATTAGGTATAGTTGTCTATTTTATCCCCCAATTTATGGAGTAAATTGCTGAAATGCATTGCAAATTCAAACGGAGATCATGGTGGTAAAAGAAAAATAAACCGTGAAGCCGTGGTTAACTTCTCAATGTTCTTTTGGCAGAAAACATAACAAAATGGTCTGATTAAAAGCATAATCATGTTGGGGCACTTCATCAAACGAAAAAAATCGCAGTCTCAGTATGTAAAGCAATCGAAAAGAATGTGGCTGTTTTTTGATGGAAAATTGCAAAGAAGAATTATGGACTTTAACATTGGAGATAATGGGAAGTTCTAGAATTTAGGAAGGATTTGGAGTGGACTTCGCTTTAGGGACCTAATTGCATTCAATAAGGGCATACTAGGTAAACAAGCGTGGAGAATAACGTAATGTTGTGTGGATCTTTATGTAGCCAGCTTTTGAAAGAATATACTTTTCCTAACTACAATTTCTTGCAGGCAAGGGAAAGGATCTTGATCCTTTCGGAGATGTGAATGTCTTCTTATGGGAAGAGATTAAATATCCCCAGATGTAATGTGGTCAGTTGGGAATGGTTAAAGAATCAACATCAGAGAAGATAAATGGCTTAGAAGTGGAACAATTGGGGGGCCTGCTATGAGAGGGGAACCACGGGAGGTGGCCAAGTTGATTATCCGAGAGTAGTCGAACTGGAATGAACGGATTGTGCAGAATATGTTTGATGAGCAGGCTGTAAAAGATATACTCAGTCACACTAGTATCACAACTGACAAATGATAAAATGGTGTGGGTGAATACCAAGTCTGGCAATTACTCAGAAACGGCTACTACAACATCAGAAAGGAAAATGTAAATCGATTCTCGACTTAGAATCAACATCCTATCAGCCTAATAAAACAAAATTCAGCGCGCAAGTACTACTCAAAGATTCGGTTCTTCCTATGGACTGCATGCCAGAAGACTATGCCACCGAAGCCAACCTGTGCTTTGTATTGAAACCGAAAACTATTAAGCATATGCTTCTTTTATGTCCATGCACAAAAGCTGTTTGATCAAATCTTTCTTTGCATTTCAATAACAAGCCAAAGAACTCACCTTTGTTCGAACTTGTTGGGGTTCTATGGCTCATATCAAAAACTCGAAACTACTTTGTCTTAAAGAAAACAGAACCCAGATCCAAACCACCTTGTGGAGGTAGCAATTGCAATGAATAAATTGATTGGGGAAAGTGAAAAAGAATAAACGCCATAAAAGAGACTTACCCCAACGGTGGAAACCCCCAGCACCACGTACTTTCAAAATCAACATCGACAGATCTTTTGTTGAGGAATCATCGAAAAGAGTAAACACCTGTGTCTATAGAGACTACACAGGCGGCCTAGTGTGGTCAAGAAGGTTATGTTCAAGAATCTTTGTGAAGTAGGTGCAGAAGGAGTTGGTGTTTTGATGAGACCCCGGTTATAGGGAAGTCCAGCTTGGCTTGGGCTTGAACTTGAAAGTTTTCTCTCGTGGTTGATCCCATGCGAGGCTGTGGGAAGAGTTGCTGCAAAGTTCAAATTCCAGCAAAACAATTGTGACTTGACTCAAAGATCAAGCCAATATGGAGACGTTGAAAATATTTCCCGAAATTGAACCCGTAAAGGTAACCCCATCCAAGTAGGCTTCCTTACTTGAGTAGGTTTCCTATCTTGGATCCAAATATTTTCATTGTAAGAGGTGGATTTTCTTTGTGAAGAGTATCCAAGAGACGACTTCTTTGTGAATTAAACTCTAAAGCAACCCAAGCGCTTTGAATATTCAAGTCAAGCATATTAAATCTTGTAAGTATGATTTGTGAATTCTTTTGTGAGATTGAAAGATTGTTTCTTGACGACCTAAGTACTTAATAATGTGTGAATGCAATTGGAGCTGAGAAATACTGAGAGTGTTTGAATACCTTGATTGTCGTTGTAATTTCTATTTTATCACTTAATTTATAGTAAAATCATCTGCTGCTTTCCTCATTGTGAAATAGGTCCTATCCATCGAACCACATAAATTCGGTTTTTAAAAATAATTTTCTTACTCTGGTGTTGCTCATTTTTGCAACAATGATGAATGAGTAATCGGCTAACTATACATGCAATAAGATGCACAATTAAGTTAAGTGTCCATAGTCCAAGCTTTCTGAAATCAAGTTAACAGGCAATTATTGAGTGAACAAAAGCGTGCTTAACCGACGAGAGGGTGGTGGCTTGAGTGAAAGAGATTATCATAGAAAATATGAAATTTGGATAAGAACACTTTCTACCATAACCCATATAGGCTTTTTATGTAATTTATTGGTCTAATTTGAGGTTAAGACTATCTTTTGGGTTTGCTTTACTATGTAAACAAATTACACTTGATGGTCAAAGCATCGCGCACAAGTTCAAATAATGCACTTCCTCTTTTTCCTTTAATTATTTCGCTGTTATTACTATTCTGTTTGTTTTCCTGTCTATTATCACCAATCTGATATGGATACATTCATGTTCTATCTTCATTTGCAGGGCACCAGTTATATGCAAAGAGAACTTTGAGAGGATAAGTCATGTGGATTATGTAGGCCGGTTTCAATATTTAAGTTCTTTACAGAAACATAAAAATTGGTGCATTATACCTTGTTCAACTTCCAAGTCAAAGGTAATCATGTCGTTCTGTGTACGAGATTTAGCAATTTTTCTGTTAAATCTCTGCCCATCATTCATGTGTTTATTTCCCTCTTAAAATCTGAACATAACACAAAAACTTCTTCTTAATACTTTGCCTGGCCACAACATAACATCGGGGAAGATTGAGAAGAAAATAGTACAGCCGAAAACAGGATCATCATACAACATGCAACGCATATGATATAACAGTTAATTTCTAAAGAAACCTTGTTATTTTTCATTAAATAACTACATAGTTCAATACCGAATTGACATATAATTTCATAAACACCAAGCAGAACCATGTCCGGAGGAACTGACGAATAACATTTTGGGACATGAGACCTAACTGAACCAGAATTGACACCAGAATTGACAGGACTTACACAACATAGCTTCGACTTTCTATTTTGAAGTTTTTACGCTTTTGGTTCATCATTCTGAAAATCATGGCCGACACCAGGGCTGTGACCTGGTCTAGTGCCTTCGAAATTGTCTAGTGTCCCCAAAATGGTTAGCCTTTCCTCATTGCCGCTCGGAGCTTTTGGTGGAACAAGTTCCTTCTTTAAGCCAACGAAAGAATGGCCCACTCTGGGGCTGCTCCCAGGGGTCGTGGGGCGGAAATCATCCCTGTCCACTGCCTCTGACTCGCCCAAATCGACCGCCTGATCATGTGCTGTAGGCGAAGGAATCGTCTCCTTCCCCACACCAGAATGATCATCGTACGTAGGAGACTGACTCGGATTGAGAAATTGCGATCCTTGTTCGTGCATTTGGTCGTTATTCATTGCACGGAGTTCATTGTCCCATGCTGATTTTATGGTTCTTCCCTCGGAAGTTAGGATAGCACCGAATGCCATGAAGGTGAAAATGATCACGAATTTCGACATGACTTGGAGATCAGCCATAGCCAGAGAAATCGTGGAAAAGGAAGTTTTATCTTCTACTTTGAAGTGAGCAATGAGAAGAAATAGGTAAGACGGAATATAGTCAACTGAATGAGAAGCCCTTGAACTCTGCATGGCTATTTATAGGCTTGAGAGAGTGACATTTTGAGAATCTTAACCACTGACCAATTTCATATTAAACTATGTATGCAGGCATTATTGCGGTTCTTCTTCGTGGATGGTAATTATTGCATTAAGATCGCTTAACGTGCATCCCTCGTATTTATTAAGTCCCTGTTATTATTTCATCTAGTTTAGTAGATCTCTCTCTCTCTCTCTCTCTCTCTCTCTCTATGCACTGTGTGCGTGCTTATGTTAATGAAGACCCGAACGAAAAGGACCTTGCAACGACTTTGATCATTTTAATATACCATGGTGAAATTTCCATTCCGCTCAACAAGAAGGGTGGGATTGGAAAGTCAGCACCCAACCCGAACGGTGCGTGTCGCCTCTGTGGGAAAAGACATGGATCGGTTCCATGTTATACCAAGACAGGAGCTTGTTTTAGATGTGGCCAGTTCGACCATCACTTAAGAAGCTGTCTGCACTAGTTGATGGGACCTCAACTGCTGTTACCGCCGCCACCGATGGGACAAAATAGAGGAAGTGCACTGCAGAACGCACTGTAGGGTATGATGAACAGGCCTCCAAAGATAGGGAAGGATGTATGCTGTCACCCGAAGAGAGGCGGAGGACTCACCAGACGTGGTCATAGATACGGTCTTGTTGAATGACCATACTGCTTATGCTTTATTTGACCCTAGAGCAACGCATTCATTTATTGTTGAGCAGTACGTTAAGTTGGTAGGGTTGAGTCCAGAACCATTGGGGTCAGTCATTAGTATATCTACACCATTAAATGATAAGGTGTTGTCTATAGTAGGTTGTCTTAGTTGCAAGTTGGTTATTGGTGAGCGAGAGGAAATTATAGATTTGATTGTGCTGGCCATGTATGATTTTTTAATGTAATAATTGACATGAATTGGCTCACCAAGTAATGAGCTACGTAAACTATTATCGTAAATCGATTCAATTTAACCCGTTAGCGGGTGAAAGTTTTGAGTTTATTGAAAGTCGAGGAGGACCCTTGATTATCTTAATCTCGTCACTTGAGGCAACCCGTTTGTTAGATAGGGGTTGCCAAGGTTACCTGGCAATTGTTGTTGATATGACAATTGAGGAGTCGAAGATGAAAGACATCGCTGTGGTACGAGAGTTTCCTGACGTGTTTCCTGAAGAATTGCCTAGTTTGGCCCCAAAAAGGGAGATGGAGTTCGTGAGTGAGTTGGCCCCCGGGACGGAGCCAATCTCTAAGGCTCCTTATCATATGGCATTGTTAGAGTTAAAAGAATTGAAGGTGCAGATACAGGAGTTGTTAGACAAAGGATCTATACACCCTAGTGCATCGCCTTGGGGAGCATCGCTATGTTCGTAAATAAGAAAGATGGTTCGTTATGTCTTTGCATCGACCATCGGCAACTCAACTAGGCGACGATCAAGAATAAGTACCCGTTGCCAATGATTGATGACATGTTTGACTAGTTGCAAGGAGTGTTGATATTTTCCAAGATCGACCTTAGAACAGGATATCATCAGTTGAGGATCAAGAAGGAAGACATACCAAAGATAGCTTTTCGTACGCGTTATGGCCATTATGAGTTCACCGTAATGCCATTTCGTTTAACCAACGCCCCAGCTACATTCATGGATCTGATGAACCGAGTATACAAGGAGTATTTGGATCAGTTCGTGATAGTGTTTATCGATGACATCCTGGTGTACTTGAGAAGTCTAGAGGAGCACAAAAGGCATCTAAGGATGGCACCTCAGACTCTGTGAGAACATGAATTGTATGCTAAGTTCAGTAAGTGTGAATTTTGGCTAACTCATGTGGCTTTCCTAGGTCACGTGATTTTTGGTCAAGAGATTTCGTGGACCCAACTAAGATCGAAGCAGTTAGCAATTGGCCAAGACCGGTGAAAGGTGACGAGAGGTCAAAAGTTTTTTGGGATTAGCAGGTTATTACAGATGATTCGTTGAAATATTTTCTACAATAGCCATGCCTCTGACTCAATTGTTGAAGAAGGAAAAGAAATTTGAATGGACGGATAAGTGTAAATGTAGTTTTCAAGAGCTTAAGCAGAAGTGACTACCGCACCCGTGCTGACGATTTCGTTTGGACTTGGAGAATATGAGATCTATAGTGATGCGTCATTCAAAGGACTAGGTTGTGTTTTAATGAAACACGAAAGAGTTGTTGCATATGTGTCCCATTAGTTGAGGCCTCATGAGTTGAATTACCTGACGCGTGGCTTAGAACTCACAACGATCATCTTCGCTCTGAAGATTTGGAGACATTACTTGTGTGGAGAAAAGTTCCAGATCTTTATCGACCACTAGAGTTTAAAGTATTTATTTTCTCAGAAGAAGTTGAACATGAGACAGTGTCGTTGGATGGAATTTCTCAAGGACTATGATTGCGACATCCTGTATCATCTCAGGAAAGCTAATAAAGTTGCAAATGCATTGAGTCGAAAGTCTTCAATTGTGCAGATGGTGATCCAAGAATGGATCCTACTCGAAGGAGCTCAAGATTCGACTTTCAAATTTGAGATATGCCACCTTTCAAGTCTTATGACCACCCTTAGAATTGAACCGGAAGTGCATATAAGGATCAAGACATTGCAGTTGACAGATCCTGAGATCCAGAAAATTCTACAAGAGGATGCAAAAAAGAGAAAGGCTAACTTTCAAATTTCTAAAGACGGAACACTAAAGTTTCATGGGCATTTGTGTGTACCTGACGATGCAAAGCTTAAAGAGGAGATTTTGTCAAAAGCTCATCGTAGCAGTTACAATATTTATCCAGGCAGTACAAAGATATATCAGAATCTGTGTCAACACTATTGGTGGACCGATATGAAGGCAAATATTGCCGGACATGTCGCCAAGTGTCGATGTGCCAATAAGTGAAAGCACAGGCATTGCAAGCCCGGAGTACTCTTGCAACCTCTTGAGATTCCTGAGTGGAAGTGGGAACATATCACAATGGATTTTGTGATGGGATTACCGAGGAGTTAGCGAGGTAATGATTCCATGTGGGCTGTAGTTGATAGATTGATGAAGACTGCTTACTTCATCGTCGTACGAACGGATTTTGCATTGGATAGGTATGCAGAGTTGTACGTGCGACAGATAGTACGTTTGCACAGAGTACCAGTGACAATTACGTCAAATCGAGACCCGAAGTTCACGGCAACTTTCTAGAAGAGTTCACATACTGCCTTGGGAACGAAACTGCAGTTCAATACGGCCTATCATCCGTAGATAGATGGACAATCTAAGAGGACAATTCAAACCCTCAAGGACATCTTTGCGAGCTTGTGTGTTAGACTTCGAGAGGAAGTTTGGGAGGAATAGCTTCATCTAGTCGAGTTCGCCTACAACAACGGTTATCGGCGAGCATCCGAGATGGCACCATTTGAAGCATTGTATGGCGGAATGTGCGAAACTCCCGCATGTTGGGATGAAGTTGGGGAACGGAAGATTACGGCCCTAAGTTGGTTCAACGGTCGGTGGACACTATTAAAGTCATTCGAGAAAGACTTAAGACCGCTTAGAGTCACCGAAAGAGTTATGCAAATAAGCGGTGAAGATCATTGAGATTCTAAGTTGGTGAACACGTCTTTCTTAAAGTGTCACCGATGAGGGGTACTTCGCGTTTCGGCAAGAAACGGAAGTTAAGTCCAAGGTACGTCGGTCCCTTTGAGATTCTAGAACGAATAGAGACTTTGGCGTATTGTCTTGCGTTCTTTGTGACATCCCGAATTTCAACCCCGTCTCGAACATATGAAATGTGCATATCGTCGGCGTGCCTATGGTCCTTTTTCTCGAGCGATCACTCACGAGTTAACTAACTTATTGGGTGAAGCCGCTAAGGGATATATCCGCCGCTGTAAAATCCCTAAAAGCTACCTAATTTGTTGGATTGGACTAAAATCACGTTCGGTCGATTTTAATCATGAAATTTAATTCGGTTTTGGGAATCGAATATCCGAGCGTGTCACAATTCATTTTTAGGACCGTCTCATCGTCTATCAATTTATGGCCGAGTCCGAAATTTCAAGAAAGAAATTATCGGAGGAAAAATTGAAGACCAAATTAAAATAGAAAGAGAAAAGGAAAATTTGCATAATGGAAGTATGCATTTTGTTTTTCTTTTTCTCTCTCTCCCCCTTTTCTTTTTCTCTCTCTTTCCTCTCTCTCCCTCTCTCTTCTTTTCTTTCCTTTTTCTTTCTTTTCTCTTTTTCTTTCTCTCTCCTCTCTCCCTTTTTCCCTCCCCCTCCGTGCGATTTGCCCCCACCGCCCACTTTCTCTTTTTTCCTTGACTAGTCAACCCTTATCCTCCCCTCTCTCTTCTTCTCTTTCCTCCTCCCCCACGTGACCGTATTCCCCTTCTTCTTCCTTCCTCCGCACGATCGAGCAAGCGGAACCGAGAGACGGAGGGAGGACGGCGGCTTCGCCGTGACCGCCGCCCGCTCGCCGCTCGTCCCGCCGAACCGCCGCCCGCACCGCGCCGCGCCCGCGCTCGCCGCTCGCCGTTGTCCCGCCCGTCCCGCCGTCCGGCCGCGCAAATCAGCCGCTGTTCACCCCCATTCCAGCCCGTCCGGCCATCCCGGCCACCTCCGGCCACCGCTTAGCTCCGCTGGACCTTCCCCCCGTCCCCCTCGCCCTCCGCCGGCCTTCCCCTCGCTGTTTTAGCCGCCGGAGCAGCCCCGTTCGGCTCCGTCCAGCCAACCCACGGAGTGGGTTTCAGCCTCTTCGGACCCGCTTTTGGGCCGTTTCCGGCCCCGAACCCGAGCCGTGCTTTGGGAACAATTGTTCCTCGCGTCACCGCCGTCGGATTGATCCGATTTGCGCGCAATTTGGTAAGTAATCTCACTAATCCAGGATTAGTGGCTAATTTATGCTTAAGGTTGGTTTAGATTTAATTAATCATGTTTAGGTTGTTAAATTAGATTAAATTAGCATTTATTAGTCAATTGTGATGTGATTTAGATAAATTGATTGCGCAATTAGCAAGTAGACGTGGTCTACTAATTATTGGAAGTGCCTCGGGATTTTTCCCGACCCTTCGTGGGCTTTAATTTGGTGATTCGGGCCTAAGTGGGATTTTTGCCATTTAAATATTAATTTTCGGAATTAAATTAAATAATTATTTATTTTCCGAAAATTCGAGGGAGATGGTCCTGAACCGGAAAATTATGCTGATGACCGTGGTGAAGTCCGTTTATTTAATCGGGCTTTAATTTGAGCTAAATTGAATTTTAATGTTAATTGTTTAATTTTCGAGATTTATTATTTAATTATTTAATTATTTATTTTTCGAAAATTCAAGGGAGATGGTCCTGAACCGGAATATTATGCTGATAATCATGGTGTAGCCCGTTTATTTAAATTAGCTTTATTTTGAGCTAAATGGAATTTTTAATAATTATTAATTAATTTTCGAAATTAATTAATTAATTATTTATTTATTTTTCGGAAGTTAAGAATTTGATGGCCGACGACCGAAATTTCGTGCTGATCATCGTGGCGCAGTTCATTTATTTAATTGAGCTTTATTTTGTGCTGAAGTGAATTAATTGTGATTACAATATTATTTTCCTGGGTTAATTAATTTGGAAAATTAATTGGAAAATAACCGGGTGTCGGTTGACAGCACCAAAAGTGTTTTGGTGAACGCTAATAATGGTGGGAATTGTGGAATCGAAATCATCATATTTTGGCTAGGGCCAATCGTGTACTAATGCACGATATGTTATTAATGATGATAAAAGATGAAAAGAAATGCCGTGTGATGTGGCTCGGCGATTATTACATCGCTTTGGCATGTAGGATGCCTTAGAGAATGCCCATAAATTGTTGAACAGTGATCATGCCTGTGTGGCGATAGTTGATCATGCCTGTGTGGCGATAATTGATAATGTTTGTGTGGTGTAGATCGTGCCCGCGTGGCCGTATTTCTGTGTGCCGAGTATCGTGCCCATGTGGCTGAAGGAAAGTGGAATGCCTACGAGTATGCACATAAAGTGCTTATTATACATCACATTGGCGAATAGACGCCCGAGAGCATTACGTAGCTCGTGGCGAGTGTACTATTGGGGATTAAATGGTGTGGAGTGAGATGACCTAGAAATGGTCCAATTGACATGTAATCGACGATGTCGATTGATCATTGTTTTGATTTGATGTTGTGAATTGATTGACTGAGTGGAAATGACCGTGAGTGGTCTTGTTGGCTTATGTCGACTAGGTCGATTTGATCGATGCTTCGATCGGTGATATGATTGCTTAAGTGCCTATTGTAAATTGTACGACTTGCGGGTGGGATCGATGCTAAGGTACGTCTTCGACCTATGCGTGTTTAGGCAGCCTTTAGTATAATAGTTTACTAATCGGGCTTAGTGGGGTAGAACTCGCCGAGACGTAGTCTCATCCCGGTTGGGGAAAACATTTCGGGATCCCGACGAGGAGCCGAGGAGGAGGAATTTGTGAATGAGAACTTGCGGGTGAAATTGAGGAAAGGAATGATCGAGTGAAGAGGAATCGAGAGGAGGACCGGGATGATCTCGAGTATGACTTAGACGAGGATTGAAATCCCATCTCTTTGTGAACCCTTTTGTATATGTGTAAATAGAGTGAGACTCGAAGTTGGGAATAGTTTGTGAAGTGCTCTGTCTAATGCCATGTATAAAGGTTTGGTTGTAAATTTCAATATGAAAGATATAGCCTGCTTTTCTATCCCATTGTTTTATTGTGCAGGGATTATAATTGCTTCCGCATGTGCAAAAGAAATGAAAGGGTCGGCGATACATTGTCCTGGATATCGCATTATAAAATCGACCAAGTGAGACGGATGTGTGCGTGCACGAGGATCGGGCGTGACAGTTGCCACCAAGACTAACTCAAGTGCATGATGTGTTCCACGTGTCAATGTTGAGGAAGTATGAGCCTAACTCGACCCACGTGCTGAATTTTGAAGAATTAGACGTGGACAAGAGAGTGTTTTATATGGAAAGACCGGTTAAGATCGTGGATCGAAAAAAAAGCAAGTGCTGCATACCAAGACGATCTCTTTGGTCAAAGTGGTGCAGCAACACCACGGAACAAAAGGAAGCGAAGAATCGATGAGACAACAATACCCCCACATTTTTTAAGAAGAATTGTATTGGTTTAATTTCTAGGATGTAACTTTTATAAAAGAGGAAGAGTTATGACATCTTGAATTTTCAACCTCATCTCGATAAAATGAAATTGGCTTTTCATCAACGCACCTATGGTCTTTTTTCTCTGAGCTGATCACTCACAAGTTAACTAATCTATTATGCGAAACCGTTAAGGGATATAATCACAATAAAATCCATAAAGCTACTTGATAGGTTGGATTGTACTAAAATCGCGTTCGATTGATTTTAACCATGAAATTGCATTCGGTTTTGAGAATCGAATGTTCGAGCATGTCACGATTTATTTTAGGACCTCGTCTCATCTTTTGGGGAATTTCCGTCGAGCCTGGAAAATTGAAGAAAAATCAAAATCCGCAAAAAGAAATTGTGGAAATTCGGATGGGCAGAATTAAGGGATTTTTGAGCTACCAAATTGGGTTAAATTGTGGAGAATTAAAGGAAAATTCGTATGGCAGCTTCAAGGGGGATAATTTGACCACCAAAATGACTTGATTTGGTGTGGAATTGAAAATATATATATATGGAAATTCATATGGCTGCTAAAGAGGCATTTTTGGTCACCAAAAGGAAATTGTTTGTGGAGATTTAAGGGAAAAATGCCCATTGGTTGCTGCCAAGACTTTGTAGCAACCAAGACTTTGTAGGGCTAAAGACTTTGTGGTCATTTCACTTGAGTGCATAGGATATTTGTGCATGGATCCCATTAGCCACGGGTTGGACTTTCAAGGCCTCTTGTCCCCCCTCCTCCTTCTTCAAGCTATGACCAGCCCCCCGTAGAAGAACTTCGCCATTTCTTCCTCTACATTCTTTCCTTCAGTGCTACAAACTCCATTGCACCATCTCCATCCCACCGCAAATCCACTTGCCTACCATCAACGCCGAGACACAACCAGCAGTCCATTTGGTTACCTTCATCCAAGCCGCACCGTCCGTCTTCATGTCGTCTAGCCCAACAACCGCCTACAACCCTCTCAACCACTAGCCCGTCAAACTATGACTCGTCATTGCCAACCCAACCTCCCCACAGGCGACCGTCCGTGCCTCACCGCCCGTCCTCTGCGTCCGCCGGCCCGTTCTAGCCGTCTAACCAGCCACCAAACTCCCTCGATCCAGCCCTTCCAAAACCGAGTCTAGCAGCTCAAGCTGTGAGGTTTTCAAGGCTTTTTCAGCCCTTTCTAGCCCTCCGTTGGAATCGTCATAAGCACGGGATCTCATCGCCATCACACCGCCATCACTGTGAACCCGTTTTCTCACTAATCCGGTGAGTTAACGCCTTAATATTATATTAGAAAGTTAATTGCACTTAAGAGTTTAGTTTAGGCTTAATTAGGATTAGTGTTAATTAGTAGTTAGATGAACTAGCCTAGTTAGCTTAGTTTGGTTAGTGTAATTAGTTAGTTAGGTGGTTAGTTAGGTTATTTAGTTAGCCTAATTAGATTAATTAGTTAGCCTAGTTAGATTAGTTAGTTAGTTCAATTAGATTAGTCCGGTTATTTTATTTAAATTAATTAAGTGATTTAGTTTAAATAATATGCAATTTATTTAATTAATTATAATTAGCATAAATTATGCCGGGATAACTAGGTTATCGAAATTTTACGGTGTCGTGGATGCATTGATTTGTGAAATTGGTTGCTAAATTATGCAATTGAGTGCTTGGTAATGATTTTTTTATTATTATTGCAAGAAATGATTTTATGGTATTTAATTAGAAAAATATCGGGGGTCGATATTTGACACCAAAAATATTTTAGGTACTATATAAAATCGTGGAATTTTGAAATGTGAGTATCATGTTTTATGGTTCGATTTGACTGTGTGACCACACACAATTATTTTACTGAATATTTTTAATACGAAGAAAATTGGCAAAGTCCATTATTTGAAATGGAAATATTTAAGTGCAAAGCACAATGTTCTTGACCAAATATGTGCTAGTGTGTGATCACCTATTACTCTGATGTGTTTACGTGGGGTATTGAACCCATCTTGATGCATTTACGTGGGATGATACCGATTAAATTCAGATGCCCTTGACAATAGATGCCAAATCGTAGTAAAAGCTAGACCGATGCTCCTTATAGAATGCCGTCCTAATGCATTTACGTGAGACGATGCCGTGCTTGATGGGGCGAGATGACGCCCGGTTATGCCGAATGACCGCCCACTAATGAGTTGGTCGTGGCCATTGAGTCATAAATAACTAGGACATGTGTGAATGTTTGAGATAGACGCGCTTGATTATGGGACGAAATTATGTGGCATGGAATGGGACGTGTCATAACAATTTGACCTTATAATTGTGACCCCGTGATTGTTTGAGAAACAAATTGAGGTGTTCCGCTTATTGAATACATTTCTTGTATGCACATATTATATGAGATGTACTAATGTGCAGAAAGGTGTTGAGGCGAGATAAGTCATATATGGTGCATGTTTAGGCAGCCACTAGGTGAATTCTCGTCCTAATCGGGGTTTAGGGTGTAGATTCGCTGAAATTTATCTTACCCCATCATGGTTACCCCTTTTCGGATGCTTAAATGGAGAACCCGAAGCCGGAGTCGAGGGGATCTGGGGTATAGGTCAATTAGAACTTCTTTTGGGAGACAGGACAAACCTATAGGTTTAACTCGGTTTGTTATAAAGTGTGGTTTGTGAAAATGGCTGTCATACTTCTACTATCCCATGTGTTTGTATGTTGGTTGGGTAATTATTAGTTTGCTTCCGCATGTGCATAAAACGAATGGGTCGTGACGCGTCCCGTGAATATCGCAATTTAATCGATCGCCGAGGGATGTGCGCATGCCCGGGATTTGAGGCATGACACATTAGGAGTAGTATGAATTGGAGTTAGCGATGTCTCCTCAAATTGCGACTTGTAATAAACTCAATTATATCGAACTCATGGTACTATTCCCATGATATATATGATGAACTCATACATTTAGAGTGGTGTAACCTAATTTGGAGCAACAACATTAACAAATGCAATTTTATTGTCTGGCTATTTTGCATAGATGGACTACTAACAACAAAAATCATAGCACAATGGATGACCTTGGTTAATATCCAATATAACTTCTATAGGGCTAGTATAGAAGACAGAGCATATCTATTCTTCCAATGTGAATGGACAAGCAGCATTTAGCACAATATCCTTGCGCAACATAGGATTATGCACTCTTTAGGATGATGGAATGAGAAACTTCAATCGATGATTAGGGCAACAAAAGGCAAATATTTGGCAACGCAGTCCTCAATATATTTTTCCTAGAAACCATCTATTACATTTGGATGGAGCGCAACTATAGACAATTTCAAAACAGGTCAACTAACATCCATATTATTTTGGCCAATGTGCATAAAGATATAAGAAGTAGAGCTTTACTCCATAAAAAAAAAAAAAAAACTTTCCCAAACCAATGTCGTATTGGCTACTATGTGGAGACTTCCTACCTCTTGAATTATTAGCTCTATTTGTAATGTTGGGCAATACCCGAGTTGTTGTAATTCATTTGCTTTATAACATTTACATTTTCAACCAAAAAAACAAATTATGGATAAATTGTTGGTTTTTCTCTTAGAGAGATGGTGGCAATCTTAAGACGATCCTAGGATTAGCTACTTGTCTTTTCACAGGGATAAGTACACTAATGGTGCCATAAGTTGTGTACGGCGCTTACTTTGGTGCCAAAAGTTTCCGCCGGATCACTTAAGTGCCAAATCGGAGAAAAATGATCACTTTGGTGCCCTTTGGAGAGAAATTCCGGCCAAAATGATTACGTGGCTTTATATTTAAAAAATTCAAAAAACCCTTTAAACGACGTCGTTTTCTGTCCTACTTAAGAAAACGACGTCGTTTGCCGTCCTATGTGGATGGCTTAGGAAAACGACGCCGTATTCCTCATTTGTGATTGAAATTAGAGTTTTTTTTTTTTTTGTTCATCCTCACCGACCAAGCTTGCTCAGCCACCGTCGCTTGGCCACCGTGCTCGGCCACCGTTGCTCGGCCACCGTGCTCGACCACCATCGCTCGGCGAAGAAGTGATGAAAAATAGGAGGCGAGGGCAGCGGAGGAGGAAGAAGAAGGGGATTGAAGGTGCGAGAGAGAGAGAAGATGAGGAGTGTGAGGGAAACAAGGAGGGCGCGAGATGGAGATGGTAGATTGGGCTCTGTTCAAAGAGTGGCTGGTGCTTTGGTGTTGTTCGTCGAGGAAGAGATGCCGCCGCCATGGCTTCTCTCTCTCTCGTTGGTGTTGTTCTTCGGGAAGAAGATGACATCGCCATGGCTTCTCTCTCTCTCTGTTGGTGTTGTTCTTCGGAGAAGAAGATGATGCTGCCATGGCTTCTCTCTCTCTGCGCTGGTGTTGTTCTTCGGGGAAGAAGACAACGCCGCCGCCATGGCCTCTCTCTCTCTCTCTCTCTCTCTCTCTCTCTCAATTTGGGGATTTAGGGTTTCGACTTGGGATTTAAGACACCAAACGACGTCGTTTGGTGATTTACTTGTTGACCGGACTCTCCAAAATGAGCCACATCGGTGTAAAAAATTAATAAAAAAAAGGTCATGTTGGATTTTCGGCGGTTCAAATCGACGTTGGCACCAAAGTGAGCGTTTTCAAATTTTTGGCACTTAAGTGATCCGACGGAAACTTTTGGCACCAAAGTGAGCGCCGTACACAACTTATGGCACCATTAATGTACTTATCCCCTTTTTCACATGGTCTTTCCTTTAGCTTTAACCTTTCCCCTTTTTATTCTAGACAACAAATTAAAAATAGATCTAGAAAGAACTACCTAGAGTGTAAAGTCCCTCACCAAACATCTGGATAAAGAACACCTAAAGTGCAACAACTTGGCACGGGAGAACACATAAATACTAAAACTTCCAAAATATACAATTTTTATAGAAAAAAATTGAACACTTAAGTGTCAACTATGGCAAACTTGTCGGAAATCCAACATGGCATTGTTTTATTAATAAAATTGGTCTATGTGGCTTGATGGAATATCCACTCAGCGATCCTTTTCTAAAACGACGCCGTCCTCCATGTTCACTTAATTGCCAGTCATGGTTAAAAGGATCGCTTAAGTGTCAAGGTATAGCATAAGTGATCACTTAAGTGCTACTTTAGTTAAAAGTGAACACTAAGTGCCAAGTTTTGTAGAATGTGATCACTTAAGTGCCAAAATATGTCATTTAGCATCATCTTGTGTAGTCTACGTTTACGCATGATGTCGTTCATCCCTGTCAAAGTGGATTTTTTTTTTTTTTTTAAAGAAATGCCATGTGATTTAAAATTCTTACTAGAATAAGTCACATCAACTGTTTGGCCAAAAATCCTCACCGAGGGCACTTAAGGGTACATTTTAAAACTTTTGACACTTATGTGTTCTCTCATGCCAAATGGCGGCACTTGGGGTGTTTTTTTGCCCCCAAACATCCACTTTGAACATAAGTATATATTACAATTATTTAATTGCAAGCATGTGGCATATTTTTCTACTATCATGTATGTAGTTGGCAAAAGATCTCTTCAAGTGCCATAACTTGATACAAATGGACATTTAAGTGCTATAACTTACAAAATGTATACTTAAGTGCCACATTTTAAGAAAAGCGGACACTGAGTGTCACCTCCGGCAAAAGCCGGCCGGAAATCATATGTGGCAATTAAATATTAATATTTCTTACCGAGGTGGCTCGCCGTAGAGCCGACTCGGCTTTAATTCACCTAAAATGACGTTGTTTTGGCATAATTTGAATTTTAATATAATATAAAAATTAATTAATTAAATTTCAAACAAAATAATAATATAATTTATATTTATCTAAAATAATTTAAAATTTTAAAAATTAAAAATTAAAAAAACAAAAGAGAAGGAGAAAGGCGGCCGACGGGCGAGGGCTAAGCCCTCGTTGCCACCACCTCCCGCCATTGTCGGAAGGTGGGGAGGCTCGTTTGGGGTGGTTGACCCCGACCGGGGTGGTTGACCCCGGTGACCCTCCCCCTCCGTTGCCGGCCCTTGCCAACTACGGCGAGGAGGCAGCGACTGAGGGCTCGGCCCTTAACCACATCCTTTTTTTTTTTTTTTTAACATTTATATTTTTTATAAATGTTTTATATAAATTAAATTTTAAATTAATTTTTATTAATTTTTTACCACATCAACATCAAAACAACGTCGTTTTGCACTTGCTTCGTTGGATTGGCACTCAAGTGATCCATTTTGCTCCGA